>CM033471.1:37499103-37585745 GCA_019447015.1 Hymenochirus boettgeri
AGTTATCCAGTCTTCAGATATCCATTTAACCAGTATCTAGTTATCCAGTTTTCAGATATCCAGTTATCCAGTATCTAGTTATCCAGTCTTCAGATATTCATTAACCAGTATTTAGTTATCCAGTCTTCAGATATCCATTTAACCAGTGCCGGCTGCCAGATAGCCATGTAACCAGAGCGAGGGATCCCATGCGGCAGAGAGCCAGGAAAACCGGAGCAAGGGAGAGCCATGCGGCAGATGCCACTGACCAGATCGAGGGGACCCAGGCGGCAGAGACGCAGGAAGCCAGGAGCTGGGGAGCCAGGCGGCAAGCATGCCAGGGAACCAGCGACGCGGGGGAGCCAGGCGGCAAGATAGCCAGGTAACAAGATGGCCCGAGGGGCCGGCCAGCGGCAGAGAGCCAGGGGAACCCCAGGACACAAGCGAGGGAGCGCCAGCGCGGCAGACGATGCCAGGAACCAGAGCGAGGGAGCCAGTCGGCAGAGAGCCCAGTGAAGCCACATGAGGTGAGCCATGCTTCAGAGGGTCAGGACATAGAGTATCGAGGGATCCAGGCCGGCAGATAGCCAGGGATCCATTCTCAGATATCCACGGCTCCAGGCTGCAGATACCCGTTATCCAGCGTCAGAGAGCCAGTAACCAGGATCTCGTGTCTCCAGTCGGCAGAGAGCCAGTAACCAGTATCGCGGTAGCCTTCTCAAGACCCATGGAAAACCGTAGCTAGGGAGCCAGTCGGCAGATATCCAGGTAACCAGAAGCTAGGGAGCCAGTCTTCAAATCCAGGTAACCAGGAGCTCGTTAGCCATCGTCAGAGAGCCATTGAACCAGTAGCGAGTTATATCCAGTCTTCAATATCCATTGACCATAGCTGGGATCCCTTCTTCAGATAGCCATGACAACCAGGAGCTAGTGTAGCCATCTTAAATTCCATCGTCAGATAGCCCTTTACCAGGATCTAGGTATCCATTCTTCAGATATCCATTAACCACGTATCGAAGTTTATCCATTCTTCAGATATCCACTGACCAGTATCTAGGATCCATTCTTCAGATAGCCATTTTAACCGGTATCTAGTTATCCATTCTTCAGATATCCATCACAGTATTATTATATCCTCCATACATTAACCAGTACTAGTTATCCGCTGTCAGATATCCATGTACACAGTATCTATTATGCATGTCTTCGCATATCCATTACCACTATCTAGTGTATCCCATTCTTCAGATACCCTTTAACCACTAGCGTTATCCCATTCTTCGAGATGTCATTTAACTAGTAGCTAGTTATTCCAGGTCTTCAAGACCAGTTGGAATCGCATCCACGTACCACTTATATCAGTCTTCAGTACGTTACGCATTCTCAATATCCCATTAAACAATCTAGTTATCCGTGCCACAGATTCCATTAAAAACCAGTATCATTCGCGTTCAAGACCCCTAAACCAGTATCAGGTGTAGTCCAGGCCTGTTCAGATATCCCGTTTAACCCAGAAGCTAGTTATCCAGTCTTCAGATATCCATTTAACCATTATCTAGTGATCACATTCTTCAAGTATCCAGTCTCCAGTATCGAGTTATCCCATTCTTCAAGATAGCCAGTTTACCAGTATACTAGCTATCCCTTCTCAGAATAATCCATTTAACCAGTAACTATATCCATTCTCAGATCCTTAAACGTCATCTAGTTATCCATGTCTCAGATATCCTTTAACCGTATCTACTGAGCCAGTCTGCGATTCACATCCTTACCCCAGTATCTAATATCCTCTTCAATATCCAATTAACCAGTATCTAGTTATCCAGTTCTTCAGCTAGATTTATCCATTTACAGTATCAGTTCAGTACCCTTCAGATCGCTTAAGTGATCCATAACGCAGTATCCTAGTGATGCATTCTCAGCATACCCTCCATTAACCATCTAGCTATTCCAGGTATCCAGTCTTCAGATATCCATTTAACCACTATCTAGTATCCCATCTTCAGATTTCATTTCCAGTTCAGTTCCAGTCTTCAGATATCCAGTTTCGCATTCTCGATATCCATGGAATCCAGTTCTCAGATATCCAGTCTTATCATCCAGATTCCATTATAACCAAATCTAGTGTTATCCAGTCTTCGAATATCATACGAATGTAATTCGATCCATTAACAAGTATCTACGTTTATCCGTCGTCTCAGATATATCTTAACCAGTAACTAGTTACCAGTGCGGTCAGATACCCGGTAAACCAGTAATCCTAGTTATCCATGTCTTCAGATTCAGTAACCGTATCAGTATCTTTATTCCATACCAGTATCTAGTTATCCATTCTTCAGATTCCTACCATTATTAGATCCCGTATCAGTTATCCATTCTCATAACCATTAAAGTCTTACTTATCCAGTTTCAGATTTGGCCAAGGCCCATGTATCTATGAGCCAGTCTCAAATATCCAATTTAACCGTAGATCTAGTTATCCATCTTCTAGTCAAGATCCAGTTTCAGTACCAGTAATCATATCGTCTATTCCATTCTTCAGTATCGATTCCAGTCCTTCAGCTACCCAGTTATACAGCTAGGCTATCCAGTTACTTCGATGACCATTACATGTTCCAGTTTCAGAACCATAGGTTATCCAGTCGTCAAATCCAGTCTCCAAATACTCGATTTAATTCCAGTATCTAAGTTATCCTATCTTTCAGATACCATTTAACCAGTATCTAGGTTTATCCAGTCTTCAGATATCCGTGTAACAACCATACAGCTATTATCCCGTCTTCATGACCAATCAGGTTAACCATATCAGTTAATCCATTTGTCAGGATCCCTTGCAGTATTTCCATTTCAAGACCAGTAACGTTCCGAGTTTATCCATTCTTCAGGGCATATCATGAACCAGTATCTAGTTAGCCATATCTAGTATCATTCTTATTCCTTTAACCAGTATCTATTATCATTCTTCAGATTTTCCAGTTACCAATAGATTATCCGTCTATACCATAAATATCTAGTTATCCATATCGCTTAGATGCCATTGAACCTCATATCAGTTAAGTCCATTCTTCAGCTATTCCAGGTTATCGCAGTTTCTAGTATCCATTCTCAGATATTCCCTTAACTAGCATCTAGGTTAGCTCAGCCGGCAGAATCATCCAGTTTTAGTTCCATTTCTTCAGATATCCATTAACCAGGAATCGTTAATCCTCTCAGAGTATCCATTTAACCAGTAGCTAGTTTCATCCATCGTCAGATATCCACTGAGACACCAGTATCTAGTTATTCCAGTTCGTCAGATATCCATTAACCAGTATTAGTGTACCCATTCTTCAGATATCCAGTTATTCCAGTATTCGGTGTTACCATGTCTTCTCACAGATAATCCATTTAACCATACCAGTATCCATTGTTTCAGAAGAAGTTCCATTAACCAGTACGTAGTTTACGGCTTCACATACCATTCCGGATCGAGTATCAGTCGTCAACATTTAAAACCAGTAACGAGTATCCAGTCGTCCGATCATCCAGTTAACACAGTATCTATAGTTATCCATTCTTTCAGATATCCTTTCACCCAGTTTCTAGTTATCCATTCTTCAGATTCATTGCTTAACCAGTATTAGAGGTTGCATCCTTCCGATATCCATTTAACCAGTACTAGTTATCCCTCTTAGATATTTTAACGTTATTCTTTTCAGATATCCATGGTTTAACCATATCTAGTGTCCAGTCTCAATATCCACTTAACCCTATCTAGGATCTTCCATTCTAACAGATATCGATGCCATTCACTCCCAATCCAGTCAGTTATCCTTCTCAGATACTCCAGTAACCAGTATGTAGTTATCCTGTCTTCAATATCCATTTACCAGTATATAGTTTTGGCTCCATCGTTCAGATATCCATTAAACGCAGTATCTGGTTTTATCCAGTTTTTCAGATAATCCATTTAACCATAATCTGAGTTTCAGTCTTCAATATCCATTTAAACCAGTATCTAGTTTTACTCATCTCAATATCCCATTTAAACCGTATCTAGTTTTCCAGGCTTCAGATCTCCATTTAACCAGTATCCTAGTTATCCTTCTTCAGATACCATTTTAACCAGTATTAGTACCATTTCTTCAGATATCCAGTTTCCAGTATCTAGTTATCCAGTCTTCCAGACTATTCATTAACCAGTATTTAGTATCAGTTTTCAGATACCATTAACCAGTATCTAGTTATCCAGTCTTCAGATATTCATTAACCAGTATTAGTTATCCATGCTCAGAAACCATTTACCAGGACTAGTTTCCCATTTATCAAGAGCCATTTAACCAGTATCTAGTTACGTGCCATCTTAGATAGCCCATTAAAAAACCAGTATCTAGTTATCCAGTCTCAGAGACCATTACCAGTATCTAGTTATCCAGTCTCAGATACCATTAACCAACCAGCATCTAGTTATCCAGTCTTCAGATATCCAGTTCTCCATTCTTCAGATTCTAACCAGTACTAGTTATCCTCTTCAGATATCCATTAACCAGATCTAGTTATCCAGCTTCAGATATCCGGAACCAGGCTCTAGTTATACCAGTCTTCAGATATCCAGTTAACCAGTATCTAGTTATCCAGTTCTTCAGATATCCATATCCAGTATCTAGTTATCCTCTTCAGAATAGATTCACCCAGTATTATCCATGCTTCGATATCCTAACCATTATCTAGTTATCCCTTTTCAGATCCGTTAACCAGATCTAGTGGTCCATTCTTCCAGATATCATTAACGTATTGTTATCCAGTCTGCAGATATCCATTTAACCAGTATCTGTTATCATTCTTCCTAGATATCTCAGATATACCAGTCTTTATCGATCCATTCTTCAGATATCCATGTAACCATATCAGTATCCATTCTTCAGATATTCATAACCAGTATTTCGTTACCATCTTGCAGATACTCCATCTTAACACAGATCTAGTTATCCAGTCTTCAGATATCCATTTAACCAGTTACTAGTTCTCCAGTCTTCAGATATCCAGTTTACCAGTATGCTAGTTACCAGTTCCGATATCCATTAACCAGTATTTAGTTATCCATTCTTTCAGATATCCATTTAACCCATTAGTATAGTGGTTCCTTCTCAGATATCCATTTAACCAGTATCATTTATCCAGTTTGTTCAGATCCCTTACCAGTAAGTACCATTTAACCATTAACAGTATCTAGTGATCCATTCTTCAGAATCATTTACAAACCAGGATCTAGTTCCAGTCTTCAGATATCCATTAACCATAGTCTAGTTTATCCATTCTTCAGATATCATACCAGTATTATTTCCATTCTCAGATATCCATTATCCAGTTTAATCAGTGTTGATCCATTCTTTGCCAGTATCCATTAACCAGTATCTAGTTTAATCCCTTTTTTCATAGATGTTTTCCAGTTAACCAGTAATCTAGTTATCCATTCTTCAGATACCATTTAACCAGTATCTTATACAGTCTTCAATATCCATTTAACCAGGTATCAGTTATCCCGTCTTCAGATATCATTCCAGTATCTAGTTTTCCAGTTTTCCAGATAGCATTTCACTAAGTAACCATATTTAGTTATCCATTCTCAGATATCCATTTACCAGTATATTAGTTGTCCATTCTTCAGATCTCCATTAACCAGTATCTAGTTATCCATTTTCAGATATCCATTAACCATATTAGTTGCCATCTTCAGATATCCATTTAACCAGGATCGAGTACGTCTAGTACCCATAACCCGTACTAGTTTATCCAGTCTCAGATATCCATTTACAGTATCTAGTTATCCAGTCTTTCTATAGTCCATGTATATACCAGTATCTAGTTATCCTTCTTCGATATCCGTTTAACCAGTATCTAGTTACCAGCTCAGATATCTTCATAACCAGTATTGATTATCCAGTCTCAGTCCTTCCAGTATCTAGTTTATCCAGTCTCAGATATTCATTAACCATATTCTAGTTATCCATTCTTCAGATATCCATTTAACAGTATTGTTATCCATTACTTCAGAATCCATTAACCAGTATCTAGTTGTTCCAGTCTTCAGATATCCATTAACCCAGTATCTAGTTATCCAGTCTTCAGAATATCCATTAACCAGTATCTAGTTATCCTCTTCAGAATCCATTTAACCATATAGTTATCCAGTCTCAGATATCCATTACCGTATCTAGTTATACCAGCTTCAGATATTCCATTTAACCAGTATCTAGTTATCCAGTCTTCAGATATCCATTTAACCAGTATCTAGTTATCCATTCTTCACTATATCCATTAACCAGTATCAGATTTATCCAATCCATTCATTCAGATATCCAGTTATCCAGTATCTAGTTATCCAGTCTCAGATATTCATTACCAGTATTTAGTTATCCAGTCTTCAGATATCATTTAACCTATCTAGTTATCCAGTCTTTCAGATTTCATTAACCAGTATCGTTATCCACTATCTCAGATACCCATTTAACCAGTATCTAGTTATCCATTCTTCAGATATCCTTAACCAGTACTTAGTTATCCAGTCTTCAGATATCCATTTAACCAGTATCTAGTATCCAGTTTTCAATATCCAGTTATCCCAGTATCTATAATCCAGTTCTTCAAGATATCCACTTTAAACCAGTATCTAGTTACCATTCTTCAGATATCCATTTAACCAGTATCTAGTTATCCATTTTCAGATATCCATTTAACCAGTATTTAGTTATCCAGTCTTCAGATACATTAACCAGTATCTAGTTATCCAGTCTTCAGATTTCATTAACCAGTATTTAGTTATCCATCTTCAGATATCCATTAACCAGTATCTAGTATCCATTCTTCAGATTCCATTTACCAGTATCTGTTATCCAGTTCTTCAGATATCCATTTAAACCAGTATCTAGTTATCCAGTTTTTCAGATATCAGTTTCCAGTATCTAGTTAACCGTCTTCAGATATTCATTAACCAGTATTTAGTTCTCCAGTCTTCAGAAATATCCATTTACCAGTATCTAGTTATCCGTTTCAGATATCCATTTAACCAGTATCTAGTTATCCAGTCTTCAGATATTCATTAACCAGTATTTAGTTATCCATTCTTCAGATATCCATTAACCATTCTGTTATCCACTCATATTCCATTTACCATATCTAGTTATACCGTCTTCAATATCCATTTAACCAGTACTAGTTTATCCAGTTTCAGATATCCAGTTTATTCCATTCCAGATCTTACAGTATATTCCATTCTTCAGATATCCATTTAAACCAGTATCTAGTATCCATTCTTCAGATATCCATTTACAGTATCTAGTTATCCATTCTTCAGATATCCATTAACCAGATTTAGTTATCCATCTTTCAGATATCCATTTAAACCATAACTAGTTAATCCAGTCTTCAGATATTCATTACCAGTATTAGTTATCCTTCTTCAGATATCCATGTTAACCAGTATCTAGTTATCCATTCTTCAGATATCCATTTAACCAGTATCTAGTTATCCATTCTCAGATATCCATTTAACCATATCTAGTTATCCACGTTTTTCAGATATCCAGTTTATCAGTATCTAGTATCCAGTCTTCAGATTTCATTAACCAGTATTTAGTTATCCAGTACTTCAGATATCCATTTTACCCAGTATCTAGTTTCCAGTTTTCAGATATCCATTTAACCAGTATCTAGTTTATCCAGTCTTTAGATATTCATTAACCAGTATTTAGTTATCCATTCTTCGAATCCATTAACAGTATCTAGTTTATCACATTCTTCAGATATCCATTAACCAGTTTCTAGTTATCCAGTCTTCAGATATCCTTTAACCAGTATCTAGTTATCCATTTTCAGATATTCAATTAACCAGTATTAGTTATCCATCTTCAGATATCCATTTAAACCAGTATACTAGTTTATCCATCTTCAATATCCATTTAACCAGTATCTAAGTTTATCCAGTCTTTCCAGATATCCATTTAACCAGATCTAGTTATCCATTCTTCAGATATCCATTTAACCAGTATCTAGTTATCCAGTCTTCAGATATCCATTTAACCAGTATCTAGTTATCCAGTCTTCAGATATCCATTAACCAGTATCTAGTTATCCAGTCTTCAGATATCCATTTAACCAGTATCTAGTTATCCATTCTTCAGATATCCATTAACCAGTATCTAGTTATCCATTCTTCAGATATCCATTTAACCAGTATCTAGTTATCCAGTCTTCAGATATCCATTTAACAGTATCGAGTTATCAGTCTTCAATATCCATTTAACCAGTATCTAGTTATCCAGTTTCAGATATCCAGTTATCCAGTTATCCTTTCTTCAAACTATTTAATAGCCAGTTAACCAGTACCCAGCTATCCAGTATTACGCTATACAGCACTCAGCTATCCAGTATCTAGCTATCCAGCAACCGGCTATCTAAGTGTCCCTGGTGATCTATTCCTATAGATCCAGGACAGCATTACAGCTACAAAGAGGAAAATGTTCATTATGGTCAAACTTTTCGTGCAAATTCCAGCATGACCAATTCAACCGAATAACAGCCCCCTTCTCCCAAACAGACCATGGCTTCTCTCCCACATATGCAATAGTATGTAGGCCTATGGATAAAGTTAACCAGCTATTAACCTGGATAGGAAAACATCCAAGTCTATGTTGTGTTTAGAGATTTACAATTTACAACATTACTAGGCAGATTATTCCACAACCTTTACAGTCCTGGAGTCTTCAGAATATTTATGCAAAGGATTGCACAGCAGTTTGCTTGATTCGCTAATAAAGAGCAAAGCCCATTAATTCCCTTACTGACATGTAGTAAAATAAAATAGCATATGATTATAAAAGGAAAAACGATTGTGTGTTATATTTACCTAGAGACTTGGATTAATTTTTAATTAAACCTCTTCTCTTGTTTGATAATTCCTAAAAGCACATTTTACGGAACATTAAGCATGCAGCAAGCGCACATGCCCTCTGAGTCCATAAACTCTGATGGTCCCAATTGTCCAAACAACAGGAATTGTAACTGTGTTTTCTGACTAACGGAGTTAGTTGCTCTGAACACAAAACAACAATAATTTCTCAAATATTATTATTGTTCTGGTGTCTGTCAGAATTGTGTTCTATATTTGATGGTCTAGCGCATTAAAATTGAAATGGAAAGCTCTTAAATATTTTAAGGCTGAGCTGTAACTGTGTCTTTTGACAAGGAACAAAATGGCTGCACTCATGCATATGAATTCACAGAATTATGCAAACAGGTAGGACTTCCTTTACAGAATAGATATTTTATGCTAATGTGTGTTATACCATATTTCTACAAAATTAAAGTATTTTTAGATTTTCTCAAGGACTGTGGCATCATTTTATAAACTAGGGCACAATGATACAGTCAGAATTCTGTTTAGGAAGTTGTATGTCTTCCCAGAATTCCGACTGCATCATTATGTCATGTCAAAGTTTATAAAATCACACCACACCTCTTGAGGATATACTATAATAAATTAATCCAAGGGGTTTATTTCATTTTGTAGAACCATTAAAGCACTTCCTGACATTTAGTAAAATAAAGGAAACATAAGGCTTTGTACTGTATTGCCTGCGTTAATTATCATATGTAGAGATGGCAGGGGTACTTACAGTACGCTTTTAGGAGAAGGCTGATAGTCCGGAATGTGCAGGACATAGAGGCTGCTGGGAACAGTAGGCTGGAACCAGGAACAAGGTGCTGCTGGGAACTGTAGGCTGGAAACAGGAGCAAGGTGCTGCTGGGAACTGAAGGCTGGATACTGGATACAGGTAAGGTAGGTAACTGGATACAGATGAGGTGAGTAGACGGATACTGGATACTGGCAAGGTAGTCACTGGAGACCGGCAAGGTAAGTACTGGATACAGGCAAGGTAGTCACTGGAGACAGGCAAGGTAAGTACTGGATACTGGCAAGGTAGTCACTGGAGACCGGCAAGGTAAGTACTGGATACAGGCCAGGTAGTCATTGGAGACAGGCAAGGTAAGTACTGGATACTGGCAAGGTGGTCACTGGAGACAGGCAAGGTAAGTACTGGATACTGGCAAGGTTGTCACTGGAGACAGGCAAGGTAAGTACTGGATACAGGCAAGGTAGTCACTGGAGACCAGCAAGGTAATTACTGGATGCAGGCAAGGTAGTCACTGGAGACAGGCAAGGTAAGTACTGGGAGCAGGAGCGGAGCAGGATCCAAGGCAGGTGAGTAAGGAGCCAGGGGTAGCTGACGCTACTATCGGGCGCCGGGTCCAGGAGGACGCCGGCTTTTAAATTCTCGCGCCGCTCGGCATGTCCGGAGCAGCAGGTAAGTTCGTGACAGTACCCCCCCCCCCTTACAGCGGGGCCACAGGACCCAACAGGCCAGGTTTCCCTGGAAAACTCCTATGGAAAGCTCTGACTAGACGAGGAGCGTGCACATCAGCATGTTTAATCCAAGCTCTTTCTTCTGGACCGAACTCTTTCCAGTGGACCAAATACTGAAGAGACCTCCTCCAGAATCTAGAGTCCAAGATTTTCTCAACCTCAAACTCCTGCTGACCATCAACGGAAATTGGAACTGGAGGTAGTAAAGATGTGGAATACTGATTAGAGCATACTGGCTTGATGAAGGAAATATGAAACACATTTGGAATCCGCATGCTGGAAGGCAGTTGGAGGCGAACAGCCACTGGACCGATTAATTCCAGGATAGGAAAAGGACCAATAAATTTGGGTCCCAGTTTGGAGGAAGGAACCCGTAGGTTAATATGAGCAGAGGAGAGCCACACTTTATCTCCAACCGAATAAACTGGGGGTTCTCTACGTCTATCTGCTGCAGTTTTTTGTACCAAAGCAGATTTTTGAAGGCTGATTTCCGTAGCATGCCAGATAGCGGTCATCTGGGCCGCTGAGTCTTTGACAGCAGGTACTTGTGTGAAAAGAAAATCCTGAGGAAAACATCTAGGATTCGTCCCAAACACACACAAAAAAGGAGATTTCCCAGTAGAAGCATGAGGTGAATTGTTATGGGCGAACACATTGCAATTCCTGGACAATATCTGCACCTGAGCAGGGCCTGTAATTCCCTGTGTCCTATTAGATAGGCAATCCTTTACAGCATTCGTTATCTTGTACTGAACGTTTATCCAGTCATTTCCTAAAAAATAATAGGTATTGATTTGGTAAAATGATGCAGGATCAATTGAAAGGTAAGTGTTGCCCTTGTAAATTGAAATCAATAAGATATTTATTTAAAATGTTGACAACGGTATTCAGCAAACCACAATGCAGCCAAATGGATCCAGCAGTGTTCATCACAGAAATGTCAAGTTAAAAGGACTAGTGTGATAAGATGAAGTGTGCTGTGAATATGATGAAGATGAAGTGTGTGGGCTTCTAAGGACATATCCATTCTGAAACAATTTCCCCCCTAAACCAGTATTCCCCAGAACCCTAGTATCACAATACTTACCTGGCTCCCTGGCGTTCCTGAAAGAATATATTCACCTTGAAGTCCACCGGTCCACCATCTTTTGTCCACCTTTATGGGCTCTTTAGGAGCTTAAATAGCAATAAACGAGGAGGCTTCCTTCATCATCGTAAGTCACTGCCACTGCCATGACTGACAGGTAACACCCAGAACAGCTGCAGATCAAAGAGGGACCAGTGGGCCTCAATGTGAATATCTTCTTTCAGGAATGCTGGGGAACCAGTTAAGTTTTGTGATACTGGGATTTGGTGGGTCCTGGATTTGTGGGAAAAAACTGTCTGGGGGGTGAACATGTTCAAAAAAACTAAACAAAGAAATAAAAATGTAGGGAATCTGGTTTTGATTCAGAATAGCCGGGGGTGGAAATTCCTACTGAAAATCTGAAAAATTTTATAGAAATTGAGATTACATTGGAAACATTCCAATTCAGTTGTGTTCGAATCCAAGTGATTTAGCATTTTAATTAGTGTTTATTAAGCAATAAATGAGGTAAAATGTATTTTAGGTCAAAAATGTTAATAAAACACGTAACTTCCCCTTTAATAATTATTTACTACATATAAATATTTGACATATTTTTGGTTTACATTTTCCTGTGACTAATTCACATTTTCTTTTCTAAAAGCTCACCTGCTAGTAGTTTAGATCCCTTATGTGTGCTTGAATTTAACAAAGATAAATCCCTTATAATGAATAGTTAATCTCTAAGGAATCCCCCTAACTCTGTGCTTAATGACCATGGGGTAATCTAGATTATGATCAATGCAGCACTTAGTATCAATTCACAATTAAATAGAAATATAGCCGGAGAGGTTCAGCAGCAAACCAGTAACCAGATCTTTATTTTGCCTAATTCCATAGTTCTCAATATTGACCTTTACATTTTTCAGTTTCTTTCAATGCAAAAGTCTGAAGCCACCAACAAAAATTGTTCCATTTACAGAAACCCGAAGAAACAACATTGCAAATTAAATAATTAAATCTGTTATTTGATAGGATGCTCTCTTTTATTTAACCAAAGTCAAATTTCCAACAGTCAGTTACGGAGAATAGCTAACATCGACATCTTATAATGCCGGGTAACATTTCTTATTTCAAAACACAAAGGGGGAGATATAGTAAAGGTCGCTAACAGACAAAAAGGAGGTAAACCTAAAAAGCATCGTATATAGGGCAACAACCCCCCTTAAACGCTAGCTTAAAAACATCAAAATGAGCCCCAAAATGTACATACCCTACCTCATTCTCTTGTTCTCTGCCTCTTCTGCTACATACGTGCACTGAACAGCAGAAGGGGCTGGACTGGCAGCTGCGTCACTGATGTGGCTGCGGTCAGCAGAGGGAGCTGAGGGAACAAGGTCTGGTAAGTTCATTTTAGAGTTGATTTCTATGTTTTAAAGCTGGTGTGTTGGGGTGGGTTGCCTTACCTTTTATGATGTTTTTTCCCCTCAAGGACAAATGCAGTCGACAAGGGATCCAGAGGAGGAAGAGCTCCACTGCACATGCCAGAGTCCTCTTAAAGGAGCAGGAAGTGACAGGTGCAGATTACACACAGAGAGGCTCCAACTCTTCATTTGTTTCATCAGGAACTGCAGGACAACCATAAGGAGCAGAAGAGAAATGTAAGGATCTTTTAACACTACATAGTGGGGTCAACAGTTTGGCAAATTTTATTTTGGGGGGTGGACATGCCCTTTAAATGTGGCAGGCACCCGATGCAAAAAGGTCTAATGCCTCCATTGAAAAGTTCAGTGAAGTAGCTAGCCCGGCGCTTCTTAACTTCCAGGTTCCTGCGATGCAGTATTTCTTGTTAAGTGATTACTGCATTTCGGGGACCCTGAATGTAAGAGGAGCACTAAGGTAAGTATTACATCTCCCCAAGAATATACTGTATAAAAGTTACCAGAATCTTCATTTTATCTAGATGCTTTATATACAGTAACCGTGTTTCTAAATTATTATTTACTAGAACCTGTTTAGTCAGTGCTGTTACTTATTCTTAGAGTTTGTTTTTTATGTCTGCATCATGGAAGAAACAAATAAGGGCTAGATATATAGTACATCCATTCATTTTATTAAGAGGCAGTTGGCATTTCATTTATACAGTTCCATAGTTTATTACATAGCTAAAAAGCACAGGGCTGTCAAATGAAACCTACATTCAGTATTTCACACATGCTGGTTCTGCAACTGTTGATATGGTAGAAAGTATCCTTCACCCCAAGCTGAAATCATTTTTATTTTTTCCCCCTGATGATTCACAAGTTGGTATTCAGATGACTCCATGACATTTGCTGACAGTATAAGCCCTAATAAAGATTTGCTATTTAATTCATCAGGCTAAATGGAATGTTTTTTTTCCCCTCTCATACGTAAATTGACTCTCAAACACTAGAAGAAATATTTTTATTACCTTCTCAATGTTGACACTGTACTGGCAGATTCATTTGACAGTTTCAAGAGAGGGAAGGGTAGCTATTTGTAATTAAAGAAAATCCTGCCTTCCTGGAATTTATACATTAGGTTAATTCATGGGATTACGCTTATTACCAATTGCAGTCCAGCTTCTATTTGCCAATTCTCTTGGTTAACTGTAAGGTTCATGATTAGGGTAAAATGTTGAAGCTTGATGGACATACATGTCTTTATTCAACCTTGACAACTATGTTACGTTAGGGTCTCATCTGAAATTGTGTGAAGAACAGGAATCTTAACTAAATGCAAATTGTATAAGGGGGTGTATCAGCTGTGACATTGGTGTGTACTTTTTTTTGCAAACTCATTATAGTTTTAAAGCTACGCTAATTCTTTGTACATTGAAGCAAACTGGTTAACTTCCAGAAAATAGATTATTTCTATGGTCATATGTCAGGGCTAATGAAAACTGGACTTTGGAACCTACACCGTCATTTCTATACTGTCCAATACTACAGGAGTAATCCTAGAAAGACCTAAACGTAAATTCTGTTGAGTGTTACCAAGTGTCAGTGCATGAAAGTATACTGTAACTACAGGGTTTAAACTCTGACTACTAATTAAACTACTTAGTAGGGAGTATGGGCTACTTAGTGACCATCCAAGGTAATTTCTTGGTCTGCAATGCTTTGATGTAGGTCACCATTTTTCCTTGATCACAGCGTTAACCTTCCATGCATCCAGAGTCTATTCCATGCTGAAGCTTGCTAAGGTAAGGAAGATTGGATCACTGCAAATAACTTCCCCTGTTAGGAAGCTAGAAATGTTTTACCTGATATATAAAGTTAAATGTGACATCCCAAAGCCTAAGTTCAATGATAGAAAAGATCCACGGTAGAAAATGTTTCCACCTCTTCCTTGGTTTCACACACTGCACAAGCTCTGGCTGGTAAGTAAACAAACCCAAAGGGGGCTGTTGTAAAATAGCATGAAAATCAAGCTATGTAAAGGCCAGATGTTAATTTTTAGAGATTTTAAGATCTAACACTCCACTTATTATGGTATAAGGTGTGTTCTCAACTTTTTATAAGCAAATATGTGTAGACTATAGAACTGCAGTGCAACCATTAGCTAATAACTGTATGCTACCAGGCTGCTCTTGCTTTTATGCAGCAAAGTAGTGCACAGTAATTTCTAGTCATCTCAGAAATTGGATTCAATACATATTCCTTTTCCAGGTGATATCGCTTTAAAAACCTGTCATTCAGCATTAGGGAAGGTTTTGCATTTGTTATGAACCCGGTTCTGATTTGCAACTGCTGGATTCGGAAACTTTAAATATTCAATTGGTTTATTGATATCGAATATGCAACACCAAACATCAAATATCCTATATCTAACTTTGAATAGTCTATATCTAACATTGAATATTCTATATCAAACATTGAATATGCCATATTTAACATTGAATATACTATATCTTACATTGAATATTCTATATCAAACATTGAATATACCGTATTTAACATTGAATATTCTATATCAAACATTGAATATTCTATATCTAACATCGAATATTCTATATCTAGCATCGAATATTATATATCTGACATAGAAATGACATAGTATATATAGTATATGAGGTTGAATAAAGGCATATGTCCATCCAGTTCAACCTACTCAGCAATCAGAAATATCCCTGGATCAACTCTACTTTATGTATCAATACCAGTAACCTGCAACATTCCTTTTTTTCGAAACGTTGACTATTCTATATCAAACATTGAATATACTATATCTAACAATGAATATTCTATATCTAACATTGAATATTCTATATTAGCGATCCCCAATCCACATCCTGTCCGTGTCTTTTGCAGCCCGTGTGGGGCAAGGGGGGCCATGGTTGTCCCAGGGCAGGGCTTGGTCTGATTGGTGTGGAACTTGGGTGATCAAGGGCATGGCTACACCCATGGCCCATGAACTGCATGGAGGCCCAGCATGGCTCAGGTTGGGAACCCTGTTCTATATCTAACATCAAATATTTATATCTATCATCAGGTATTCTATATCAAACTTTGAATATTTTATATTGAAAATAGGACAGATAGCATATTACAATCAGGCCCAATGCATTTGGTCTGACAGAATTCACCGGAGTCTTCTTACATTTCCGTAAACTTGTTTTATTAAATTCTCTTCTAATTTGCGGGCGTCATTACTAATCCTTTCATCTTCTACTTAAAGCTGCCATTAAGATTTACGATATATAAATGTATGGTTAATTTTGTTAATCATATCAAAGACTGCAATATTCCATAAAGAAAATTGTGGTAATTAGCGCAATACTGTGGGCTGCTATAAAACTGTAAACTATACTGGTAAACACAGGAGAAAGATGATGAGGCACTAAAATTTATCTGTGTAATAAAAATTTGAAAGTTTTATTAAATGTAATTTATATTTTATCTCTTCCACCAAGCAGGAAAGCCTATGTTTTTCACATTAGTACATTGGATTTTCTACTGCAGAAAAGATAAACTAGGTGTAAATCAAAGGATTATGTTTGTTAGTCTGTTCTTTGCTTAGCCTGTCGGCTGAAATGTTCTAGAAAGGTCATAAAATAGTCAGGTTAAGTGTCCCATAGCTGTAGGTTATCGACACACTTTCGTAAGTGCTGGTACACACAGGCCACCCTGGCTTACAGGCCAATGTAGTAAAAATAAGTTAAGTCTTACCTGACCATGATCCTGCAATGCTTTAAACTCCCTCACAAGATTTACTGCATCGCGGGATCCCGTCAGGTAAGACGTAACTTTTTTTCCCTGTATTGGCCCTGTACGCCTCCATTCAATAGGCATTAAAGGGTATGTCCACCCTAAAATACATTTCTTTCTGTAGTGTAGCCTCCCAGCCCCAACTGCATTGTCCATCTTTTTAAAAAATAGCAGAGAACTTCCTTACCGGCCTTCGTTCCCACAAAGTAAATAACATTAGGGGCTGGACCGGCAGAGGCGTCTGTGATTGGCTGCGAGGCAGCCAACCTTTCCTTATCACCCCAAAGGCAGCAATAAAAAAAACCTTTCCAGCGAACTTTTCCTTATCACCCCAAAGGCAGCAATAACTATGGGCCATATTTATAAACCCTCAGTATTGCTTTTTAGCCACGGGTTAGTTAATTTACGACCGAGCGTTTGTTAATTAACGGTCGTAGAATACCGTGTGGTAGTAAACTACCGCAATGGTATTCTATGGGGATCATAAATCTCTGGTTTCATTATAGTTAAACCGATCAGTTTAAGGATCGTAAATTTACGATAATGATCGTTAAAGTCACGGTATAGCTAAAAAGCGATACCGCAGCTTTATAAATATGGCCCTATGAACGGTATTCCCTCCCCTGGTAGGACAGTACTAACTTAAAAGGCCCTCCCTTGACTCTGCCCCCTCAGTGTTTTTTGTCCTACCTGTTGGACAGTTCCATCTTCCATCAAGGACTAGGTCTGGTCCCTGGGGGTGAGGACTGGCTTCAGGGTAGGATCAAAATTATTCCCCTTGAGGAGGTGTCTCCTTTGCCATGCTGTACTCGTAAATTTAGAGGGTCAGGTTCACTTCGCCATTTACAAGGCTCAGTGAGTTCTTCTGGGTTTGGAAGCTCCGTGACATCAGCCAGGGAACCAATGATCCATACGTCACCTCATTGCGACCCCCAGAAAACCTGCAAAATTTGAAAATTTTAAAGGTAAGCACAGCCATTATACCTTGCCGCTTCCTATGTATGGTGCTGCTGTTCCTGCTGCTCCCGGTTTTTATTCCCCTGCCTAGTTAATGTAGATAAGTTTTTACTATACTTAGTATAGTAGAACATGTCTTTTTTTTATGTGTTTGTATTTTCAGATTATGTCTGCCCAGGATCCCTCTGAGTCTCCCACTCAAGTGACCATTGCCCAAAAGAATGTAAAAGCTAAAGAAAAAAGCTAAACTTGCCCTGGGTTCAACTCCAAAATAGCCAAGGACTACTCTGGTACTCTGTGTATTACCTGTCTGGAGACAGGAATCCCCCTATTGCAGGTCATTCTGCCATGACTGAATTGATTGTTTTTAAGGAGACCTTCTTATCTTTTCAAGCCTTGCAGATGCAGAAAAATGTATCAGGTGATCATGTACTGTAGAATCGCCATTTATTAATTTTACATCCACTCCTAATAGCACTGTTAGGTCTGATCCACCCCGGGCCCCAAAGCCAGAAATTCTGCTTTCTAGACAAAACTGTTTTTTCATCCTCAGACAAAGGAGAAATCTCTGAAGACGAAGATTTCTTTCCCTTGCAGGATTTGGAACCATTTCTTAAAGGGCATGTCCACCCCTTTTTAAAAAAAAATTCTGTAATGTAGGGCTCCCTCTCCCACCCCCAACCGCTATAATTATTTGTAAAAAATCTAAGCCGATCACTACTTACACTGCCTCTTTCCCAAGGCGTTCAGACACAGCCCTCTGCTTGCATGAACCGGACCATTTTCTTATTGCTTTGGGACAGACAGACAACCTCTCTCTTTTTCATGACTCAAATCCCAGAGAAAGTTTGTTTTTTCTGAATTGGTGGATGATGAGGAAAAATCTGTCCAGAGGGAATCTCTTTGTTCCCCCTCCTGCAGTCATATTAACTACAGACGCCAGCAGTTGGGGTTTTGGAAATGTTTCCAAAAAGGGCAAATGGCACTGCCAGAAGAAGATTCTCTCCTCGAACTTCAAGCAGTACGGGAATCCCTCAAGGCTTTAAAAAATACTGTATTTGGGAAAAGAGTCCAAATCAAGCCAACAATTGTACAATTGTGGCATATGTCAACCACCAAGGAGCACTGGGAGCCTAACCTTGGTGCAACTCTCATTGAAAATAGGTTCAAGGCAGAAAAACATTTAACAGGCCTCTTGGACCTTTAGATCAATGGCTCAACAAATCAATGGGCAGGCAGTCTGAGTTGCAGAATATCGGATCCCAACGAATGGGAATTGAATTCAGAGATTTTCAACAGGATATCTCTCAAATGGGGAACCCCAGAGGTGGATTTGATGGACTCTGTAAGAAATCACAAGCTACCGGTTTACCATTGGTTGCCCAAAGATTCCAAAGCTGCAGGAAGAGACGCTGTTTCAATACCATTGGATAAGTGTGGTGTACTGTTTTTTTATTCACTACTAGTTGGACTTACACTGAGGGAGCAAATCAAGGAAGGGCCTTTTAATTTGGGACTGTCCTATCAGGGGAGGGACTACCTCTCATAGTTATTGCGGCCTTTGGGGTTCAAGGAAATGGAATTTACGTAAGTATAAATTCAGGCTATTTAATAATAATAATAATAATAATAATTATAATAATAATAATAATTAGACAAATTCTGCCTCACTTCTCAAGTAATTAAAGTTTTAATTTTAATTAAATTTACAATGTCACTGATAACAGAAAACCTTCATAGAAATACTGGGAAGAGAATGTTTAAATTATCTGAAAACAAATAGATACATATACAGGGAGATTCAATAAAAGTTCTTATCGTTTAAAATGGTGTTAATTTTACCCCAACCAATCAGATCTTATTTAACATTTGAAAGCTAACATCTTATTGGTTGGGGCAAAATTAGCACCATTTTAAACGATAAGAACTTTTATTGAATCTCCCTGATAGTATATTACCAGAAATCGCGCCTTCTCATTGGTTTGATCACCGGCTAATTAAGGGGGAGGTACCCAGAGTGGGCTAAAGCAGTGGTTTGTAAAGTTGACAACTCATCATAAGATATATATGGGTAAGAATTATAAGGGAGATATATGCAGAGCCGCAGCACTTTATTCCAATCATAAACCGGACCTAATTTACCAAGGGCTAGTGTCACTTCAAGAAGTGTATAATGGGCTAGGCAGTTTTCAGGATGTCGCTTAAAAGTCAGGGGAAACATCATGGGAACATCGGAAGGTGAAGTACAGTGTATGGGCAAATTTGTAGGGATATCTCCTATGCATAGATCATACTGTTAATTTATTAAAGGGCATGTTCACCCCCACAAATTAATACTTACCTCTAGATCTGATGCTCCTAACATACAAATTTACAGAAACATTTTTGTTATTGGGGGTGGGCATGCCCTTTAAATCCTTTGAATCATTTAACTGGTTGCCTTAAGAGATGGCCGAAACTCTGAAGTTTTGTTCCGAAAACAGAATTTATTTTCGAGGGTTCGGAACATATTTTCGAGGGTTGCTGAATGTATCAGGTTATATTTGCTAACCCTCAAAAATAACCTTGAATGTTTGATAACCCTTAAAATACGACTAGATTTTGTAACCCGAGGGGTTCCGTGTCGGATCCATATCCCCTCTCTAGTTGCCTTTACAGAGTCTAATGAAATCCAGAGTTAGTGGTACTGCACATAATGTTAGAATCTGATCCAGGGATTATTCAGATTGACAGTTGGAATGACGTAGGAGTTTTTCCTCTTGTGCAAATTGGATGTGACCTCAGACAGTTTTTTTTATTTTTTTTGCTTTCCGCTGGATCTACTCAACAGCAAGGGAAATAATTGGACTTGATGGATGAATGTCTTTATTCAACCTTGATGTATTGGTATTTATTTTCTTATATAACCATGAACAGTTTAAACAGCACTTAATTAATTGCAATTACATTAGGACCTGCTCCACAGATATTACCCTATTACACTACAATACACTATTCTTCTGCTACTCTGGGTAAAACATACAGGGTAGAGATGGCCGAAACTTGATCTCGGGAAAATCCCGAAGATCCGAAAATCTGAAACCAGAACACATTTTCAATACTTTTCGAAAGTACGGGGCTATTTTGGATAATTTTCAAAAATAGCCTTGAACGTTTGAAAATTACCAAAAATACGATTTGAGACCATTTTCGATTTCCCGATCGTATTTTCGATAATTTTCCAACATTCAAGGCTATTTTAGAAAATTAACGAAAATAGCCCCGTAAAATTATTGAAAATGTCTTCCGAAGTCCTGAAATCCGGAGGATCCGTCCAGATTCGTACGGATCTTTAACTCTTAAAATTTCAGAACCGAGGGGTTCCGTGTCGGATCCGGGTTCGACTCGAACCTGGATCCTATCTCTAATATAGGGAGATATAATAAAAGTTCTTATCGTTAAAAATGGTGCTAATTTTGCCCCAACCAATCAGATCTTATTTAACATTTGAAAGCTAACATCTGATTGGTTGGGGTAAAATTAGCACCATTTTTAACGATAAGAACTTTTATTAAATCTCCCTGTAAGTACGTGAAGGAAACTAATGCAAGCACATACAAATGTACATATGTAACTTAGGGCGCTATTTATAAAAGTTCGATATCGTTATCGAAAAAATAACAATCGTTATCGTAAAATAGCGATCGTTATCGTAAGATAACAATCTGTATTTTCTGTTAACGATCTGCATTTTCTGATAACGATCGGTATTTTTAAATTCGTAAAATACCGATCGTCATCGGAAAATACCGTTCGTTATCGGAAAATACAGATCGCCCTGGCCCCGAGCAGCGCACATGCAAATTTGTTGTTAATTTTTGTTTGCTATAGACCTACAGATCCCTATTGGCAGGAAATAATGTAAAGTATACGTGCACTTTCTACTTTATTTCTCATTGTATAAACAGAAAGAACATGAATGAACAATTTAGCCTCCATATGATAATGGAATAACAGTTATCAATATTCCCATCAAACAGGCATTAGAAGGTTTAAAGCTCCAACAAAGTTCCTGTATATTTCATGAGAAGTTTTTCTCTCTGCGGTATTAGCTTTCTCCCGTGTGATTTTTTATAAAATCTTAAATGAACTCATTTTGCTGAATTAAACATTGTCAAATTTTGCATAAACTTCACAGGATTCACTTCATTAGCACATAGTGCGGATGAATTCACACAGTTCCGTTGGGCTTGGATACAAGTACAGTACTCAGTAATCAGGGATCTCTTTCAGCACAACATCACCCCCCCATTGGCATCTGATTTCACATTTACTGAAAATGGGAGGTAAAAAAGTCTTATAACTCCTGGTAACAAGAGCCGGTAGCAACGATTGTAAAACCTACCTGCAAGCTTGCTCCCGGGTAAAGCTATGTACACACCGCCAGTATCTGACAGTATCAGGGCTTTATCGTCAGTGTGTGTAGCATCTTTCCTAAACAAAGGCACCGACTTTCCTGTCAGCCTCGTGATCGTTTTGGGAAAAATCGAACATTTCCCTTGGCCGTGGTAGTCTTCCTGTAGGGTAGGTGGCCACAGTCATGGTAAATATGCAATCCCAAATGTTCTCCCTATGCTGTAGAGATGGCCAAACTATATAAAGTTTGGTCTGTTTTCAAACTTTCGAACTTCAGAGAAAGTTCAAAAGTTCGAATTCAGACCCATTCAAGTCTATGGGAGAGTGATAGTTCGAAAAAACCGAGTGATTTACAGCTAAACTAACAGTGGTAACTTACTGTAAATGGCTGTGGCACCTGGGAAATGGTCTGGGGAACATGTCACTGTCACCAAAACTTGTTAAAACACTTCCTGAAGTCAGGCTGGCAATTGTCGGGTTTTGCGCAAGCTACATTCAATGATACATTCGAGGATTATCGAACGAACAAACGATCCTTCCTGTTAACAAATGGTACATTCGAGGATTCGATAGTGTACTGGTTAAAGGCACTGCCTTTGACATGGGAGACCAGGGTTCGAATCCCGGCTAGGGGCAGCTATACAAATGTTTGGATTATTATAATTCCCTAGTAATATAATAACCATATGATAACCCAGTAATATAATAGCAATATAATGTAGCGGCTGGATAGTGTACTGGTTAAAGGCAACGCCTTTGACATGGGAGACCAGGGTTTGAATCCTGGCTAGGGGCAGCTATACAAATGTTTGGATAATTATAACACCCTAGTAAAATAATATTATATTGTTATTATATTACTAGGTTATCATATGGTTGCTATATGGCTATTATATTACTAGGTTATTATATGGCTATTATATAACTAGGGTATTATATAGCTATTATATTACTAGGGTTTTATAATAATCCAAAAATTTGTATAGCTCCCCCTAGCCAGGATTCAAACCCTGGTCTCCCATGTTAAATGCAGTGCCTTTAACCAGTACACTATCCAGTACATTCGATAATTATCGAATTTACGTTCGAAAGTCCGGAAACATTGAAAGTCCGAGAAATCTGGGTCTGGGATAGTTCGAGAAGTCCAAGTCCGTTCGAACTCATAAAGATCAGTTTGATTTTGGGCTCGAGTTTGAGTTCTAGTCCATCCCTACTATGCTGTGCATAGGGACTGTGTGTATCCTAGGGATCTTTGAAAAATGACAGACAGGATCTTGCAGGTCTTGTCTGTCTGGCATGTGTGTACCCAACTTAAGTGTAACAATATTAGTTCAGGCAAAAGAAAATACTCTTTATATGCAAAGTTATTAAGAATAAAATGCAAGTCACACTATGCACCGTGCCTGGCTAAATTTTGCAAAAAATATATTGTATTTGTGGAAAATGTATCATGGTCTCATGGGACCAAGGTTGACATAATTCCAAAAATGTAAAAGTGCAGTGCAAAAATAAAACACAGCACAACATCGTAAGAACACCATCCCTACAGTGATGCATGGTAGAGGCAGCATCAGACTTTGGTGATGCTTTTCTTAACTGGAACAGAGTATCAGCGTATATGGTCATTAAACCTAGAATATGCTATGAGGATGAAGAGTAACTTCACCTTTAACATAACAATGACCTAAAGCAAAGATCTAAATCAACAAAGCAACGGCTTCAGCAAAGTTTGAAAATAGTCATGTCCTGAAGTAATCAGTGCACCAGAGTTGCCCTTTCAATTTGAATTTCAAAAATTTCATATGTTTCAAACCAATCAGCTCAAATAAGGTGTTTCCTGCTCCCTCATTAAACTATTTTTAATGTTTCTTTATTTGTATTGTATAGATGGCAATTTTGCAATAATGGGGAAACCGGTTTGGATGGGATTTATCTTGTTTTGTTTTTATTTAACAATAAGAATGTAGATTTTTAATATCTATATAAAAAAAGGTGTATTTTTTTCTATGTGACACATGAATATTTATGCTTTTTTCAAGCGCAATCCCCAGATTAAATGAAGAGATAGTCAACATAGGTGTGGACAACATTTTAGGGTGCACCCATCTTTTCATTAAACACAGCACATCAAATCTGTAGCCAAAATACATCTCTGCTCTGGAAAAAATAGTTTATATAGCCTTAGGTGCTTTTCATAGTGACATTTTGATTAACTGCACAGACTGGAAAAATATACTCCACTTAATCTTAAAAAATCTAGTTTAATGATTCTAACATTTTATATTCTTGGTCTTAGAGCAAAGATTGATATTTATTTTATGTTTTACTTTGCTATAGAATTAACACACTTTACTCACAGCCAATTGCACTTAATAAACACAAACACCAAACTACAGTGGTGTAGCCACAGTTTGGCCCTTTACTGTGTCCCAAAGGTAAGTAGGCAGATATGCATCTTTTTACTATGAGAGTTAATTTTTATTCACAATTAAAATTGCCGTATTGAGTGTATCTTCCTTAAATCCTTCTACAGGTATCAACAGCAGCTGTGTGTATATTTGTTCTTCTCAAGGTGGCAGTTTGTTGAAGATAGCAGATACAGCAGATACAGCCATTCTCAGCTGCTGGTCAGCTCCAACACTCCCTCATTCTGTTGTATGATCCACAGGAAAGGGAAGAGCTTGAGAACAGGAAGTAGTCATTGTGATCTTTAACATTCTGCCTCTCTGGCTAGAAAGAATATTGGGAGGTTGGTATACTCACTTCTATATTCTTTTCCATTTTCCATTTAAGTTTTAACAGTTTTAAATTTTTTATTATTATTTATATATATTTATTTTTGTTTGGCATCTACAAATGCCCTGTAAGAACATTTACTGTATCAATCCCCAATATTGCATATGCAACATAAATCCTTATTACGTGAAATATAAATCTTAGTTTTTAAAACGATATAAGAAGTAAGTGGCTGCTTTTTCAACTGGACTTATTTAAAAGCATAGATCTATGTTGTGAAAATAAACACGTTTACTGGGGAAACTATTCCTTGCCTACAGATTGGTAGATATGCTAGAGAATTATTGGCTGACATGATTGTAAACAATCGGTTCAGTTGACAATAAAACAATCAGTAAACAGATGTAGATACTCACAGAATTTTAAGTCTTTTAGGCTGCAAGTCTACACCACTCCGTCTTTAGTGGTGAGGTACAAACGATAAGTACAAATTGTAGACGAGCCACAGGCTCGTCTACATTGAAGCATGTTGGGCCACAGGCTCGTCTTCATTGAAGCATGTTGGGCAACAATTGCTTTAAAGGGGAAGTTCAGTGAAAATACATATACTTTTAAGAAAAAAGAGCATTATTTTTCCATTCTAATGACCTTAACCTGCCCATTGATTATTTTGTCTGTGTATAAATAAATGCTTCTGAAATATTGACTTCCGGTTTGCAGGACCCCTAATAGAGACCATTATGGTCTTGCCCTTGACCCAGCCCCTGGGTTGATTCAGTTGCTCAGTAGAGGTCTGAGCATGTTTGATCCATCCAACAGCCAATTAGTAGAAATTACTGTTAGTAGTGTGCATTCTGGGAAGAAGAACTGTTACAGAACCTGAAATGGTAGCTCACTAATGTTAACAGCAGTGAATAGCAAGGGCTATATAAAACTGATTTTTCAAAAAGGAAGAGAATATGTAGAATAACTAGGTATGCATAATATAAACATGGGAAGTAATACCTTTACAGTTTTAAAGCAAAGAATCAGAAATATAACAGAGTCATGATCTTGACCATGACCATGGAAATTCTGTATACATTTTCTCAAATGGACCTTGAAGGAGGGAAGGTCCACGCCTTTCTTTATCTAAAGATATAATTGGACTTTATGTGAAAAGCATAAAAAGACAGTGGGTGGTTTCATTAATCTCTAGGTGGAGATCTTCTTGTTGTATTTTAGACATTCCAAGAACAATGTTCTGGCAGAGACCTGGCCATCTATAGAAGTTTGTGACTCAAGTCTCCTTCTTAGACAACAATGTATTTGATGGGTGGAAAACTGTATTTATGTGCAGGATTCTGGATTGTAACACTTACACTTATGATGTATGTATGTATGTATGTATATGTTTATTTATATAGCGCCACCTGGGGACACAGTGCTGTATAATATTAGAATACAAAAAGCAGTGCATGGGGGACAATAAATAAATACATAAATATATAAAGAAGTATGTGTGTCATACGGAATCGCATGCGATTTCATGTGCGATTTCATTGCGTTTGCGCATGCGTTTTCTTCATTAGGTATAGGAAAACGCAGAAAATTTACAGAACGCAAATCGCAATCGCAGCACACCTGAAAATGTGCGTTTTCAGTGCGTTTTGCTGCGTTTTGATCTGAAAAAAATGCAAGCGCAAATGCACAAAAAATGCAGCAGTGTGGCCTAGCCCTATTATAGGAGACATTCGTAGAGATACAATATCACTCCTCCCGCTCCTTACCTTTGACCGATCCCGCGATGCAATAACTGACATAACATAAACATCACGCTTACGTCAGTTATTGTATCGCGGGATTGGGTTAAGGTAAGTAACGGGAGGTTAACAACCCGAAGCGTTAAGTTTCACGCTAGAAAGTAGCGCAAAACTCAACACTACAGGTTTTGGATCGTTAGCACAGCGCTATTTCCAAAAATATTCGGAAATGGCGCTGTGCTCGAAAATCCGTCCAAAACCCACGTTAACCCAAATTTTTTTAGGGTTAACGTGGGTTTTAGACGGAAAATGGCCATATTGAATCTCCCCCATTGTGTTAACTTGCTCTTTCTGCACTTCAGTTCCTGCCAGGAGCTTCAGCCTTTTCTTTATTATGGGAGTGTCAGAAACACTGACCTCAAAAACTGAAGCGCACTATAGCAACCTGCCTCTCTGCAAGCCCATATTTTAGGTTTACTGCTCAATTTCAGTCTCTCCACTAGTAGTTCTAGGAAAAAAACGATAAACTGACAAAAACATAACATTGCAATAACCACATGATATCAACTGATTAATCTCAAGATGTGAAAATAGATTTTCAAAATGTTTCCGACTCATCTAATGGGGAGGATTGTGTGTGGCAATGGAATACCCCACCAAGCTGTTAAAAACATCAGAAATATAACACTAAATTTCAATACCATGAAAATACCATGCATTATTTGGTGTGGTATTCAGTTAATATGTAAAGCAGCCCAGTAAAGATTCCAAATGTAGGATATTTATGTAAAATATTCACCCCAAATGCACAAGTGTATAAATATAGCAGTATTATTATTGTGGATTCTATTGTGGATTTATAGAGCGCCAACATCTTCTGTAGCGCTTTAAATTATGTACATGTAAACATTCACATCAGGCCCTGCCCGAAGAGCTTACAATCTAAGCACATTTATTTGACACATACAACCTATAAGTATGTCTTTATGATTGTGGGGGATACCAGAGTGTCTGGCAGGGGTGTAACAGTTGGGCCCTGGGCCCCCCGTGCGATTGGAGGCCCTTCCACGATCAGCTGTTTTTGAACTGCTGACCCCTCTTATAAATGAAACACACGCACAATCAGCTGTTTAAAAGACCCGGACCCAAACTTCGTTTCGGTTCCAGAAGTTCGGGTCCAGTCTTTTAAACAGCTGATCGTGCCAATATTTCATTCATATGCGGCAGTGGTGGGCTTGTGGCGGGCCCTTCTACTGTCCAGGCCCCTGCAGGGGTGGCAGGGACGGTAGTTACACCAGTGGTTCCCGGAGGAAAGCATAGGGAGAACATACAAACTTGCATATGTGTCCAAGGGTGGGTGTCAATTCTTAGATAGTGTCCAAGAATTAGTCATCAGTGCTAACCGCTAAGCCACCATCACACAACTGTATAAATATAGCAGTATTAGAAATACCACACAACAATATCCTGTCCTGTAATGTAGGGCTTTACAAGAGATGTAACAGATAATTGGGGGAATTTAGGACCGTATTATAAAACTTTGCTAGACTCTGTTGTTACTTCATATGAGATTGTAAATGGTAATGCCGTGATTAACGACCATAAAATAACGGTTGTAAATAGTGATGTATTTGGCGTCTTTACTATTTCACATATGTACTACTTCTTTCTTCTAAATATGGTGTTTATTAACCCCATAAATTCCATAATTAATAGAAAGCAGCAGTAAAAGGCACGCAATACGACCTGGTAAAGATGGTTATTCACTGCGTTACTGTTTATGCATCGCTGTGTAAAATAGCTGTAAAATGACAGCAATATCATTAGTTTATAATGTTTTATAAATACCGTCCATACAGAGAGCAGTAAATTGCTTATTCTGGTGTTTTACATAACCCTGTTTTGTGCCAGGGGTTAGCATGATATTTAGAAGGGAATTACCACATCAAACACCAAAAAATACCAACAACCGATTTACCGCTAGCTGTCCTTGTGATATCAAATCATTATTGAGCCACACAAGGAAGCGATTGCAGCTCTGGGTAATTCCCCCCCCCCCCCATATGTGGCTATTAGGTAAATGTAGTAGTGGGAATTACAGGTCATTACAGGATTACAGTAAAAGAGAGTTTCCAGGTTCTCCACAATGAAACATTTTAATCGGAAGCTGCAGAAACCACCAGTAATGTTCTATTATCTGTAGGTCACCCAATCTAAACATTCTATCGTTGTTCTTTCAGACATATTAGCCTATCTTAATTTGCTGTATTGCCAACACCATCTCGTTAATACAAAAAATGATAGCGGAATACTGCCTTGAGTATCACTAAACGTTCCTATTATTGTGATGGATGTAAATATGGAACAAAGTATTATTACTCTCTAGGACTTGGATTTAACTGTCTCAACTTCAACGAAGGATCTTGCAAATTTCTAACCGTTAAAGGCCATTTTCTTCAATCTATAATGTTTATTTATTTATTTTATTAATCAACATTTTCTTAAAATAAATCCACCTGGGTTTTAACCCATGGAAATTAAAATAAATAAGCAATAAGCGTTTTCCCCCTTAGGCTGCCCAGAACAGCAAAACACAATTTTCATAATGAAAAATTAAAGTCTAAGTGATTTCTTTCTGGCAAATTGGATAAAGTCAAAGAGTCTTCGCTCTCTTGTTGACGCGGATTTTTTTATCCGGTATTTGTTTTCCTTTCCAGATCCAAAGTTCCTATAGTAGCGATGGACTTTCTACGTTTAGCATTTGGAAAATGTCAGGACCGTACATGGGAATTCTCTCACTGAGATGATTGTGGCGTAACGCACTCACAGAACGTGCAGCAAACTCTAAAAACACAATGATCACACTGATTGGTGCAATGGCCTTCTGGCAGCTTGCCACCTGGAAAATAACAGGGAAATAAAAGTTGAATGTTTTGCCTTCGTAAAGGGAATTTTGATCCCATAGAAGGATTTTCTAGATAGTCAGGGAATCGCACCAATGACACATGACAGGTTAAAGTATTGCATGTCGTTATTTATTTATAAAGAGCCATTTGGTACACTGTGCTGTACATCCTTATAACATATGAAGTATAAACATGGGATGGATAGAAACAGCTATAGGGTTTATGTTTTATCCAGTCAGAAATGATAAATGTCCATTCTCACTGTTAATGTCCACCGTGCTACTGCATAGTTTCCAATACAGCTCTTACTGATCCTGTTGTACTTGTAAGTTTTGTTCCAGCATAGTTCTCCCAAAGCAAGAGGTATACCATGAATTTTACAGTATAACAGTATATCTGTTGAATGTTGAATTGTTTTAAACAAGTGTTTAGGGATATGGGGAGGGGGGTGTTGCCCCACATTATATGATTGTAATGTTTGGGGGTGGAGGTACCTTTTAATTAAAATAACTACATGCATCTAAAATACTCAAAACAACTCAACCTTAAAACATTTTAATGGAATTGACCCTTAGGGGTAAAAAATATAAAAAGTTTAAGTGCAAGTCCACCCCATCACTAAAATCTATACTTGAAAATGTAGAAATAAATTATCTATACTCTGTATACTTATGAGATCATTATACTTACTTCCTCATGGTCCCTCAAGCACCGTATAGATATTTTCTATATGGATATATCTATATGGATATTTCCACTGCTGCTGGCTGCCATTTGGGGTGAGTTTGTCAGTGATGGCAGTGATGGTGATATTACAGCCGATACCCTGCTGTGAGAACTTGGGGAGACCATCAGAGAGAAGTAAGGATAAGGAACTTCAGGATCCACTGGTAGGTAAGTAAGTATAATTATCTCAAAGTCTGGGGTTGGGAAGGTAATAGTAGATTCTACTGTTGGGGTGGACATGCCCTTTAACCTCTAATATTTTTAAATGATATCTCTTTGTCACCAAAACTGACTTATTCTATTGTATAAAACAGGGGTTCCCACTCTGTATGCAAGGGCCACTTGAGAAAGCCAGTGGCGTGGCAATAAATTTTGGTAGTAAATATATTATTGTCAGCTTATTTTTTTATTTTCAAAATGGCTTACTCTAAACAGTTTAACCGTATAAAAGAAAGGGGGCATATGATTTGAATATCGACAGTATTATACTCAAACAGGGGCCTACTTTTAAAACCACTTCTGTGCTGCTAAATGTCAGTATATAAAAGTATATATACCGCTTCTATAGGAAGGAAATTCTAAAGCTAGCGATCTTACAGATTTTGTCTGTCATCTTTCAAACACCGGTACAATGTGTACCCAGATAAGAGGCAATAAGAGGTGCAAAAGTTTGACCTGTGCTATTAATTTGCTGCATCCAATCATTTTTAACTGGGTTACTGCAATTATATTACATCTGATTGGTTGCTGGATATTAATAGACAGGCAAACATTTTCACCTTAATTGCATCAGCCCCTAGAATATACAGACCTATAACGTTTGTTCTTAAAGGGACACTAAACTCCCCTAAAGCCAGAAAAATAACTATTTGCCATTGTAACAAATGGCCAGACGGCCGGGGTACTTACAGTACGCTTTTAGGAGGAGGCTGATAGTCCGGAATGTGCAGGGCACAGAGGCTGCTGGGAACTGTAGGCTGGAACCAGGAACAAGGTGCTGCTGAGAACTGTAGGCTGGAAACAGGAGCAAGGTGCTGCTGGGAACTGAAGGCTGGATACTGGATACAGGTAAGGTAGGTAACTGGATACAGATGAGGTAAGTAGACGGAAACTGGATACAGGCAAGGTAGTCACTGGAGACCGGCAAGGTAAGTACTGGATACAGGCAAGGAAGTCACTGGAGACAGGCAAGGTAAGTACTGGATACTGGCAAGGTAGTCACTGGAGACCGGCAAGGTAAGTACTGGATACTGGCAAGGTGAGTACTGGATACTGGCATGACGTCCGCAACCTGCCCACCCGGAAGTGCCGAGCGGCGCGGGACCGGAGCGGCAGGTAAGTCTGTGACAGCCATTCATTTGTATTATTCACAGGGGTCTGTCCCGACCGCGCACCCTATCTTAGGCGCATGCACGCCAGTACAAAAGGGCGATCGGGAGAGAAAAGCTGTTCAGTGAAGAAGCGGCTGCGAGTGGAGTGGCGGTAAGGTAAGTTCCAGGTCCCCCGAGCGTAATATTATTCACTGGGAGGTGAGAATAAGCGTTCTCACCTCCCTGTGAATAATACAACTGAATGGCAAATAGTTATTTTTCTGGCTTTAGTGTTCCTTTAACAATATCTTTAAGTCAAACTTTTAGTTTAGTCAGAACAACGTTACAGGATCTTGCCTACCCCACAGCCCCAACCCCAAGATCGTTATAGTTATTTACCTCCCATGAGTCCCTGAAGGCCATAATCCTTACCTCTCACCACCGCACCTGTCCTCTCTGGTTCACACCTCCTCTGAAAGCTCCAATAGTCCGTTAATGGCCGTGACATCTCCGTGACTGACTTCTGCAATGAAATTTTTTTGTACTGACGCCTTCTTTCTTGCAGCAGTTAACGGTAAGGATTATGGGCTATAAAATCAAATCTTGGGGTTTATGGGGTGGTTTGGAAGTATAAATTCTTGTTCTGGGGGTGGAGAGAACAACCATCTAATTTATTTACATATACATTTTTTGCTGAGGCAAATCCCTTTTATTTTTAAACTAACCAACACAAGTTGAGCTGTCATTTTGGTAAAAAAAATTAATAAATTAGGCCAAAATAACAATGCGGTGTGCACCAAGAATATTTAAATAGCATCTATATTCCTCCCAAGCCAGTTGAGATTAGCAGAATGTTCTTGTCTTAAAACCTTCACGTTTATTTTTTTTAGATGAAAAAAGTATTTTAAAAAATCTAAATGCGCCTTAAATCTTTTCCATTACGTTTTTTGGAACTTTCAAGATCACCAGTAAGGAGTATAGTGATTGTTTTCCCATCATATATTAACTGACAGCTCTCACACTGTGACAAACTGTCCCTACAGTGCAGCTTAATGGAGCAGGAGTGTGTCAGAAATAATAGTCTGATGTCATTACAATAATAACATATGGTCTCATTTCACAAGCCACTGCTTCAAAGGGAAGGTCACGATTTTCTATTTGGATAACAGGGAATGATTTCGAACCATCCTTGTTAATTATGTAGTTCCCCGACGGAGATACGAAGAGATACATTGATACGAGGCGATCTAATGCCACTAAGGCTATATACTACACTGCATTCATTTCCATTTGACATACTGATGATTAAACCATGTTACTGGCATGCATTGCGCTCCTGTTTATTACGTGGTGCTGTATCTGTTTGTAAAGCATTGCTTTTTTATCTGTTTCAATAGAAATTTGCCCCAGAGTCCATACATTTTAAGGAAATTGGAGCTGTTTTTTTAACCTACAAATCTAAACTAAAAATACACTGTTGGCCTATAGCTGTAAATCTCCTGAGGGGAAATCCATGAATAATTCATTTTTACAATGTAATATAGATTAGAAAAAAAGTATGGCTTCCCTACCGAAACATCATCCTGAAAATGTTCTAAAAAAATGGTGAAATGTACGCCTATTATTAAACTGCACTAAGTAGAATAGTAACCGCCAATGTAAACACGCTGACAGTCAGGGCTCAGGTACTTTAACTTGGTTAGAGATTGGGAAATTGGATTTTAGGTACAATTACAGTTTTTTTTTTTTTTTTTACGAAAAAAACTTTAAAGGGAACACTCACCAGATTACAATCCAACAATTACTAGACTTCTCTTTTTGAAACATATAAGCATACCTATTTGTTTTTACTGTTATTTTTGTACTTTCTAGGTTTTTTTTTTAATTTTAAGTAAAAAGATAAAAATAAAGTTTAAGCAGTTTAATTACTGATGTTCCCTAGATCATCGTTTAAGGTTTTAGAGATGGTTCTAATTTAGTTTTGTTTTGTGACAAAATTACTAGTTTTGATGAAAGTAGAGAATTGTACTGTGTTAGCCATTCATGAAAGTGAAGACATCTTGGATATAAAATAATACCTTTTAACCTTTATTTGGCAAACTGAAATGATTGAAAATACAAGCTTCCTCAGACATGATACATTACTGAATCTTGTATACATACTAGAACAAAGACTTTCTGACATTATAATGGAGAAACACCTTCTTATAACAGAAGGCATCTTGCAGTCTCATGCTATATGAATATCATTGCCCACAAAATCTAAGAAACAAGAAGTCATTTCTTACTCCCATGTTCCCCAGAGTAAGAGGCGGAGATATGCAAAATACTCCTTTATGTCCCTTAGCTTATGCATGTGTCCAGAACCGCTGGCTAATAACATGCAATATAGCATTATACAAATGCTATCTTTTGCCCCCGTGCTTGGCAATGGCTGTCGTAAATAAAACAGTAAATACACGTTCAATGATCACAGTAGGTAATAAAGGTAATAAAAGAATTAGCAAAGGTTAAACTAAACGGTCAGGCACACTTCTCCTTAAGTGTAAATGGAGGGTCTGGTATAAATGAGATATTTATGGGTTTGGGTGGTTTGGAGGATTTTAGTCTGATTAATTCTTTATGACATTTAGATTAGAAACATAGTGACACATAAAGTTTAGATCTTTGTTGAGTCCAGAGTTCCATATTGACATCTCTTTTATTGCTATTAATTGTGAATCTATGTGAGTTCATTCTTTGCCTCAGGGTCTGTCCTGTCTCTCTGACATATAGTCCTGAGGGGCACCTAGAACATAAAATCAGGTATACAACATTTGATGATTTGCAGGAGAAAGTTCCATTTATTTCAAACCAATGTTGGGAACTATGTATTGGTATCCTGTCTCCAGTGTGGAGATACTTGCAGGTTTTACATTTTTCTGCATTTTGTGTGAGGCCTGTTAGGGAGCTCCTTAAAAGCAGTTGTTTTAAATTGGGTGGTTGTCAATAAGCTAAGAAAGGGGGGTCTGGGAATATTTCTTGTAGTCTGACATCCTTTGGTAAAATGGGTTGAAATTTCTTGGCCCCATTTGGGGTGGTATGTAACAACCAGCGTGATACGGTCCTCCTTTTGGGTATGTTGGTATTGTAGCAGGTAAGTTCTGGGGATGCTGGTTGCCCAGGTTCCCTTATTTGTGGACTTTGGGGAGCATATAAAAGCACCCCACTCTTGGGTTATAAGGTATTAGACAGAGCACACTGTTTCTGATCCTTGAAGGCAAATTGACCAGGGTTTTTAGTTTTTTCTTGTAGCAATCTGTAGAATCTCCCTGTAGTGTGTGTAGTGTGTGCTGTTTGATAGCTGTCTATGGGCCTCTTGTATATTGTTATTAATGTTCATTATGACAATAGTGCCCCCTTTGTCAGCTGCTTTTATAATAATGTCTTTGTTCTCTCTCAGGGATTGATTTTTTGTTCTTTTCTGCTAATGTTGTGGATAAACTTAAAAGGGATAAAAGGGATTAAAGGGATATATTTCCATGCAGCAATGCAACTATTAAAGGGCAACAATCCTGCACTAGGGATTGTAACAGTACAATGAAAAAACTGTTTCTTGCAGCTGAACACTCTCATTTGCAAGTTCCTTGTTATTGGGCAGTCAGCGCTTGTCATATCTTTCATTACTTTACTTCCCCTCTTGTGCTCTACAGTAGAAAGTGTCTTTTTGCTTAGAGATGCCTTCTGCATGTTAATATATCCAGATATAGTGAAAGCAGTCTACTTATTGATGAGACTCCTTATTGAATAAACCCAAATAGATCATGTAAAATATATTTTATGTTTTGGTATTGTTGTAATTTCTCTCCTGATGAAGGAGGATGATCCTCCCAAAATGTGATATTTGGTGTGTGGTTTATAATAAATATTTTATTAAATTGAAATGCAAATTCTCTAGCCTCTTCCCCCTGTCTGAGCAAAGCTGAGCACTGTAAATATTACTTTAAATTCACTTTCAAGAGGGGAGCTACCCATCATCAATAGCAGAAAGAAAATAAGAATTTACAGTGTGGGTATTTGAACCAGTAACTTCATGGGATGTGTGTTTCTAAAAGTAGAGCATTAGTCCACTAACCAAATCCACCAGAGCTTACACAAAGAGAGCAGGTATATTTGGAAAATTAAACTTGCTAGTAATTGACTCTTATTAAAAATTGATAAGAAAAAAGGCAGTAACATCAGCTGACTATTTTGTATTGTTTCTGGCTGAAAATGAACTGCAGGATAACAGCAGCATTCAGGGACTTCTATATGGGGATGAGGACAGTATTTACAGAAGGTATTTGCATAAAAATTGTGGCCAATAGGTGCACATGTTCACAAGACGCTTCGAAGAGAACACGAGTTGTGAGTTGTATTGCCAAGAAAATGGACACCTTCTTAGTTACAGAATCTACTTCTTACATCTTACAATGTAGAGGTGTTCTGGGGAGAAAATCTTTCACATTAAAGGTTTAAGCTTTATGGGTAATGTCTTAAATTCGTTAAAAGGACCACTAGGTGACAAGCAGGAATTTCTCTTAAAAACTCAAACAGTGAGATTCAATAAAACTTCTTATCATTAGAAATGGTGCAAATTTTGCCCTGACCAATCAGAATTTGGCTTCCATTTGAAAGATAACATCTGGTTACCGTATATACTCGAGTATAAGCCGACTCGAGTATAAGCCGAGGTACCCATTTTTGCCTCCAAAATTAGAAAACCATGATTGACTCGAGTATAAGCCGAAGGTATACAGTAACCCTAATACCTTTCCACTGTAGATGTTTGGAAACTACAACTCCCAGCATGCTTGGTTGCTGGGAGTTGTAGTTTCCAACCACCTATAGTAGAAAGGTATTGGGTGTTACTGCATGGCATACTGTCCCCCCAGCCCTCCCCCCAGTCCGCCCCAGCTCACTTACCGTACCTGGTCTTCAGTCTTCATCTCTCTGCCGGCTGCCGCAATCCAGTGCATTCATTTTATTTTGAAATGTTAATGCAGGGATGATGCCTAAAGCTGGGCAGTGTTTAATTTACTATTTTGCACACAAGGAGACTGCCAGTCCACTTGCAATTCCACCAGCCAGCTTTACAATCTGTCTATGGCCTGTTGTCCATTTAGCTAGTCAGTCTTTCAGCCTTCCATCAGCCCATTACCTATCTAGCTTGCCTCTCTGGCAGCCTGTCCACCAGACAGCTTATTCATGCCATTGTCTGAGCAGTGAATGGTTAATAGTGCAATGCAGGGCTTAAACCTCTCCTCCTACCTCCTTTCAGTAACAGCAGTAAAGATCAGTTGTATCCACTGTCACGGTACAAACTTGTTACAGCATGAAAACAAACATACCGGTAAACCATGGCGAAAAATTCTCTCTGTATGGACCTTCGCGGCTGCGCGATGACGTCATCCCGCCAGCGTGCGCGATGACGTCATCGCGCAACCGTGAAGAACTACTGGGAACTGCCGGCCTGACTCGCGGCTGCTTCTGGATTGAAGGTAAGTGTCTATTGACTCGAGTATAAGCCGAGGCAAGGTTTTTAGGTTAATTTTTAAACCTAAAAACCTCGGCTTATACTCGAGTATATACGGTATCTTTCCCAGGCACTGGGTCCAGGGCAAGACCATAATGCTCTCTATTAGGGATCCTGCAAACAGGAAGTCAGTATTTCAGGTGCATTTATTTATACACAGACAAAATGCTGAATTGGCAGATTAAGGTCATTGGGATGAAAAAATACTGCCCTTTTTCCTGAAAAGCATATGTATTTGCACTGAACTTCCCCTTTAAACCTTTAGTTCTCCAGTTTTCTTGATTCTAGGAATTTGTCCTTACTGCACATTTTAGTCTAAGCTGCCTGTCCTTATGTAACCATCTCTTCAAAGAAGAATTTATCTAATGTGTACATAAAAAGAGGTTAATCAGCTAAATCTGTGTAGCACTGGGAAGAGAACTGTCCCTGCATTCAGATGGGTATCTTATTAATCCTATTTACACACTGTATCACAGATATTTCAATAAGATGCTATAAATACAATTTTCCTTTCGCCATTTTCAGTATGATATTGTATTTGTCAAGCAAACTCTCTTGAGTAAATTAACACCTTAAATTTCAAACGTACGAGATTAAAAGGTATGTTAACGTTCTGGGGACGGGTTGAGCATTTTAGTATTATCCATATCTGTTAGATGTGACAGAATTGTATTCATAATTTGTCTTTGCAAGAAATAGTAAAACATATTTTACATTATCCTACTAATGCACTTGGGTAATGTCAAACTCCTAATTAGTATAGGCCCAGCTGGTGCCATCAAAGACAGAACATTTTTACTGGACAGATTTGCACTGACTTTGCTCTAATGAATTAGCTGTTGTGGCACTGACTCCATAACATCTTGTCCCTTAGGGTTTAGTTAAGAAACCCGATTGATCATTTTGGGCTGAAATTTCAACTAAGTGAAGTAGATGAGAGTTTTTCACCTAATAAAGACAAACACATCATACATCATTGATTTTACATTATTTCCTTCATTATATTGCAGGAAACAGATTAAAGTAGTTTATTTAATTTCTCCACTGCCAAAGATTGAGTTTTTTTTTTTATATCTCACTGATTGTTAGGGAATCTTCCAACTGTTTAATTGGAGATCTCAACAGGGAAACTCTTTCATTGAGCTCTAGCAACTTTGCATAGAAAAACAAAAGTATTGAAATGAAAGGATAAAGTATGATAAGAATCTGACAGGTGAATACAGTTAAATATAGTATAGTATTTGAGGTTGAATAAAGACATATGTCCATCTAGTCCATCCAATGCCGCAAAACCCACATTTCCTGTCTAGCAGTTGATCCAGAGGAAGGGGGGAAAAAAACAGCATGAAAGGGAAATAAATTCAGAAATATCACTGGATCAACTCCAACTGTATGTATCAATACCAGTAACATGCAAAGTTCTTTTTAAGATGTTTTTTTCTAAAACTATCCAAGAACCTTGATTTATGTTGTAAGGATGTGTCTGCCAAACTACTACTACAACAACCCTATTTTCTATACATTGTAGGTTTGACCAAGCCTTCTGGGAAATTGTATTTCACCCAGAGTAAGGTTATGTGCTTGTTTGAGAAAAGTACTTTAAACTAGAGAGTCAGCTTCAAGCATCCAGGCCACACAGGAAAAGCTGTTGGCTCATGTAGCCAAACAGGCAAGTACCGGTAGGTTAGGACCCAGTTAAAGAAATCAACCTTGATGTGGTGACTGGGCTTAAAATAATTTGGCCTACTTATTAAACTAATTTCTTTTATCCAAGGTTTTTGGCAGGCTCGTTGTACCAGCAACCTTATGGAGATAGCCAACATGCAATTAGAATTGTGTGTGCACTAGAATTCTATTGTTTGCATATATTCTATTTGGTTGCATTTTAATATGGATGTACAGCCCTAGTTTATATAATGTCTGTGGGGTCACAGGGGCAGCATTTGTTGATGTGGAACGTAACTGACGGGGTCTTGTATCGGAAGTGCAGCTCCTGTAAAATAAGTACAAAACTCCCATTATTCATATTTTCCATCGGATTGTGTGGGATTTGCAGGTATTTTTACAATATTGAATCTCCCAGCATATCTATTGGATGTGTGGCCAGAATTTGTTTTGTGGGGGTGGTTTAACCCATTTGTACCCTACTATTGGGCAGTGCCACCTACTGGCAGATTGTAACAGAAACCCATTTAAATCAAAAAATCTGTCTTTCTATAGGTTCGTACACACGTACAACGACCCCCGACCCCTATCAGTGGGAAGGATATGGCTCTATGGGGCAAAACATATTTCTTTGTCTAAGGACAATTTCCTATAAGAATTCCCAGGCTGCCATGTGAAAACCTACTGTATCACTGTAATTGTTTCCTCGTCAAAAGAAATGGACAATCCAAGCCAATTATTTTCATTAAACATACAACTATGTGCAGTTGTCTTGATTCCAAGTATAATGTTCAATATCAGGAAAGATGCATTGACATTAAAGCGTACTATGCATGTTATTTATCTAATTAACAAACAGGATATTAACAGTGCATTAACCTGTAAGTTATAGCATCACATTTCATTGCAATTCAAGCTTTACCTGAAGCCTGATCATAACTAGAGATGGACTAGAACTCGAACCTGAGTTCCAGCCGAACTATTCGAGTTCGAACGGACTTGGACTTCTCGAACTAATCCGGACCCAGATTTTTGATATTTTCGGACTTTCGATAATTATCAAATGTTTGAACTTTCAAGGAAAGCGAATCCGCGCGTAAAATGTCTCTACCTATTCGCAAGTAAATATCGAATCCGCAAGTAAAATGTCCATTATACCTAGACGCGAGCATCAAATCCGCAGGTAAAACGTCTATTATATCAATAGGCGAACATCAAATCCGTGAGTAAAGTGTCCATTAAACCTATACGCAAGCATCAAATCCGCGAGTAAAATGTCTATTATACCTATACGCGAGCATCGAATCCGCAGGTAAAATGTCTATTATACTAATAGGCGAACATCAAATCTGCGAGTAAAACGTCTATTATACCTATACGCGAGCATCGAATCCGCGAATTGTATTTTAGAGGGTTACCGAATATATGGGGTTATTTTCGGTAACCCCTCGAAAATTACCTTGTACGTTTTGATAACCCTCGAAAATACTAACGGAACCTCTAAAGTAGTTTCTGATCGTATTTTCGAGGGTTATTGAAAGTACCAGGGTCATTTTTATGGGTTAGAGAAAATAACCCTGTACATTGAGTAACCCCAGGGCCGCATCTGTAAAGAGGCTCACTGAGTCATGTGACTCAGGCGGCATTCTGCCAAAGGCAGGATTAAAGCACACAAAATTTTTTTTCATTCATTCATTGTTGTACTAAGCGCTCCGATGCGCTCGCTAGCACGACCGGCGCAAGAAGGGCAGGCAATGCATGCATGTTTAGCTACACACACAGTCACATCTCACATGTCACTGACTCACTGGTCTGGCCTTAACTCTTGCGCTGCCGCCGTCGCCGACGACGCGAGGCTATGTTAGGCGGCCCCGGCGTCAGGTGGACCGTGGAGCTGGGATGAGAGAGACTGGTCACGTGACCGTCGAGACGGTCCGAGCCGACGACAGCCGAGTCACAGCCTGGTCACTCATGGGTAACAGCCACTGTCAGCACAGGCGCTGGACTTTCCGCGCGGCAAAACTGTGGAGGGAGTGGCCAGATCAGCACTGCAGTCTGCGGTCCGACTCCGAGTCCGAGAAGCGAGACTGCGACTCTGCGAGAAGAAGATTTGTGTGTGTGTGGGCCCTGTGGGGGAAAACTTTTGGAGCCCGGAGAGGCCAGAGCCAAGCAGTCAGTCACTGACTGACTGACTGTCTGCAGAGTGCAGACCGAGGCGAGCAGTCGCACTGTCGCAGACATGAGACAGAAGACCGACGCCCGACCACCAAGCCTGCAAGCTGCAACTGCTCTGCTGTCGTAAGTACTGTGAATTACTATCTACTATGTTTTACATACTACCACTGTGATTAACTAACTAGTCTATAACGGTCTGTCTCACAGCAGTCCTCACTGCAGCACTCCAGATCCAGGTCCTAAGCTTGGGGGGGGGGGGGGTTTAGGACGTTAGGGGGCTGACTGGATTTTCAGTGGCCTCAGCCCTCATGGCCTGTATGTAACCTGCTGGGTAAGGTTCTTTATCAACATGGGGGGGGGTGGTGGTGGCTGGATTCATTGGCCTAGCCTCCCTGTCCCTGGGGACTGGGGTCTTATCATGGGGGGGGGGCTGGCCTGGCTGGCTAGATTCAGTGGAGTGGCCTGTAAAGTAACTGTAACCTCTCTAGGGTCATACTAACATGTATTGCACAGGATATAAAACAAGTTAGTTGGACACACAAAAACCTGAAAGGAGCAATATAGTAGTGACAACACAAGTTATTTGAGAAAAGGATGTAATACCTGTTTATAGGAATTGACATTATTGCTAATCGACTGACTGAGGAATTGTTTACATACGTGATAGGAAGCTCAAAATCTTAAAATGTTAGCCACGCCCACCGACAAAGCCACGCCCACCGACATAGCCACGCCCAACACAATCAAAGGCGGCATTCTAAAGTTCAATTTTGGATCTTCAGATTATTTTGAGAATTTTGAACGTCTCCAGTCAAAGGCCTTTCTTTGCCTTCTGGTTTTAGCCTATCAAATCAGAAAAAGCCAGAGGGTTAATTTTTGGATCTAGTCTCAATTCTGTTGCAGGTTCAGTAACTTTGCCTATTGTCAGAATTAGCTGTTGACAAAAGTTGTTCCTGTAACAGATGTTAAATAAAGATATGTTCAGAAGAATTTAGTGTGAAAATAAAGCGTTACTTCGTAGTGCTGAGATCATACATCAGATTAAAGGGTTAGAATAGGAATGCTAGGATGGACACTCATTAAAATTGAATATGGAAAGTGTGTAAAAAAAATTTTTTTTAAAAATTAAGACATTTAAAGGCAGAAGAAAGTTTCTACTGCAAAATGTGACCTGCCTCCTGGAGATAGCGATATCATTTCCCCCTTGGCCGAATTTTGCTTTAATAATGCTGAGCCCCTCGTCATTGCGATTCCTCTAAAATAATAAAAGAATATTTGGCACTAATTACATTCTGTTATTGTAAAGCTTCGAGTCAACAGGTCACATGTCACCCCTTTCTACCTACTTGATGGTCACTGCTGAACCTTCTCATCTTTTCCCTCAGTGACCCATGTTGTGTGCAGGCAATGGCTGCCTCTGGGAATTGCATTTTTCTTTACAGGTAGAAGACTTCTTATTAAAATATATTACTCTAAAAAAAAAATGTTTAAAGATGAATTTGATTATTTTTTGTGAGCGCTATAACTTTTACAGTTAAAGGGGCATATTTCTAAAGGGGCGAAAATAGTGGGCAAAAATTACCGCCGCACATCGCGTATATATAACGGTGAGCGTAGTGCGCTAAGTACAATATCGCCATGAAGGGACTTAAAATCCTTTCCCGGCACCTCTGCTACAGGGGCGGCACCCTCGACCCCCACGGCGGTAGCGACCACCCGCCGCCGCCGCTTCCCAGCAACCCCTCTTAACGCCCAACCTCGCTCATGCCGAACATATGGAAGAGAAGGCTAGGAGGGGCTGCTGGGAAGGGGCCGCAGCAGGTGGTCGCGACCACCCGCCACGCACCCCCTCCCCAGCAGCCCCTCCAAGCCCCCTGCCCCGCTGCTGGCGGAGAGAGGAAGGGAAGGGCCCGCTGGGAGGGGTGGAGGCACCCTCTCCATCTTCTTTCTTCAGCCATCTACTGCGATGACATCTGGGGTCTGCTGCGGAGTGTACCTCTTTATATAGGTTTACATGCTTTACATTAACCAATCAGATTTTCCGAAATCTGATTGGTTAATGTAAAGCATGTAAACCAAGAATTAAAAAATTGACCAATCAGTAACGGATTAGGGTTTTCTGCAAACCTATATAAAGAGGTGCACTCCGCCGTGGACCTCAGATGCCATCGCAGTAGATGGCTGAAGAAAGAACGAAGCGGCTGGCAACATCGGCTCGCTGAAGTCGGGGTTGCCAGCGTGCTCACTAGTGGGCGCGGTTGAGCCGGCTGCATCGGCGACCTCAGTGGGGGTGGTGTCGCCACCGAGATGTCGCGACGGATCAAGACACTGGCAACATCGGCCTCGTTGAGGTCGCTGGGCGCCTGCGGGGGTACCCTGGCGCCCGCAGGGGTACTCTCGGGGGTTGGCGGCCTCATCGGAGCTGGTGTCACACGGCACTGGAGAAAGAAGACGCCACCCAAGGGCTCTTTTAAGAGCCGCTCACGGGGGGTCCTGGTTCGGGCTGCGGGACCCCTGCAAAAGGCACCTTACAGTGCCGCCCCACGGCCCTTCGTGGGGGAGAGGGTGGGGTGGGCATATGCCCCGTGCTGCGCCCTTCGCAGCGGCGACCAACCGTGGCGAGGCGTTTCCCGTCCATTTATAAATCGCGGAAGGAAAACAAGATTTTTGCGAAAATGGCAGGAATAAAGGCCACGAAAAGTTAACGAACCTTTATAAATATGCCCCAAAATCTGTATTAAAGGAGGAGCTTATGTCAGACTAGGGGCATATTTATATAACCAGTGGCGAAAGGTCATTACCGCTACATTTCACTTTTCGCCATACATCGCTGCAGTAACTGCTCAAGCATATTTATAAAATGGCGAAAAGTGTATTTTTAAGTTAAGTTCAGCCATATCAATTCACCATGGCTGAGGTGGCGAAAACGCATAAGTGGCCATTTATTAGCCTGCAATGGGTCCATGGAGGTGTCAGTAAATTTTGGAGTGTTTCTCAAAACTAATAAGTACTCAGAGGAGGTAGACTATTTTCCAGCATTTACTGTGATACGATCTGCGATTTCACTTTTTAAGGTTAATTTTTCGCTTTTAAAGATTCTTTTTTTTTTAGGTTCCGATTTTTTTTATTACCAATAAAGTCAATGGGGGTTGAGGGACATATTTATAAAGGGGATTATTTTTGCTTTTCCCACCAGCCTTTACCACAATTTCTTAAACTTTCAACTTTTCCTTTCATCAAAGTTATTAAAAAGGCGAATTTTCATCAAAGCGAAAATATCTAGCAAAACGTAGCACTAATAATGCTGAAAGGTAAGTAATACTCCCGGGAGGTTTTTCAAAGTAGTATTAAATTGGTTAATACTCACTGAACACCTATCTTTGTTATTTAAAAATAGGTGTTTTTTTCAGCCAAGATATAAATAGTGTAATTCCCAACAGGCGAAATTTAGTCAGTAATAGGATGATAAAGTGTAAAACTCAAAAGCGAATTTTCTCTATTTTAATAGGTGAAAGTGTAAAACTCAAAAGGCGAATTTTCTTAATAGGGCACATTTTTAGTATTGCCCATTTTCAGCAAACTGCAGTTAATTATACCATAGCGCTGTGTAAGAAATAGTCATGTTAATGGAACATTCCAGTAAGTAATGATGTTTGGCGAAAATTCTGGTAACACTGCAAAAAAATGCAACAAATGGGAAAAAGGGGCAAAAAGGCGAAAAACCCCTATTTATAAATCGCTATAAATAAAGAAAGTGACAAAAATAGCTCTGAAATTACACTAGAGAGCAATCTCTTTTGCGCAGTGATACCACACTTAACGCAATGAATAAGGAGAAAACTATCGCCGCACATCGTCTCAGGACACATTTCCGCAAAGCGAAATACGAGCAGTTTTATAAATAAGGCGAAAATAGCGCTTATGTCATTGCGACGTCCTGCGATACCAAATGGCGATCGTTTATAAATATGCCCCATAGAGTATGTGCTCGTGTCAGGCAGGGGCGGAGCCAGAGCTGTCAGCAGTGCGGCTGTGCCCATTTTCGAAAGGAGTGAGTTCTACCTCCTGAGGGGTATTCAGACATTAGCCTCTACACACATGGATAATTTTCGTACAATGCAGCCGACGAAGGTTTAACGACATTATCGTTAATCCTCACTAATTTAAACGACATCTGTACACCCAGCGCTTTATATATTTTTCCGTAGAACGTAACGATAATCTGCCGACCATGTACAAATATAAGATATCGGCAGAACAAATCCGCCAGGCTGATCATCGGAAAAAGCCAACAATAGTCGACGGTCGTTGGTCTTAGATGAACGTTGATGCATATTTTCATACGAATATTGTGCGATTGCTCGTTCGTCGGCTGCATTGTATGACAAGAGGAATAAAAAACTCAAAATCCTTTAGAAATGAATGTAAAACTGATCACTACTGATAACCAAGGCTGTTTGGAGGGTTGAATCCTAATGTTCTCTCCTGCACATCAGCTTTAGGTGTTTGTATTGTGTGGCAAGTGCAGGGTTAGAATTGGATTCTTTATTTCTACTATTCAGCTGATGAGATGTTATTGTCAAACCGTAACAAGGTATCACTAACTGAGCACCTAATGAGATCACAACAACAACAACAAAACATTTGTAAAGCACTTTCTCCCGTAGGACTCAAACGCGTAGGCATGGCTCAGACCAATAATTGGTTGATTGGTAAATTGTGGTATAGAGGAAGAACTCTTTAAATCCGGGAATGCCAGGCTAAACAGGTAGCTTTTCAGTCGGATTTAGTATAGTATAGTATAGTATTTGAGGTTGAATAAAGATTACGTCCATCCAGTCCAACCCATCTAGCAAATCCTCATTCCTGCCTAACTGTCGATCCAGAGGAAGGCAAAAAACCCCACCAAATTTTGAAGGGGAAAAAAATTCTTCCGACGCTAAGTGGCAATCGGAAATTTCCCTGGTCAACTCTACTTTATGTATCAATACCAGTAACTTGTACATTCCTTGTTGCAGAAAACCATCAGCTTTTATTAAACTGACCAATGAACCTGCCATAACAACGTCCACTGGAAGACCGTTCCATAGCTACTGTTCTCACAGTGAAAAACCCTTTCCGAGCTGTAGCCTAAACCTTTTTCTTCAAGTCTTAAGGGATGTCCTTGTGTCCTCTGACATGTTCTGTTGGTGAACTCCAGGGAAGAGGCTGTCTTTACTGCGTGTGGGTAGGGAGTTCCAAAGTGTAGGGACAGCATGACAGAAAGCTCTGTCTCAAAGGCACAAGGTTTCATTAAACACATTATAAGCACATGTTGTACATGCTGGCCGTACATTAGGCAGAATAAGAAAGATCAGACGTTTGGCCATAGACGGTTATCGCATCTATCTAATGTCTAAGAACGCATTTTCTTTACAGTGGTTCTTACCTTCAAATGATATTCCTGCCTGGCCAGACCCATTCATTTTGCAATCGCAATTCAATCACAAAAGATAATGTGGTAGGCAGTTCTTTGTATGTTGCCCGACTGTCAGGAGAAACATTGTGTGAACATTGGAAGTTAAATTACAGTGCATGGCCAATATAACTTAGCTTAACAATTCCACCTAATCAATCTCCCCCATTAAAGTACTCAGGGTAAGGTCAACTAGGTTCTTACTCCTGCATTCACAATTTCTTGACAGCAATACCTAACAAAATATGTTGCCCCACTCTTGTCTCTGTCCAAGGCCTGACCTTTAAAAAGAAAAAGTGTCTCTTAATGTTCATACACACGTGCGATTGGGGGTCCCGACCCTGACGCACAATGTGTACGAATGTCCGTTTCGGGCGATAATCGGGTGTAGGGGCACTTATCAGTCGAAATGGCCACTCGTTCGAAGATTGTCGCCGCGGGGCAACTATCCCCGACCAAACGCCCGTTTTGCCCGATAAAGTGCCCATAACACGGGCCAATTACACATTGTACGGTGCGGGTCGGGACTTGCGATTACCACGTTGTGTCGAACCTTAAGAAGAGGTCTTCCATTGGCTGAGGAGGGGCTGGCTGCATTGTTGGACAATGTCTATGAGCAACAGACATTATCTCACGTGCCTAGGGAAAACCCTGATTTATTGATTCTCTGCCTTCATAGTATAAAGGTGATTGTAGGATAGATCCCATTAGGAGTAACACCTAATGATCACTACAAACAAGATTTATTGCCTGCATACATTGATTTGTAAACCCATCCCTTTTCTATTTTCAATTACTATTTATCTGAGACTAGCTAAGCCTAATTAGACAATTGTTTTTTTTTTTTAACTTCATGCCCAGTGAACCATCATTGTGTTGCCTTGAAATCTAAAGACCGTTCGGCTCTTCGACTAGTTGGCCAGAAGGAAAGACTGTCGGTTGCGGAAAAAGTGGCCATGGCTGACAGTTTGCTGCGGCCGAGCGTCTCTGGACCATGGTTTCGGACAGTTACAGTATTTGGTTTGAGCGACTGATGCACTGAACTATTGGTTCGAATTTGCATGGTTGTATCATGCTTAGAAGACCTTAAGAAACTGCAGTGGATATGGTACCAGCTGGTGCTGTAGGGCATTATAACATGGCCCTCAGCTTTGGTTGGTAATACGACACACATGCTTCTACCATAAATACAGTGACAAATGAAAAAAATTTTAGCTTGTCTACGAACAAACAAATTTAATTCAACCAGAAAATATAACCTGTGTATTCAGCTAGATCAAATGGACTGAAGTTTACTCCTTGAAGATCATCACTATCCTTACACCCACCATTGCATAATGGAATACAGTTAATAATAGTTAAGTTTGTCTAATGTTGCTGCCAGCAGACAAGTAGCAGAAACGAGTGCTGTAATGATCTTCTATTGACCAGCCAACTCCTGAAATGTATGGGCCATAATGACCCACCAGGACTACTGCCACTTCGTAAATACCTCTTACCTTTGATCACAAGTTTCGCCTTTGGCCTTGATCATTGAATTTTCAACAGCAAAGTCTGCTTTTTCAAATGTGTTTTTCAATTTTTTTTACAGCAATTAAGATGTTTTTGACTTTTTTTTAAATTCTTGACCCAGGTTTTTGCGTTTCTACAATTTTAGAATTTTTGCCAGATCTACGTGCAGCAGTGAACACCCCCCCCCTTTATAAACAGGGGTATATCTTCCATGAACTTTCACTGTAACATTCACAAATATGTGTACAATGAAAATCATCCCCTCCCATTTTATAGAAATGAACATTTCCCAAAAGTTATGTTGATGGTTTCTTTCATAAGAGGATCTTCTCTATAGAACAAACCTGACTCATAACTGCTAATTCAAGTGAATGAAAATGGGCGCACGGCCAAGCTTCATCTCCGCACTGGCACATTATGTCTGGACCATCAATCTACATTGGGGGTGTACCATAGTTTCATCCAAACTGGTTTTGAACATCAAAAACCGGGTTTTCGGTGTCGAAATGTTTTCTTCAACATGCAAAATGTGACGATGGAAAGAATAGTTTGGAGAATTTCTCTCCAGATGGACTAATTTGCACAGATGGATAAAATGTTATGTTAGAACTTCTAAAAGTGCCTAAATACTGATAATCAGTAGAACAACACACACACATGCATAACACAGAGCAATGAGTTTAATAACCAAAGCAATGACTGTCTTTTATTCAGATTTTATACAATAATCTTGGCTAATTTCATCCCAGCTGTCCGATTCCCAAGATAATTCCTAGCAAATGATACGGATGAGGCAAAAAATTAACTAGTTAATTATCAGTGACACTGTATCTATTATACCCAAATAAGAGCACAGCTACTTACTTAAGGGACTGGAATTCATCTCTTCAAATGGTTGTGTACCATAGGGATGTTTTTTATTTCTTGCATGTTACATAAATGTTTTATCTAATAAACGGGCCAGACGACAAGCTGTTGGCCAATGAACTTGTCTGGATAAAGGATCAATGGAAGATGGCCAGACTGTACTGATTAATGTCATTTTTTTTTTAACTAACAATGACTTTGTAAATGAAGCTTCTCAGTAAATCATTAGCCCAGTTAAGATACTCACTGTTAAGCTAGGTACACACAGTACAGATTTCTGAAAGATGACAGACCGGATCTACAAGATCCTGTCTGCCATCTTTCAAAGATCTGCATAAACACAGTCCCGAGCGTTCGTCGTTCGGGAAACGAGCGTACACACCTAACGTAAAGCCCCGATACTGTGGATCCGACGGTTTGGGGTTGGGTTTGGACCTAACAAAAGGAGTTTCCTGTGAGTGAAACGAACTTTAAATAGGATTCACAGTTGTTGGGCCTGTGGTTTGGACCTAACAAAGAGAAGTTTCCTGTGAGTGAAACGAACTAGTGAGTGTCCTTGCTCTAAGGACCTTGCTCTCAAGGACATAGAAAAAGAAGGACAATTGAAACAAGAAGGACAATAAACAGGTTTGTGCGTCACGTGTTTGGTGTGGGGTATTAGAAGGGACAGTTGTCAGTACCATGCAATGTGGATCGTGCAACATGTATAGGAAACTGGAGCAGACACTTCCGGGGAACCTATGTCTGTGTCAGGTGTGAGTGGGTTGCCGTTGGAAGCTGAAGTGGAGGTCTAAGGGGGCAGCTTGCAGCATTGCAGGGATTGGCAGAACTGGGGGTCAGCAGGCACTGGCTGGGCCCGTATAGAGGTGGGTGGAAGAGGGACAGGGAAGGTTGAGGAAGGAGGTAGTTTTGTTTGGGTTACTAGGGGAAGTGGGGGACGGAAGAGTAGGGGGCTTCTTCCCAGATGTCCATCCCAACAGATTTGCCGCCTTAGGTAATGAAGTGGAGGAGGACACCTCGGAATTGCATGTATGGAGGGGGCTAGTCCCTTGAGCACAGGGGACTGCCATCTCTGATACAAGGGAGGAGGAACGAAGGGTCAGGAATGCAAGGCAGGTGGGTAGTGGTAGGGGCTCCAATAAGGAAGGTAGATAGGGTAATCTGCCGCCAAGACCTACATGCCGAAACTGTGTGTTGCCTGCTGGTGCTAGGGTTCAGCATGTGGTGTGTGACCCGGCGGGTCTTGGTTCACATTGGTGCCAATGAAAAAGTTAGAGTGAGGTGGAGTGAGGTCTTAAACATGATTTCCGAGGCTAGGGGCCAATAGAAAAGCAAGGACCTCCAGGGTAGTGTTTTCAGAAATACTACCGCAGCACGTGCTAAGCCAGGGAGACAGCGGGAGCTTAGGAGTATTAATTCGTGGCTTAGAGAGTGGTTGTAAGAAGAAAAGGGTTTGGGCTTATTGAGAACTGGGCAGACTTTGCTGTCGGCTACAGGCTCTTTAGTAGGGAGGGTTGCACCTCACTGATGGTGGTGCAGTGTTTTAGGGGACCAGATGGCTAGAGGGTTGGAGGAGATTTTTAAACTGGTTTGGGGGGGAGGGTATTAGCGTCTCACTGGGATAGATAGTCCAGGAGGAAAGTAGGGTGTAATAGGCCAGGTGGGTGGGCAGAAAGGGGGTGTGGGCTAGCATAGGGGATAGGGAGGCAGTTGTATTAAAGTGTACGAATAAATTACAGGATCATAATCTAAAATGTATGTTTGCAAATGCGAAGAGCCTGGCTGACCAATGGGTGAATTGGAAATGATGGCATTGAATGAAAAGTATGATGTAATAGGTATAGCAGAAAGTGGTTGAACAGTTCTCACGACTGGGCTGTAAATATGAAGGTATGCCTTGTTTAGACAGGACAGAAAAAAAGGAAAGGGGGAGGAGTATGTGTTTATGTTAAAAAAGAATTGAAGCCAAATTTAAAAGAAGAGATAAACTGGTGATATGGATGATAAAGTGGAGGCAATATGGCTGGAATTAGGCAACAGGAAGAGGAGGTAATGTCATTGTTGGTTGTCTGCTATAAGCCGCCAAATGCTAGCAGAGAGGAGGTGAGTCAACTTCATATGCAGTGGCAAGGGCGCAAGTTTGGGGAGTGTGCTCATTATGGGGACTTCAATTACCCTGACATTGATTGGTGTGGTGGAACTGCCATACAGAAAAAGGCGATGAGTTCCTGAATTTGCTGCAGGATAATTTTCTCTCACAGGATGTGAGGGTCCACTACGAAAAGGAGCTTGTTGGATCTGGTAATATCTAACATTGTGGAGCGCATTATAGATATATAAAGGTAACTGGAGGCTTTAGGGAATAGTGACCATGAAATAGTGGCATTTGGACTTTATGAAAGGAAAGTGCGCTGGGTTAACAAAGACATTTAATTTCAGGAAAGCAAATTTTTCCAGGTTAAAAGCAGCTTTCAGAATGTCAACTGGGATAATGTATATCAGGTAATGTACTGTACAGAAGTGGACTGGTGTTCAAGGGGATTTTAAGCCAGTTCACATCTAAATTTATACCCTTGGGAAATAAATGTTAAAAAAATAAATCCGCGCCCATGGGCTGAATTCTGATGTAAAGAGGCAAATGGAAAGAAGAGAAGAAAAAGGCATTTAAAACCTTTAAGGCCGAGGGAACGGAAAGGGCCTTTAGGGATTTAAAAACTGTAACAAGGAGTGTAAGAAAGCATCAAACTAGCTAAATTATATATGAAGTTGGAAATTAGTGACAAAGCATCACTAAGCCTAAATTTTTTTTTAAGTATATTAATAGTAAGAAGATGAGGGACTGAGATGTGGACATATCACCATTAATTAATGGGGATAAGTTAGTTACGGAGGATGGGATAAAGCAAATGTCTTGAATAATTTCCTTGCTCTGTATACACTATAGAAGATCCAAGTACAGATATCATAGAGTATAGTAGCAATAATGGTATTTAAAGATTCAAGGTGCACTTGGTTAACGAGGATATGGTACAGAAAGAACTAAATAAGGTTACTATTAATTAATCTCCTGGACGGATAAAATAATCCTCGGGTACTTAAGGAGCTAAGTTTAGTTTTATCTAGGCCATTGTTTCTTATTTTTGCAGATCCCTCATGTCCGGTGGTGTGCCTCTGGATTGGAAAAAGGCTGATGTTATTCCATATTCAAAAAGGGTAGTCGTTCACAGCCGGGAATTACAGGCCTGTAAGTTTAACTTCAGTGGTGGGGAAGATACTGGAAAAGTTTAATAAGGGAGCATGTCTAGAGTATGTTTCAAGGACTGACATTAAGTAGTAAACCAGCATGGATTTAGGAGGAATAGATCTTGTCAAACTAACTTGCTTGGTTTTATGAGGTGTAGTAAGTAGAATTTAGACTCTGGCAAGCAGTATAGATGTAGTTACTTGGGATTTGCAAAGGCTTTTGATACAGTCCCCCATAGGCGACTAATGAATAGCTAAGGTCTGTTGGTCTGGGGAGTCACATTTGTACATGGATAGAAAAATTGGGTAATGAATAGGATGCAAAGAGAGTTGTTAAGGGCTTCATCATTATGGACTAAAGTGCTAAGTGGGGTGCCACAGGGTGTGTTGGGGCCGCTTCTATTTAATCTATTTATTAATGATTTGGAAGTGGGTATTGTCAGCAAGGTTTCTGTGTTTGCTGACGACACAAAACTTGTCGACCATTAAAAACTTCAGAGGATGTGCAATTGTTGCAAGGGGATCTAGATATAGATTATCACATTGGGTTGCTAAGTGGCAGATGAATTCAATGTTGTTAAATGTAAGGTGATGCATTTGGACTTAAAAATCCTTGTGCTACTTATACTATAAATGGCTCTGTGGTAACTGAATCCCTGTTGGAAAGGGATCTTGGATTTTGGTGGATAACAAAAGTTAAAGGTAGCAACGTGCCAGGCGGCAACAGCCAGAGCCAGCATGGTATTTGCTTGTATAAAGAGAGGTATGGTTCAGGGAGGAAAATGTAATTCTCCCTCTTACAAAGCATTGGTAAGGCCTCATTGGAATATGCAGTGTGCAATTTTGGAATCCTGTGTACAAAAGGACATCTTTGAAATGGAAAGGGTTCAGAGAACTAAATTAAACTAAATTAATAGGGGATTGGGGGAGCTTGAATATGAAGAGAGACTGGAAAGTTACAATTATGTACGCTGGAGAAAGGCGCTTGCATGGGGATATGATTACTGTGTATAAATAAATTAACAGGCCATACAATAAAATATCTGGGGCATTGTTCACCAATAGAACATGTCAAAGGACACTAGGACATCCCTAAGACTTGAAAAAAAAAGGTTTAGGCTTCAAGCTCGGAGAAAGGGGTTTTTACTGTGAGAACGGTAAGCTAAGGAACTGTCTTCCAGTGGACGTCTGTTGATGGCAGGTTCATTGGTCAGTTTAAAAAAAAAGAGGGATGTGTTTCTGCAAACAGGAAGGTTTGCAAGTTACTGGTATGTAATAAATTAGAGTTGATCCAGGGAAATTTCCGTTGCCACTTGGAGTCAGGAAGGAATTTTTTCCCCCTTCATAAATTTGGTGTTTTTTTTTTGCCTTCCCTGGATTAACAGTTAGGCAGGAAATGAGGATATTGCTAGATGGGTTGGACTGGATGGACGTATGTCTTATATCAACCTGAAATACTATTCTATACTATACTATACCCAGCTTTAAAGAGAAGATCGGCACAAATACAAATGCTTTAAAAAGTTGTCCATTTTCTATAGCAAAATAAATACTTCCAAAGTACTTTCTAATTCCTCTTTGCAGAACCCCTAATAGTGTCCATTATTCTGAGTCTTGATACTTCATTTAGCAAGTCAGTCAGGGTGTAACAGTTGACTATCAAGCCAATGACTGAATGCAAATACCCTTCTGAGCATGCTAAGCTCATACCAGCTAACTAAGCTTAAGGGCTGTGAACAAATATAGCCGTTTACACACATTATCCATTAGTTCTTCAAGGATTGCATTCATCTGCATATGTCTATGATTTTGAGGAAAAATGTAGGAAATGATCTCTTAAATAGTTTTAAAAACTGCACAAAGTGTTCATTAAAAGCCTTACAGTGGTTGCAGTGGCGTAACTACGACCCCGGACCCTGAAACTGAACCAGAGTGGGGTGTCGGTTTTTTAACAGCTGATCGCAGTATGCTTCCTTCAAACGCAGGATCAGCTGTTTAAAAACAGCTGATCATCGAGGGGCCCAGCTTCCAATCCCACTGGGGGCCCCCTGCAGTTATGCCAGTGGCAGGCAATCAGAATCCAAGAACGCTGAGTTATTTGCTTAGAGTGCATCACAGCTCTGGGTAATGACTACGTTAGTATGTAATGCATTCTAATGGTTTTCTTTTTGTTTGTTTACAATAGAGCCAAATGTTTAATACGACAAAAGTGTTTATAATGATTGGATTGTCCATTGATAACCATTACATTACAGCATTGGAGATCCACACTTAAATAAACCTCAATTCATTATTTTAGCCATTTTCTTCAACATTTTGGTTCATCGTGAGTAGCTCTGCAGTGGTAATGGGACTCTCAGCGTGGAAAGTTAATTAAAATATACCAGACATTTATATTAGAGGCTCTGAATGTTTGTAAAACATCTGGTTCCATTTATCACATGTTGTTGTTTGTTTTTTCTCTAAGATGTACAAAACATTTGCATAAGCTACAGCTTGTATAAGTTTTTGCTGATCTGCACTCATACAAAAAGGCCAGGCATAGTGATGAATAAAAGATTGAGTGTTCAGCGGAGTGAATACATTGAATCTAAACCAAATATTTGTTAGTTGTTGGATAATGTATTATAGTAATAGATGAGTGTTTGTAGGGCTTAAAGTTAGAAAACACATTATTAAAGGGTCAGTGAAGCCAAAAAGGGACAAATTAAAGTGTTTACCACTCGATTGCAAATAAAACCTTCATGTTGGCAAAGCCCTGTTTAGAATATTTTTAGTATTAGTAAAGCTTATAGACAAATGTAGCCACAAATGCTATTTTCCCTATTGTATTACCATAGAGAAATGGTATATAATACTTTTTACATTTCTGGAAAGAAGATGAAGATTTATATTTTTTTTATCTGATGAATTTCGATTAGTTTAGTTTAATATTGTATTGGAGGATAAAAATGTCATCAGTCCAACTTATCTACATAATGTGAACGTTATAGACATAGATGGAGATAGAATATCTCTAGCAACCTCCCATAAGCTTAGACGAATGACATAGTATTGAGTGGTATAAAGACTACGTCCATCTAGTCAACCTTATACCCTACATAAGTCTGTATAACAGTTACAAGTAACATAGTATTGGAGTTGTATAAACATATGTCTCTAAGTCTACCTTAAGAACGGTCTGAACAGTTCATAGTAACATAGTATGAGGACGTTGTATAAAGACATACATCCATCTAGTCCAACCTATTTATACCCTACCCATAATGTCTGTGTAACAGTTACAGTAGTAACTAGTATGAGGGTGATAAAGACATACAGTCCATTCCAGTCCAACCTTTATACCCTCCCATAATGTCTGTGTAACAGTTCTACATAGTAACATTAGTATTGGAGGTGAATAAAGGAAACAAATCCCATCCAACCTTTATACCCTACCCATAATGCGTTAACAGTAAATAGTATCACATAGTATTGGAGGTTGTATAAAGCATTCATCCCTCTGTCAACTTCATATCCTAACCATAATGTCTGTACTACAGCTTACATAGTAACATAGTATTGGAGGTTGAAAAGCAAAAGCCATCCATTAGTCCATACAACCTACCCATAATGGTCTGTGTAACAGTTACATAGTAACATAGATTGGAGGTTGATATAAAGACAAAGTCCATTAGTCCAACCTTCATACCCTCCCATAATGTTCTGTATAGTAACATAGCATTGGAGGTTGAATAAGCAAAAGGTCCATCCATGTCCAACCTTTCATACCCTTACCATAAGCGTCTGATACAGCTACATAGTAACATAGTATTGGAGGTTGTATAAAGGCATACCATCCCTCTAGTCCAACCTTTCATACCATATCCATAATGTCTGTCTAACAATTACATAATAACATAGTATTGGAGGTTGAATAAGACAAAAGTCTATCCAGTCCAACATTTATACCCTACCCAAACTTGTCTGTATAACAGATACATAGAACATAGCTATTAGAGGTTGAATAAAGACAAAAGTTCCATCCATCAACTTATACCCTCCCATAAGCGTTCTAAGCTACATAGTAACATAGTTGGAGGTTGTATAAAGCATAGTCATCATCTAGTCCAACCATTCATACCCTACCCATAATGTCGTCTAACAATTACATAATAACAGATATGGAGGGTGATAAAGACAAAGTCCATTCAGTCCAACCTTTATCCCTACCATAATGTTCTGTATAACATTACAAAGTAACATAGTATTGGAGGTGAATAAAGACAAAAGTCATCCAGTCCAACCTTTAGTACCCTACCCATAATGGTCTGTCTAACAGCTACATAGTAACATAGATATGGAGGTTGTATAAAGGACATATCCATTTAGTCAAACCTTTTACCTCCCATAATGTCTGTCTAACAGTTACATAGTAACATAGTATTAGAGGTTGTATAAAGGCATACATCATCTAGTCCAACCTTATACCCTACCTAATGTCTGTCACAATACATAATACATAGTATTGGAGGTTGAATAAAGACAAAAGTCCATCCAGTCCAACCTTATACCCTACCCATAATGTCTGTATAACAGTTACATAGTAAACATAGTATTGGAGGTTGAATAAGACAAAGTCACCAGTCCAAACCTTTGTACCCTTCCCATAATGCGTCTAACAGCTACATAGAACATAGTATTGGAGTTGTATAAAGACATATGTCCATTTAGTCCAACCTTTTATACCCTACCCATAATGTCTGTCTAACAGTTACATATACCTGTATTAGAGGTTGTATAAAGCAACCTCCATCTAGTCCAAATTTATACCCCACCTATAATGTCTGTATAAACAGTTACATAGTAACATAATATTGAAGGTTGTATAAAGACATATGTCCATCTAGTCCAACAGTTATACCCTATCATAATATTAACAGTTACATAATAACATAGTATTGGGGTTGTATAAAGATATACGTCATCTATCCAGCCTTTAACCCTACCATAATGTCTGTTAACAGTACATTATAAACATAGTATAGAGGGTGAATAAAGACAAATGTCCATCCATCCAACCTTTATACCTACCCATTATGTCTGCCAACAGTTTACATATTAACATAGTATGGAGGTTGAATAAAGACAAAAGTCCCAACCAGTCTAACATTTTTACTCGGTTCATTAACCCTACCTAACAGACTGATCAGGAAGGCAAAACAGAGAAAAAACAGCTTTTATAAAAGGGGAAAAAAAATACTTCCTGACATCCATAATGGCAGTTGGGAAGAATCCTGGATCATCATCAACTACATAAGTATATGCATTAATTGTATAAATGTATAATTCCCATACAGTAGTCCTACAGTAAACCATACTGGATTGGCTATTAGGGATGGGACAACGTATGGGAATTCTGTGTCCATTTAAAGGGCAACTAAAGCCGCCTCAAAACAATACAGAATCAGAAGGCAGTAGTGGTCATAATTTAACCTTCGGATTATTACTCGAGCAATTACTTTTCCTCCTTTGCAGGTAAGAACTTATGGTCACCCAGAGTTTATCTCTAGGGTCGGTTTATATCGGAGTATATACGGTATCACCCCAGTGTATACGTGTAAAATCTACTTTCCTGAAGTTAAATGGTTTGTTGGAACCCAGTGCCACTTTATTTTTAAACCTTACTTAAATACAATATATATCAGTGATCACTAGTCCTTCCCATTTACCTACATCTCCATAATGAGATCAGGGTATATTTATTAGATATCACCAGATCCAACAATGTGTTCTTTGTAGTAGGAACTTCTACAACTGTGAAAGGAAAATGCTCATGAAGGAAATTTAGGAACTTGATACCTTTGAGGGTTGACAGTTCCCACTCCAATCAATGTCAGATGGTCTTTTCCAGAGACAAATCCAAACTCCTACTGTCATGGGGATTTCCTATCAAGGCCCACAGAAAATGCAACATTTTTCTTAATTAAACATAAATATAAAATTGTAAACATAAATGTAGCATGTAAAACTTTAATGCTGTTAATTTAAAAATGCTAATTAGATTTCTTTACGTTTTCCCTTGAACCAATAGGTACTATTTTCATTTTTTCTGGTACAAATGGTGACTGTTCTGCTCACCCAGTCAAACATTATTAATATGCCCTAAACTCTTGCCCAATTCAGGTAAATCTATGCTTATTAGGGCCTAAATGGGAAATGGTTGAATATGAAAATTCAAAAAATTCCTATTCATTTGAGTTGACTGGAAATCTCAAAAGAAATGAATTAAACCATGGGGCTACTCTACTTTATTAAACCACAACTCCTGCCAATTTAGAATGCAAAAACTGTAGTAACTATTAAAAGGTATCATCTGATTGGTTGAGATGGAATTTTTTGCACCTCTTATTAATAGCCTGATATGTTTGATTGTTGTAACAATAAAGAGGTGAGGTAAGTTATGTTTTCATGACAATTCCTGCCAGATGTCTTTTACAGAATCCCCGGTGACAACGCACTTCATGTCACATTCTTTTGTTGTTGTAATGTTCTATTACTTGTCACGCTAATAAAACTCATCAATCAAGTCACACAAGTCTACTAGACTGTTAATGAAACTGTGCTCTTTCAGACTTATCTCCACCCAAATGCCTTTTCATTACTCTTGTGTGCATAAGATATATTATCAATGAGGTTAGAGCTGGAAATGATAAGTTTGAAATAACTGTAAAAAAACACACTCACAATCAAATTAATTACATGTTGTAAAGGAGTATCTAGAATTTCTATTGAAAAAAGAACAAGCTGAGTTGTGACATTAAGGTCTTGGTCTCACAATGCATGCTTCTATGCAAATGTGTTTCCAGATCCAGGATGATAAAGCGGAGGGGATTGCAAATGCACTGACTAATGAGTTTTTTTGGTGTGTTTTTTCAACAATCCTTACAAATGGCAAATCACAGATTTAAAACCACGCACAAATGAAAATGCAAAACCACACACCGCATGTTTTGTGTGGCATTAGAAACAACTGTAATTAGTGATTACAATCAGATTATTCTCTATTCTATGACCATTAGTGCTCATACTATAGCCATCTAAAAGGCTAGTTATACATCGGCTTTTGAACATCCTGATTTTTTTTCCTCACAACAGAATCTACGAGAGTTATTATCGATGGACCCAGCACCCCATCCTACACAAAATCACCACAGTACCCAGGCCCCATCCTACAACAGTACCCAGTGCCCCATCCTACACAGAACTACCACCCAGTGCCCTCATCCTACCACAGAAATCCTACACAGTACCCAGTGCGCCATACACAGTTACCAGTGCCCATCCTACACAGAATCACCACAGTACCCATGCACCATCCTCACAGAAATCCTACAAAGGATACACAATGCACATCACGACACAGTACCCAGTGTGCCCCATCCACACAGAATCCTACACCAGTACCAGTGCCTATCCACACAAATCCTAACAGTACCCAGTGCCCCATCCTACCACAGAATCCTAAACAGTACCCAGTGCCCCATCACTACAAGTACCCAGTGCCCCATCCTACTCAGAATCCTACACAGTACCCAAGTGCCCCATCATACACAGACCCATCCTAAACAGTACCCAGTGCCCCATCCTTCACAGTACCCATGCCCCATCCTACACAGAATCCGTACCACCATACAGTACCCAGTGCCCCATCTACACAGAATCCTGACACACAGTACCCAGTGCCCCATCCTACACAGACCTACACAGTACCAGTGCCCCATCTACACAGTACACAGTGCCCATTGCCACACAATCCTACACAGTACCAGTGCCCCCCTCCAGTACCCAGTGCCCATCCTACACAAAATCCTACCACAGTTCACGCCAGGCCCCATCCTACACAGTAACCAGTGCCCCATCCTACACATCTACCAGTGCCCATCCTAACAGTACCAGGCTCCCCATCCACACAGTACCCAGTGCCCCATCCTGAAACCGCTACCCAGTGCCCCATCCTACACCAGAAATCCTACACAGTACCAGTGCCCCATTCTCTACCAGTACCCAGTGCCCCATCTTAAACAGGATCCCACACAGTACCCAGTCCCAGCCACACCCTACACACAGACCATCCTACATACCCAGTGCCCCATCCTACAACAGGAATCCTACCACAGTCCCAGTGCCCCATCCTAACAAAATCTAAAGCACTTAACCAGGTGCCATCCTACACAGATTCTAGACATACCAGTGTGCCATCCTACAAAGAATCCTACACCCCACCAGTGCCCCATCCTACACAAAAATGCTACCAACACTTAACCCAGTGCCCAATCCCACAGAATCATACACACACCCAGGTGACCCAGTCCTACACAGAATCCACACAATAGCCAGTGCCCCATCCTACACAAACACCAACACTACCCATGCCCCATCCTAAAAAGAATCCTACACACTACCCATGCCCCATCCTACACAGAATCCTACACAACATAACCAGTTGCCCCATTCTACACATAATATCACATATGATCACTAATAACAATAAGATGAAATACGGATAAATCAATATCTAATAGCCATTATCACTACAGATTAGCTATATCACTATACAGATTACAGTATATATCTATTCACTATACATGATCCTGATAAAACATATACCCGATAGGCTATACTCACTAACAGATAGCTATAATCGATATACAGATACAGTACTCTTCAATCACCGATGCTAATCTAACCTAGCATATCACCCATATCACCGATAGCTATATCACCTATTGACGACCGCTATCAGCTATACAAAGCTCTATACAGCTATAGCATAGCTATATCACTATAACAGATAGCATCACGATCATGCAACTATACAGATAGCTATATACTATACACCATAGCTATATCACTATACAATAGCTATATCATCTATACTATACCGCTAGCTTATACTTATACGAACTATCATTACCGATGCTATATCACTATACAGATAGCTATAATCCACTATACTGATAGCTTATCTCACTATACAGATAGCTATATCAGTATACAGATAGCAACTATCACTAGAAAGATAGTTATATCAGTATAACCGATAGCTTACAGATAGCTATATCACTATAACTGATAGCTATACTATACAGATATAGTAAGTCACTTATACAGATAGTATATCACATAATACTGGATAGCATCTACATTGCTAGAAAAATCCAGATCCTATCACATCATACTATACTAATAGCTATATCCTATACAGATAGCTATATCAACTATAACAGAAGAGTCACTTCATATAGCCGAACACTATACCCATAGCTATATCACGTATACAGTAGCTATATCTCATTACCAAGAGCTATATCCACTGATACAGCTAGTCGATATCACTATCCGATCTCCAGTCGACTATATCACGTTAACCAGCTATTCTTTATCAATAGCCTATATCACTACACAGATACAGTACTATATCACTTAGCCGATAGCTATAATTCACTGATATACCAGAATCATAAAAAGATCTACATAGGACACTACCAATACCTTCTACTAATACTTCTATACTATCTCCTATACCCAGATAGCAAGTTACGTGCTATGACAGATAGCTTTTGTAACCGACTAGCTATATACATACAATATCTATATACCCTATACAGTAGCTTATATCACTATACCAGATAGCTTATCACACAAGATAGCTAAATCACTATACAGATAGCTTATCACTATAACAGCATATACATAAATCAGATTCCGATATCATATATCATATGCTTATATCATCTAATACAGCATAGCTCTATCAATATACAGATAGCTATATCACTATACAGATAGACTATATCGTCAGATCATACAATAAAGCATACATATACATTCAAACTATACGAGCATACACATACGCTATCACTATCAGATAGCTATAGTATGTACAGATACTAATCGCTATACCAATAGCTATCTTAGACCGATAGCTTCTAGGTATTCACTATACAGATAGCTATATCACTATACAATTAGCATATTACTATACAGACTATTATCCGATACCAAGCTATATCACAATAAGACAATAACAGATCACGATACCTAGCTATAATCCACATATACAGTATCGAACTATATCACTTATAACATAGTTATTACAGTCATAATATACCACTTATCACTTAGGATAGCAAGAGTATATCACTATACATGTATACTATATCACGATACAATACTATATCACGTATACGATACATATCACTATACCAAGCTAGAACACAGATACAGTACATCTTATCATCACTATAACCAGATAGCTATATCACAGATAGCTATATCATCATATAGCAATTCAGCTATCATCCATCTCACTCACGATCAGCTAATCGTATTGATAGATAATCACTATAAAACCTAGTCTACATGATGGTATCTAATACAAACTATCTTACTACAAGCTATATCACTATACAGATAGCTATATCACTATTACCAGAGAAGCTATAACTTAGAAATGCAGCTCATATACCGATACATATATCATCTAAAAATAAGCTATATCACTATACCGATAGCTAGCTATACTTACATACGCTAGTATCTACTATACAAGATAGCTAATCACTATACTAGCTATATCACTATACCGTACGCTTTACGATATCTGATATCACTAACTGATAGCTATATCATTATACAGATAAGCTATATTAATAACATAATAGCATATACTCTACTGCTATACATACAATGCTATATCACAATACTACAGAAAGCTATTCATATCCGCTAGCTACCAGTAGCTATATCACTTATACCGTAGATAGCTATATCACTATACAGATATTATCAGTTCATATCTATAACAATAAGATAGCTATTCATACATAATAGCTATATACATACAAAAAAAAAAAAAAAAATAAGCATAAAAAAGTATCGATGTACTATCATCCTATAATACGATAGACTAACAATACAGATACTATATATCACGTCTAAATATTAATCTGGATAGACGAATCACTATACATATGATAGCTATCTAGCTATATGACTAGAGAATCACTATACAGCCAGCTATATCACTATACCAATAGTTATCACTATATCTACATATACAGATAGCTATAATCACTATACCCGATAGCATATCACTCAATATAAGTATCTATATCACTATACGATACTATATCCCTTACCGATGTTATTACGATAATGAAGCTATATCACTATACAGATAGCTATAAAATCCACTATACACAATACTAGCTATATCATACATAGCTACAGATAGCTATATCACCTATACGATACATATCACTATACAAAACCTATAGTACAATGATACATAGCCGATCATATACAGATAGCAATAACGTATAGCTTATATCACTAGTAGAGCTACGATATTGCTATATCACTTTACTGATAGCTATTACATCAAATCAATTCATATACAGATAGCTAATCAAACATACAGATAGCATTCAGTATCCAAGTATATCCCACAAATTATTCATACGATATATATTCTACGAAGTTATCCCTATACGATAGCTATATCACATACCGATAGCTATCTGATAGCTATATATCACTATACTGATAGCTATATCACTATAAACAGATAGCTATACGATACGAGAACTATATCACTATACTAGTAGCTATATCACGTATACAGAAGCTATATCACTTACCCAATAGCTATATCACTATACTCGACTATAATGCATATCTACACAGATACAGTTCTAAATCAACATACTGATAGACTATATCACTAATACCAGAGAGCTTATTCAGATATCAAGGATACGATATCATATAAGATAATATACATCTACCAATAGTATTGCACGTAATACAGATGGCCATAAATCTACTATACAGATAGTCTATCATTAGCGATAGCTATATCACTATAAAGATAGCTATATCACATACCGATACATATCACTGTTATCCGATTAGCCTAGTATCACTATACAGATAGCTATATCACTATACAGTAGCGATAATCACTAGACCGATAGCTATATCACTTACAGAGAGCTAATCACTATAACAATAGCTATATCACCCTTACCGATAGCTTACAGAGAGCTATATCACTATAATGATAGCTATACACTATACGATAGCTGATATCAGTAAAAGAGAGATATATCACTAACAGATAGCTTTATATAGTATTAAAGATAGCTATATCACCATACCAAATAGCTATATCACTATACCGATTCAAGCTTTACAGATAAGTATTTCAATATACTGATAGCTATATCAATATACCAGATAGCCTATTTCAGTATACCGATAGCTTCTATCACAATACAGATAGCGATTCAGATACAGCGTTACGCTATTACTATACAGATAGCTATATAGATATCGATAGCTAATCACATACGATAGTCATATCACTATACAGATAGCTATATCACTGTAATGATAGCTATATACTATACCTTGATAGCTATATCACTTAAGAAGTTGTATCAAGGATATACAGAGAGCTATATCACGATACTGATAGCTCGAATCACTATACAGATAGCTATATCACTATACAGAAGCTATTCCACACTATACAGATTAGCTAATCAACTATACCAATTAGCTATAGCAGTACTACAGAGAGACGTTTTATATCACTATACCCATGATAGCTATATCACTTCCCGATAGCTATACACTATACCACATAGCATTCGTTATACAATCAAACTAAATCACTACACAAGATACAGGATCTAATCACTATACAGATAGTGATATCACTTATACGATTAGCTATATGACACTACAAAGCTAGAAGGATACGCTATATCACTATGACAGATAGCTATATCACTACGACAGATAGCGATATCCACTATATACAGATAGGGCTATATCACTATACAGATAGACTTATCACTATACCAAACTGATAGATCACTATCACAGATAGCTATTTCACATACCAATAGCATATCAGTAACAGATAGACGTTATCACTATACCCTAGCTTACAGATGGCTATTCACTATACGAGATAGCTAATCACTATACTAGATAGCTTATTGGAGTTTATAGGGAAATAGCGATCTGTGATGTGATATAGATATGGTTATAGTTGATATAGCGATCTGTATAGTGAGATGCTATGATAGCTATATCACTATACAGATAGCTATAATCACTGTACTGGAAGCGATCTCACTAGACTGTACGAATATCAGTAGCCGAAGAATAGCTAGTTCAGTAACATAAGCATTGTATCACTATACCAATGCGTACAGGATAGCTATTCTCCTATACAGCTAGATATATTCTATCAGATAGCTATATCAATATACAGCTAGCTATATAACTGTACTGATAGCTATTATTAAATAGCTGTAGCTATATCACTATACAGATAGCAATCCACTATACAGATAGCTATATCATAGCTACAGATAGATATTATCACTGCTACAGAAGATACACTAACAGATAAGCTATACTCACTATACAGATTCGAGTATATAAGGATACAGACGAGCTGTATCACATACCAATAGCTTTAAAGAAGCTATATCACTATACCGAGTATATCACTGTACTGAATAGCGATTATGACTATACGAAAGCGATATCACTATACGATAGCTATTTCACGTCTCACAGGGATAGCTATATCACATAACAGATAGCTATAGCAGTATAGATAGCGTTGTATCACTTACCAATAGCTACAGAGAGCTATATCACTATACAGATAAGTTATAATTCACTATTAGGGTTTTCTGCAAACCTATATAAAGAGGTGCACTCCGCCGTGGACCTCAGATGCCATCGCAGTAGATGGCTGAAGAAAGAAGCGGCTGGCAACATCGGCTCCGCTGAAGTCGGCGGTGCCAGCGTGCTCACTAGTGGGCGCGGTGAGCCTGCCTGGCATCGGCGACCTCAGTGGGGTTGGTGTCGCCAGCCCGAAGATGTCGCGACGGATCAAGACACTGGCAACATCGGCCTCGTTGAGGTCGCTGGCGCCTGCCGGGGGTACCCCTGGCGCCCGCAGGGGTACCTCTCGGGGGTTGGCGGCCTCATCGGAGCTGGTGTCACCGGCACTGGAAGAAAGAAGACGCCACCCAAGGGCTCTTTTAAGAGCCGCTCACTGGGGGTCCTGGTTCGGGCTGCGGGACCCCTGCAAAAGGCACTTTACAGTGCCGCCCCCCACGGCCCTTCGTGGGGGATGAGGGTGGGGTGGGCATATGCCCCGCTGCGCCCCTTCGCAGCGGCGATTCCTTTTATTTCCTATCTTATTTTTTTCTTCCCCCAACCGTGGCGAGGCGTTTCCCGTCCATTTATAAATCGCGGAAGGAAAACAAGATTTTTGCGAAAATGGCAGGAATAACGGCCACGAAAAGTTAACGAACCTTTATAAATATGCCCCAAAATCTGTATTAAAGAGGAGCTTATGTCAGACATTGGGGCATATTTATAAACCAGTGGCGAAAGGTCATTACCGTACATTCACTTTTCGCACTACATCGCTGCAGTAACTGCTCAAGCATATTTATAAAATGGCGAAAAGTGTATTTAAGTTAAGTTCAGCCATATCAATTCACATGGCTGAGGTGGGAAAACGCATAAGTGGCCATTTATTTAGCCTGCCAATGGGTCATGGAGGTGTCAGTACATTTTGGAGTGTTTCTCAAACTAATAAGTACTCCGAGGAGTGTTAGACTATTTTCCAGCATTACTGTGATACGATCTGCGATTTCACTTTTTAAGGTTAATTTTTCGTTTTTAAAGATTCTTTTTTTTTTTGTAGGTTCCGATTTTTTTTATTTACCAATAAAGTCAAATGGGGGTCTGAGGGACATATTTATAAAGGGGAATTATTTTTGCTTTTTTCCCCACCAGCCTTTACCACAATTTCTTAAACTTTCAACTTTTCCTTTCATCAAAGTTATTAAAAAGGCGAATTTTCATCAAAAGCGAAAATTATCTAGCAAAACGTAGCACTAATAATGCTGAAAAGGTAGGTAATACTCCCGGGAGGTTTTTCAAAGTAGTATTAAATTGGTTAATACTCACTGAACACCTATCTTTGTTATTTAAAAATAGGTGTTTTTTTCAGCCAAAGATATAAATAGTGTAATTCCCAACAGGCGAAATTTATTTCAGTAATAGGATGATAAAGTGTAAAACTCAAAAAGCGAATTTTCTCTATTTTAATAGGATGAAAGTGTAAAACTCAAAAGGCGAATTTTCTTAATAGGGCACATTTTTTAGTATTGCCCATTTTCAGCAAACTGCAGTTAATTATACCATAGCGCTGTGTAAGAAATAGTCATGTTAATGGAACATTCCAGTAAGTAATGATGTTTGGCGAAAATTCTGGTAACACTGCAAAAAAATGCAACAAATGGGAGAAAAGGGGCAAAAAGGCGAAAATCCCCCTATTTATAAATCGCTATAAATAAAGAAAGTGACAAAAATAGCTCTGAAATTACACTAGAGAGCAATCTCTCTTTGCGCAGTGATACCACACTTAACGCAATGAATAAGGAGAAAACTATCGCCGCACATCGTCTCAGCGACACATTTCCGCAAAGCGAAAATGAGCAGTTTTATAAATAAGGCGAAAATAGCGCTATTTGTCATTGCGACGTCCTGCGATACCAAAATGGCGATCGTTTATAAATATGCCCCATAGAGTATGTGCTGCTGTGTCAGGCAGGGGCGGAGCAGAGAGCTGTCAGCAGTGCGGCTGTGCCCATTTTCGAAAGGAGTGAGTTCTACCTCCCTGAGGGGTATTTCAGACATAAGCCTCTTACACACATTGGATAATTTTCGTACAATGCAGCCGACGAAGGTTTAACGACATTATCGTTAATCCTCATAATTTAAACGACATCTGTACACCCAGCTTTTATATATTTTTCCGTAGAACGTTAACGATAATCTGCCGACCATGTACAAATATAAGATAATCGGCAGAACAAATCCGCCAGGCTGATCATCGGAAAAAGCCAACAATAGTCGACGGTCGTTGGTCTTAGATGAACGTTGATGCTATATTTTCATACGAATATTGTGCGATTGCTCGTTCGTCGGCTGCATTGTATGACAAGAGGAATAAAAACTCAAAATCCTTTAGAAATGAATGTAAAACTGATCACTACTGATAACCAAGGCTGTTTGGAGGGTTGAATCCTAATGTTCTCTCCTGCACATCAGCTTTAGGTGTTTGTATTGTGTGGCAAGTGCAGGGTTAGAATTGGATTCTTTATTTCTACTATTCAGCTGATGAGATGTTATTGTCAAACCGTAACAAAGGTATCACTAACTGAGCACCTAATGAGAATCACAACAACAACAAATAACATTTGTAAAGCACTTTTCTCCCGTAGGACTCAAAGCGCTGTAGGCATGGCTCAGACCAATAATTGGTTGATTGGTAAATTGTGGTATAGAGGAAGAACTCTTTAAATCCGGGAATGCCAGGCTAAACAGGTAGCTTTTCAGTCTGGATTTAGTATAGTACAGTATAGTATTTGAGGTTGAATAAAGATATACGTCCATCCAGTCCAACCCATCTAGCAATATCCTCATTTCCTGCCTAACTGTCGATCCAGAGGAAGGCAAAAAACCCCACCAAATTTTTGAAGGGGAAAAAATTCCTTCCTGACGCTAAGTGGCAATCGGAAATTTCCCTGGGTCAACTCTACTTTATGTATCAATACCAGTAACTTGTAACATTCCTTGTTTGCAGAAACTCATCCAGCTTTTTATTAAACTGACCAATGAACCTGCCATAACAACGTCCACTGGAAGACAGTTCCATAGCTTTACCGTGCTCACAGTGAAAAACCCTTTCTGAGCTTGTAGCCTAAACCTTTTTCTTCAAGTCTTAAGGGATGTCCTTGTGTCCTCTGACATGTTCTGTTGGTGAACTCCAGGGAAGAGGCTGTCTTTACTGCGTGTGGTAGGGAGTTCCAAAGTGTAGGGACAGCATGACAGAAAGCTCTGTCTCCAAAGGCACAAGGTTTCATTAAACACATTATATGCACATGTTGTAATGCTGGCCGTACATTAGGCAGACATAAGAAAGATCAGACGTTTGGCCATAGACGGTTATCGCATCTATCTAATGTCTAAGGAACGCATTTTCTTTACAGTGGTTCTTACCTTCAAATGATATTCCTGCCTGGCCCATGACCCATTCATTTTGCAATCGCAATTCAATCACAAAAGATAATGTGGTAGGCAGTTCTTTGTATGTTGCCCGACTGTCAGGAGAAACATTGTGTGAACATTGGAAGTTAAATTACAGTGCATGGCCACATATAACTCTTAGCTTAACAATTCCACCCCTACTCAATCTCCCCCATTAAAGTACTCAGGGTAAGGTCCAACTAGGTTCTTACTCCTGCATTCACAATTTCTTGACAGCAATACCTAACAAAATATGTCTGCCCCACCTCTTGTCTCTGTCCAAGGCCTGACCTTTTAAAAAGAAAAGTGCTCTCTTAATGTTCATACACACGTGCGATTGGGGGTCCCGACCCGTGACGCACAATGTGTACGAATGTCCGTTTCGGGCGATAATCCGTGTAGGGGCACTTTATCAGTCGAAATGGCCACTCGTTCGAAGATTCGCCCGGCCGGTCGGGGCAACTATCCCCGACCAAACGCCCGTTTTGCCCGATAAAGTGCCCATACACGGGCCAATTACACATTGTACGGTGCGGGTCGGGACTTGCGATTACACGTGTGTACGAACCTTAAGAAGAGAGTCTTTCCATTGGCTGAGGAGGGGCTGGCTGCATTGTTGGACAATGTCTATGAGCAACAGACATTATTCTCACGTGCCTAGGGAAAACCCTGATTTATTGATTCTCTGCCTTCATAGTATAAAGGTGATTGTAGGATAGATCCCATTAGGAGTAATCACCTAATGATCACTACAAACAAGATTTATTCTGCCTGCATACATTGATTTGTTAACACCCATCCCTTTTTCTATTTTCAATTACTATTTATCTGAGACTAGCTAAGCCTAATTAGACAATTGTTTTTTTTTTTTAACTTCATGCCAAGTGACCATCATTGTGTTGCCTTGAAATCTAAAGACCGTTCGGCTCTTCCGACTAGTTGGCCAGAAGGAAAGACTGTCGGTTGCGGAAAAAGTGGCCATGGCTGACAGTTTGCTGCGACCGAGCGTCTCTATGGACCATGGTTTTCGGACAGTTACAGTATTTTGGTTTGAGCGACTGATGCACTGAACTATTGGTCCGAAATATTGCATGGTGTGTATCATGCTTTAGAAGACCTTAAAGAACTGCAGTGGATATGGTACCAGCTGGTGCTGTAGGGCATTATAACATGGCCCTCAGCTTTGGTTGGTAATAACGACACACATGCTTCTACCATAAATTACAGTGACAAATGAAAAAAATGATTTAGCTTGTCTACGAACAAACAAATTTAATTCAACCAGAAAATATAACCTGTGATATTCAGCTAGATCAAATGGACTTGAAGTTTACTCCTTGAAGATCATCCGACTATCCTTCACCCACCATTGCATAATGGAATACAGTTAATAATAGTTAAGTTTGTCTTAATGTTGCTGCCAGCAGACAAGTAGCAGAAACGAGTGCTGTAATGATCTTCTATTGACCAGCCAACTCCTGAAATGTATGGGCCATTAATGACCCACCAGGACTACTGCCACTTCGTAAATACCTCTTACCTTTGATCACAAGTTTCGCCTTTGGCCTTGATCATTGAATTTTCAACAGCAATGTCTGCTTTTTCAAATGTGTTTTTCAATTTTTTTTTACAGCAATTAAGATGTTTTTGACTTTTTTTTTAAATTCTTGACCCAGGTTTTTGCGTTTCTACAATTTTAGAATTTTCTGCCAGATCTACGTCAGCAGTGAACACCCCCCCCTTTATAAACAGGGTATATCTTCCATGAACTTTCACTGTAACATTCACAAATATGTCGTACAATGAAAATCATTCCCCTCCCATTTTATAGATAATGAACATTTCCTCCAAAAGTTATGTTGATGGTTTCTTTCATAAAGAGGATCTTCTCCTATAGAACAAACCTGACTCATAACTGCTAATTCAAGTGAATGAAAATGGGCGCACGGCCAAGCTTCATCTCCGCACTGGCACATTTATGTCTGGACCATCAATCTACATTGGGGGTGTACCATAGTTTCATCCAAACTGGTTTTGACCATCAAAACCGGGTTTCGGTGTCGAAATTAGTTTCTTCAACATGCAAAATGCTGACGATGGAAAGAATAGTTTGGAGAATTTCTCTCCAGATGGACTAATTTGCACAGATGGATAAAATGTTATGTTAGAACTTCTAAAGTGCCCTCAAATACTGATAATCAGTACGAACAGACACACACACATGCATTCACACAAGAGCAATGAGTTTAATAACCAAAGCAATGACTGTCCTTTTATTCAGATTTATTACAATAATCTTGGCTAATTTCATCCCAGCTGTCCCGATTCCCAAGATAATTCCTAGCAAATGATACGGATGAGGCAAAAAATTAACTAGTTAATTATCAGTGACACTGTATCTATTATACCCAAATAAGAGCACAGCTACTTACTTAAGGGACTGGAATTCATCTCTTCAATGGTTTGTGTACCATAGGGATGTTTTTTATTTCTGCACTGTTACATAAATGTTTTATCTAATAAACCGGGCCAGACTGACAGCTTGTTGGCCAATGATACTTGTCTGGATAAAGGATCAATGGAAGATGGCCAGACTGTACTGATTAATGTCATTTTTTTTTAAACTAACAATGACTTTGTAAATGAAGCTTCTCAGTAAATCATTAGCCCAGTTAAGATACTCACTGTTAAGCTAGGTACACACAGTACAGATTTCTGAAAGATGACAGACAGGATCTACAAGATCCTGTCTGCCATCTTTCAAAGATCTGCATACACACAGTCCCGAGCGTTCGTTCGTTCGGGAAACGAGCGTACACACATAACGATAAAGCCCCGATACTGTCGGATCCGACGGTTTGGGGTTGGGTTTGGACCTAACAAAAGGAAGTTTCCTGTGAGTGAAACGAACTATTAAATAGGATTCACAGTTGTTGGGCCTGTGGTTTGGACCTAACAAAAGGAAGTTTCCTGTGAGTGAAACGAACTAGTGAGTGTCCCTTGCTCTTAAGGACCTTGCTCTCAAGGACATAGAAAAAGAAGGAAATTGAAACAAGAAGGACAATTAAACAAGGTTTGTGCGTACTGTGTTGGTGTGGTGTATAGAAGGGACAGTTTTGTCAGTACCATGCAATGTGCATCGTGCAACATGTATAGGAAACTGGAGCAGACTTCCGGGGAACCTATGTCTGTGTCAGGTGTGAGTGGGTTGCCCGTTTGGAAGCTGAAGTGGAGAGTCTAAGGGGGCAGCTTGCAGCATTGCAGGGATTGGCAGAACGGGGGGTCGCAGGCTGGCTGGGGCCAGTATAGAGGTGGGTGGAAGAGGGACAGGGAAGGTTGAGGAAGGAGGTATTTTGTTAGGGTTACTAGGGGAAGTGGGGGACGGAAGAGTAGGGGGGCTTCTTCCCAGATTGTCACACCAACAGATTTGCCGCCTTAGGTAATGAAGTGGAGGAGGACACCTCGGAATTAGCATGTATGGAGGGGCTAGTCCTTGAGCACCCAGGGGACTGCCATCTCTGATACAAGGGAGGAGGAACGAAGGGTCAGGAATGCAAGGCAGGTGGTAGTGGTAGGGGACTCCATTATAAGGAAGGTAGATAGGGTATTGCCGCCAAGACCCTAATGCCGAACTGTGTGTGCTGCCTGGTGCTAGGGTTCAGCATGTGGTGTGTGACCCGGCGGTCTTGGTTCACATTGGTGCCAATGACAAAGTTAGAGGTGGAGGTGAGGTCCTTAAACATGATTTCCGAGAGCTAGGGGCCGCCATAGAAAAGCAAGGACCTCCAGGGTAGTGTTTTCAGAAATACTACCGCAGCCACGTGTAAGCCAGGGAGACAGCGGGAGCTTAGGAGTATTAATGCGTGGATAGAGAGTGGTGATAGAAAGAAGGGTTGGGCTTATTGAGAACTGGGCAGACTTTGCTGTCGGCTCCAGGCTCTTTAGTAGGGATGGGTTGCACCTCACTGATGGTGTGTGCAGCTGTTTTGGGGACAAGATGGCTAGAGGGTTGGAGGAGATTTTAAACAGGTTTGGGGGGAGGGTATTAGCAGTCTCACTGGGATAGATAGTCCAGGAGGAAAGAAGTAGGTGTAGATAGGCCAGTGGTGGGCAGGAAAGGGGGGTGGGGCTAGCATAGGGGATAGGGAGGCATGGTATTAAAGTGTACGAATAAATTACGGATCATAATCTAAAATGTATGTTTGCAAAGCGAGAAGCCTGGCTGACAAAATGGGTGAATTGGAAATGATGGCATTGAATGAAAAGTATGATGTAATAGGTATAGCAGAAAGTGGTTGAACAGTCTCACAGACTGGGCTGTAAATATAGAAGGAATGCCTTGTTTAGACAGGACAGAAAAAAAAGGAAAGGGGGAGGAGTATGTGTTTATGTTAAAAAAGAAATGAAGCCAAATTTAAAAGAAGAGATAACTGGTGTATGGATGATAAAGTGGAGGCAATATGGCTGGAATTAGGCAACAGGAAAGGAGGAGGTAATGTCATTGTTGGTGTCTGCTATAAGCCGCCAAATGCTAGCAGAGAGGAGGTGAGTCAACTTCATATGCAGTTGGCAAGGGCTGCAAGGTGGGAGTGTGCTCATTATGGGGGGCTTCAATACCCTGACATTGATTGGTGTGGTGGAAATGCCATCACGAAAAAGGCGATGAGTTCTGAATTTGCTGCAGGATAATTTTCTCTCACAGGATGTTGAGGTCCTACTAGAAAAGGAGCTCTGTTGGATCTGGTATATCTAACATTGTGGAGCGCATTATAGATATAAAGGGTAACTGGAGGCTTAGGGAATAGTGACCATGAAATAGTGGCATTTGGCTTTGAAAGGAAAAGTGCGCTGGGTTAACAAAGACATTTAATTTCAGGAAAGCAAATTTTTCCAGGTTAAAAGCAGCTCTTCAGAATGTCAACTGGGATAATGTATTATCAGGTAAATGTAATGTACAGAAGTGGATGTGTTCAAGGGGATTTTAAGCCAGTTCACATCTAAATTTATACCCTTGGGAAATAAATGTTAAAAAAATAAACACTGCGCCCATGTGGCTGAATTCTGATGTAAAGAGGCAAATGAGGAAGGAAGAAAAAGGATTTAAAACCTTTAAGGCCGAGGGAACGGAAAGGGCCTTTAGGGATTATAAAAACTGTAACAAGGATGTGTAAGAAAGCAATCAAACTAGCTAAAATTAATAATGAGTTAGGATAGCTGAAGAAAGCATCACTAAGCCTAATTTTTTTTTAGAAGTATATTAATAGTAAGAAGATGAGGACTGAGAATGTGGCACCATAATTAATGGGGATAAGTTAGTTACGGAGGATGGCGTAAAGCAAATGTCTTGAATAATTTTCTTCTCTGTATACACTATAGAAGATCCAAGTACAGATATCATAGAGTATAGTAGCAATAATGGTATAAAGATTCAAGTGCACTTTGTTAACCGAGGATATGGTACAGAAAGAACTAAATAAGGTTACTATTAATTAATCTCCTGGACGGATAAAATAAATCCTCGGGTACTTAGGAGCTAAGTTTAGTTTTATCTAGGCCATTGTTTCTTATTTTTGCAGATTCCCTCATGTCCGGTGGTGTGCCTCTGGATTGGAAAAAGGCTGATGTTATTCCAATATCAAAAAGGGTAGTCGTTCACAGCCGGGTAATTACAGGCCTGTAAGTTTAACTTCAGTGGTGGGGAAGATACTGGAAAGTTTAATAAGGGGGCATGTTCTAGAGTATGTTTCAAGGACTGACATTATAGTAGTAACCAGCATGGATTTAGGAGGAATAGATTTGTCAAACTAACTTGCTTGGCTTTTATGAGGAAGTAAGTAGAAATTTAGACTCTGGCATAGCAGTAGATGTAGTTTACTTGGATTTTGCAAAGGCTTTTGATACAGTCCCCCATAGGCGACTAATGAATAAGCTAAGGTCTGTTGGTCTGGGGAGTCACATTTGTACATGGATAGAAAATTGGTTTATGAATAGGATGCAAAGAGTAGTTGTTAATGGGGCTTCATCATAGGACTAAAGTGCTAAGTGGAGTGCCACAGGGTTCTGTGTTGGGGCCGCTTCTATTTAATCTATTTATTAATGATTGGAAGTGGGTATTGTCAGCAAGGTTCTGTGGTTTGTGACGACACAAAACTTGTCGACCTTAAAAACTTCAGAGGATGTGCAATTTGCAAGGGGATCTAGATAGATTATCACATTGGGTGCTAAGTGGCAGATGAAATTCAATGTTGTTAAATGTAAGGTGATGCATTTTGACTTAAAAATCCTTGTGCTACTACTATACATAAATGGCTCTGTGTTAACTGAATCCCTGTTGGAAAGGGATCTTGGAGTTTTGGTGGATAACAAACTTAAAGGTAGCAAGCAGTGCCAGGCGGCAACAGCCAGAGCCAGCTGGTATTGTCTTGTATAAAGAAGAGGTATGGATCAAGGGAGGAAAATGTAATTCTCCCTCTTACAAAGCATTGGTAGGCTCATCATTGGAATATGCAGTGCAATTTTGGAATCCTGTGTACAAAAAGGACATCTTTGAAATGGAAAGGGTTCAGAGAACTAAATTAACTAAATTAATAAGGGGATTGGGGGAGCTGAATATGAAGAGAGACTGGAAAGTTACAATTATGTACGCTGGAGAAAAGGCGCTTGCATGGGGATATGATTACTTGTATAAATACATTAACAGGCCATACAATAAACTATCTGGGGCATTGTTCACCAATAGAACATGTCAAAGGACACTAGGACATCCCTTAAGACTTGAAAAAAAAAGGTTTAGGCTTCAAGCTCGGAAAGGTTTTTTACTGTGAGAAAGGTAAAGCTAAGGAACTGTCTTCCAGTGACGTTGTAATGGCAGGTTCATTGGTCAGTTTAAAAAAAAAGCTGGATGTGTTTCTGCAAACAAGGAAGTTGCAAAGTTAATGGTATTGATACATAAATTAGAGTTGATCCAGGGAAATTTCCGATTGCCACTTGGAGTCAGGAAGGAATTTTTTCCCCCTTCATAAATTTGGTGGGGTTTTTTTGCCTTCCTCTGGATTAACAGTTAGGCAGGAAATGAGGATATTGCTAGATGGGTTGGACTGGATGGACGTATGTCTTTATTCAACCTGAAATACTATTCTATACTATACTATACCCAGCTTTAAAGAGAAGATCGGCACAAATACAAATGCTTTAAAGAAAGTTGTCCATTTTCTCTATGCATAAATAAATACTTCCAAAGTACTTTCTAACTTCCTCTTTGCAGAACCCCTAATAGTGTCCATTATTCTGAGTCTTGATACTTCCATTTAGCAACTGTCAGTCATGGGTGTAACAGTTGACATCACAGCCAATGACTGAATGCAAATACCCTTCTGAGCATGCTTAAGCTCATAACCAGCTAACTAAATTGCTTAAGGGGCTGTGAACAAATATAGCCGTTTACACACATTATCCATTAGTTTCTTCAAGGATTGCATTCATCTTGCATATGCTTATGATTTTCGAGGAAAATGTAGGAAATGATCTCTTTAAATAGTTAAAAACTGCACAAAGTGTTCATAAAAGCCCTTACAGTGGTTGCAGTGGCGTAACTACGACCCCCGTGACCCTGAAACTGAACCAGAGTTGGGTGTTCGGTCTTTTTAACAGCTGATCGCAGGTATGCTTCCTTCAAACGCGGGATCAGCTGTTTAAAAACAGCTGATCATCGAGGGGCCCAGCTTCCAATCCCACTGGGGGCCCCCTGCAGTTATGCCAGTGGCAGGCAATCAGAATCCAAGAGCGCTGATATTATTTGCTTAGAGGTGCATCACAGCTCTGTGTAATGACTACGTTATGTATGTAATGCATTCTAATGGTTTTCTTTTTGTTTGTTTACAATAGAGCCAAATGTTTAATACGACAAAAAGTGTTTATAATGATTGGATTATGTCCATTGATATCACCATTACATTACAGCATTGGAGATCCACACTTAAATAAACCTCAATTCATTATTTTAGCCATTTGTTCTTCAACATTTTGGTTCATCCTGTAGTAGCTCTGCAGTTGGTAATGGGACTCTCAGCGTGGAAAGTTAATTAAAATATTACCAGACATTTATATTAGAGGCTCTGGAATGTTTGTAAAACATCTGGTTCCATTTTACACAGTGTATTTGTTTTTTCTCTAAGATGTACAAAACATTTGCATTTAAGCTACAGCTTGTATAAGTTTTTGCTGATCTGCACTCATACAAAAAGGCCAGGCATAGTGATGAATAAAAGATTGAGTTAGTTCACTGGGAGTGAATACATTGACTCTAAACAAATATTTGTTATTGTTGGATAATGTATTATAGTAATAGATGAGTGTTTGTAGGGCTTTAAAGTTAGAAAACACATTATTAAAGGGTCAGTGAAGCCAAAAAGGGACAAATTAAATGTTTTTACCACTCCGCATTTGCAAATAAAAACCTTCATGTTGGCAAAGCCCTGTTTAGAATATTTTTTAGTATTTAGTAAAGCTTATAGACAAATGTAGCCACAAATGCTATTTTCCCTATTTGTATTACCATAGAGAAATGGTATATATAATACTTTTTACATTTCTGGAAAGAAGATGAAGATTTATATTTTTTTTATCTGATGAAGTTTCTAGATTGAGTTCTAGGTTTACATAGTAATATAGTATTGGAGGTTGTATAAAGACATACGTCCATCTAGTCCAACCTTTATACCCTACCCATAATGTCTGTATAACAGTTACATAGTAACATAGTATTGGAGGTTGTATAAAGACATACATCCATCTAGTCCAACTTTTATACCCTTCCCATAATGTCTGTATAACAGTTACATAGTAACATAGTATTGGAGGTTGTATAAAGACATACGTCCATCTAGTCCAACCTTTATACCCTCCATAATGTCTGTATAACAGTAATAGAACATAGTATTGGAGGTTGTATAAAGACATTGTCCATCTAGTCCAACTTTACCCTACCCATAATGTCTGTATAACAGTTACATAGTAACATAGTATTGGAGGTTGTATAAAGACATACATCCATCTAGTCCAACCTTTATACCCTACCCATAATGTCTGTGTAACAGTTACATAGTAACATAGTATTGGAGGTTGAATAAAGACAAAAGTCCATCCAGTCCAACCTTTATACCCTTCCCATAATGTCTGTGTAACAGTTACATAGTAACATAGTATTGGAGGTTGAATAAAGACAAAAGTCCATCCAGTCCAACCTTTATACCCTTCCCATAATGCGTCTAACAGCTACATAGTAACATAGTATTGGAGGTTGTATAAAGGCATACATCCCTCTAGTCCAACCTTCATATCCTATCCATAATGTCTGTCTAACAATTACATAATAACATAGTATTGGAGGTTGAATAAAGACAAAAGTCCATCCAGTCCATACAAACCCTACCCATAATGTCTGTATAACAGTTACATAGTAACATAGCATTGGAGGTTGTATAAAGACATATGTCCATTTAGTCCAACCTTCATACCCTACCCATAATGTCTGTATAGTAACATAGCATTGGAGGTTGTATAAAGACATATGTCCATCTAGTCCAACCTTCATACCCTACCCATAATGTCTGTATAACAGCTACATAGTAACATAGTATTGGAGGTTGTATAAAGACATCCATCCATCTAGTCCAACCTTTATACCCTATCCATAATGTCTGTCTAACAATTACATAATAACATAGTATTGGAGGTTGAATAAAGACAAAAGTCTATCCAGTCCAACCTTTATACCCTACCCATAATGTCTGTATAACAGTTACATAGTAACATAGTATTGGAGGTTGAATAAAGACAACATTCCATCCAGTCAAACCTTTATACCCTTCCCATAATGCGTCTAACAGCTACATAGTAACATAGTATTGGAGGTTGTATAAAGGCATACATTCATCTAGTCCAACCTTCATACCCTACCCATAATGTCTGTCTAACAATTACATAATAACATAGTATTGGAGGTTGAATAAAGACAAAAGTCCATCCAGTCCAACCTTTATACCCTACCCATAATGTCTGTATAACAGTTACATAGTAACATAGTATTGGAGGTTGAATAAAGACAAAAGTCCATCCAGTCCAACCTTTGTACCCTTCCCATAATGCGTCTAACAGCTACATAGTAACATAGTATTGGAGGTTGTATAAAGACATATGTCCATTTAGTCCAACCTTTATACCCTACCCATAATGTCTGTCTAACAGTTACATAGTAACATAGTATTAGAGGTTGTATAAAGACATACATCCATCTAGTCCAACCTTTATACCCTACCTATAATGTCTGTATAACAGTTACATAGTAACATAATATTGAAGGTTGTATAAAGACATATGTCCATCTAGTCCAACATTTATACCCTATTCATAATATCTAACAGTTACATAATAACATAGTATTGGAGGTTGTATAAAGATATACGTCTATCTAGTCCAGCCTTTATACCCTATCCATAACGTCTGTTTAACAGTTACATTATAACATAGTATTAGAGGGTGAATAAAGACAAATGTCCATCCAGTCCAACCTTTATACCCTACCCATTATGTCTGCCTAACAGTTACATATTAACATAGTATTGGAGGTTGAATAAAGACAAAAGTCCACCCAGTCTAACCTTTTTACTCGGTTCATTAACCCTACCTAACAGCTGATCCAGGGGAAGGCAAAACAGAGAAAAAAACAGCTTAAAAGGGGAAAAAATACTTCCTGACTCCAAATGGCAGTTGGAAAGAATCCCTGGATCATCATCAACTACATAAGTATATGCATTAATTTGTATAATATGTATAATTCCCATACAGTAGTCCCATACAGTAATATCCATACTGGATTTGGCTATTAGGGTATGGGACAACTGTATGGGAATTCTGTTGTCCATTTAAAGGGCAACTAAAGCCTCAAAACAATACAGAATCAGAAGGCAGTAGTGGTCATAATTTCAACCTTCGGCTTATACTCGAGTCAATCACTTTTCCTCCTTTTTCAGGTAAACTTAGGTACCTTGGTTTATTCTCGGGTCGGTTTATACTCGAGTATATACGGTATCACCCCAGTGTATAGTGTAAAATCTACTTTCCTGAAGTTAAATGTTTTTGTTAACCCAGTGCACTTTTATTTTTACAACCTTTATTAAATTACAATATATCATGATCACTAGTCCTTCCCATTACCTTCATCTCCATAATGAGATCAGGGTTATTAGATATCACCAGATCCAACAATGTGTTCTTTGTAGTAGGAACTTCTACAATCTGTGAAAGAAAATGCTCATGAAGGAAATTTAGGAACTTGATACCTTTTGAGGTGTTGACAGTTCCCCTACTCCAATCAATGTCAGATGGTCTTTTCCAGAGACAAATCCAAACTCCTACTGTCATGGGATTTTCCTATCAAGGCCCACAGAAAATGCAACATTTTTCTTAATTAAACATAAATATAAAATTGTAAACATAAATGTAGACATGTAAAACTTTAATGCTTTAATTTAAAAATGCTAATTAGATTTCATTTACCGTTTTTCCCTTGAAACCAATAGGTACTATTTTCAATTTTTTTCTGGAATACAAAATGGTGACTGTTCTGCTACTCAGTCAAACATTATTAAATTGCCCTAAACTCTTGCCCACATTCAGGTAAATCTCATGCTTTATTAGGGGCCTAAATGGAAATGGTTTGAATATTGAAAATTCAAAAAATTCCTATTCATTTGAGTTGACTGGAAATCTCAAAAAGAAATTGAATTTCAAACCATGGGGCTACTCTACTTTATTAAAACCACAACTCCTGCCAATTTAGAATGCAAAAACTGTAGTAGACTATTAAAAGGTATCATCTGATTGGTTGAGTGGAATTTTTTGCACCTCTTATTAAATAAGCCTGAATATGTTTTGAGTGTAACAATAAAGAGGTGAGGTTAAATTATGTTTCTCATTGACAATTCTTGCCAGTGTCTTTTACAGAATCCCCGGTGACTACGCACTTCACTGTCACATTCTTTTTTGTGTAATGTTCTATTACTTGTCCAGATAAATAAACTCATCAATAAGTCACACAAGTCTACCTAGACTGTTAATGAACTGTGCTCTTTCAGACTTATCTCCACCCCAACTGCCTGTTTCATTATCTCTGTGTGACATAAGATATATATCAATGAGGTTAGCAGCTGGAAAGGATACATGTTTGAAATAACTGTAAGAAAAACACACTCACAATCAAATTAGATTTATCCTGTTAAAGGCGTATCTAGAATTTCTATTGAAAAAAGAACAAGCCTGAGTTGTAGACATTAAGGTCTTGGTCTCACAATGCACGCTTCTATGCAAATGTGTTTTCCAGATCCAGACTGATAAGCGGATGCAATGCACTACTAATGAGTTTTTTGGTGTGTTTTTCCAACAATCCTTACAATGCAATCACAGAAAAAACACACGCACAAATGAAATGCAAACACATTGCATTTTTTGAGCGGTGCAGTAGAACCTAACGTTTAATTTAGTGTTACACAGATTATTCTCTATTCTATACCATTATGCTCTATACTATACCATTAAGGCTAGTTATACATGGGCTTCTGACATCTGATTTTTTTTCTCACAACAGATCTAGTGAGTTATTAATCGATGGACCCAGCACCCCATCCTACACAAAATCCTACACAGTACCCAGTGCCCCATCCTACACAGTACCCAGTGCCCCATCCTACACAAAAATCCTAACCACCTACCCAGTGCTGCCCCATCCTACACAGTACCCAGTGCCCCATCCTACACAAATCCTACACAGTACCAGTGCCATCCCACAGAATCTACACAGTCCAGTGCCCATCCTACACGAATCCTACACAGTACCCAGTGCCCATCCTACACAGTACCCAGTGCCCCATCCTACACAGAATCCTACACAGTACCCAGTGCCATCCTACACAGAATCCTACACAGTACCAGTGCCCATCCTACAAGATACTACACAGTACCCAGTGCCCCATCCTAACACAGACCCAGTCCCCACTACAGATCCACCATCCCAGTGCCTCATCCTACACAGAATCCTACACACAGTACCCAGTGCCCCATCCTACACAGAATCCTACACAGACCCAGTGCCCCATCCTACACAGTACCCAGTGCCCCATCTCACATCTACACAGTACCCAGTGACCCATCCTACAGTACCCAGTGCCCCATCCTACCACAGAATCCTACACACAGTACCCAGTGCCCCATCCTACACAAAATCCTACACAGTACCAGTGCCCCATCCTACACAGTACCCAGTGCCCCATCCTACACAGAATCCTACACAGTACCCAGTGCCCCATCCTACACAGTACCCAGTGCCCTATCCTACACAGAATCCACCACAGTACCCAGTGCCCCATCCTACACAGAATCCTACACAGTACCCAGTGCCCCATCCTACACAGTACCCAGTGCCCCATCTACACAGAATCCTACACAGAACCCTGTGCCCCACCACACAGTACCCCGTGCCCCATCTACACAGAATCCTACACAGTACCCAGTGCCCCATCCTACACAGAATCCTACACAGTACCCAGTGCCCCATCCTACAAAAAATCCTACACAGTACCCAGTGCCCCATCCTACAAAAAATCCTACACAGTACCCAGTGCCCCATCCTACACAGTACCCAGTGCCCCATCCTACACAAAATCCTACACAGACCAGTGCCATCCACACAGTACCAGTGCCCCATCCTACACAGTACCAGTGCCCCATCCTACACAGTACCCAGTGCCCCATCCTACACAGAATCCTACACAGTACCAGTGCCCATCCTACACAGTACCCAGTGCCCCATCCTACACAAAATCACACAGTACCCAGTGCCCCATCCTACACAGTTACCCCGTGCCCACATACTAACAGAATCCTACCAGCTACCAGTGCCCCATCCTACACGGTACCCAGTGCCCATCCTACAAAAAATCCTACACAGTACCCAGTGCCCATCCTACACAGAACACCAGTGCCCCATCTACACAAAATCCTACCAGTACCAGTGCCCCTCCTACACGTAGTACCCCAGTGCCCATCCATACACAGTACCCAGTGCCCCATCCTACACAGTACCAGTGCCCATCCTACACAGTACCCAGGCCCATCCTACACAGTCACCCAGTGCCCCATCCTACACAGAATCCTACACAGTACCCAGTGCCCATCCTACACAGTACCCAGTGCCCATCCTACACAAATCCTACACTCAGTACCCAGTGCCCCATCCTACACACAGTACCCAGTGCACAACTACACAGTACCCAGTGCCCCATCCTACACAGAATCCTACACAGTACCAGTGCCCATCCTACACAGGATCCTACACAGTACCCAGTGCCCCATCCTACACAAAATCATACACACTACCCAGTGCCCCATCCTACACAGTACCCAGTGCCCCATCCTACACAGAATCCTACACAGTACCCAGTGCCCCATCCTACACGGTACCCAGGCCCCATCCTACCAAAAATCCTACACAGTACCCAGTGCCCCATCCTACACAGTACCCAGTGCCCCATCCTACACAAAATCCTACACAGTACCCAGTGCCCCATCCTACACAGTACCCAGTGCCCCATCCTACACAGTACCCAGTGCCCCATCTACACAGAATCCCTACACAGTACCCAGTGCCCCATCCTACACGTCACCAGTGCCCCATCCTACACAGGATCCTACACAGTACCCAGTGCCCCATCCTACACAAAATCATACACACTACCCAGTGGCCCCATCCTACACAGTACCCAGTGCCCCATCCTACACAGAATCCTACACAGTACCAGTGCCCCATCTACACAAAATCATACACAAACCAGTGCCTTATCCTAACACAGAATTCTAGACACTAGCCAGTGTGCCATCCTACAAAGAATCCTACACACTACCCAGTGCCCCATCCTACACAAAATCCTACACACTAACCAGTGCCCAATCCTACACAGAATCCTACACACTACCCAGTGTGCCATCCTAAAAAGAATCCTACACACTAGCCAGTGCCCCATCCTACACAAACCCCTACACACTACCCAATGCCCCATCTAAACAGAATCCTACACACTACCCAATGCCCCATCCTAAACAGAATCCTACACCACTACCCGGTGCCCCATCCTAAACAGAATCTTACTCACTACCCAGTGCCCCATCCTAAACAGAATCTTACTCACTACCCAGTGCCCCATCCTACACAGAATCTTACTCACTACCCAGTGCCCCATCTTACACAGAATCCTACACACTAACCAGTGCCCCATTCTACACATAATATCACTATACGATGCTTATAAAAAATACCGATGATAAATCAAATACAATAGCCATATCACTATACGATAGCTCTATCCTTAAACTGACGCTTATATCTTACCGATAGCTATATCACTATACGATAGCTATATCACTATACAGATAGCTATATCACTATACCGTTAGCTATATCACTATACGATAACATATACTAACAGATAGCTATATCACTATACAGATAGCTAGATTATACACAGATACAGTATCTATATCACTATACCGATACGCTTATATCACTATAATCGATAGCTATATCACTTACAGATATGCTATATCACTATAAGATAGCAATATCACTATACCAATAGATATATCATACACAGATAGCTATATCACTCAAAGATACAGTATCATATCAGTATCCTACTTACTATCACTATACCAATAGCTATATCACTACAAGATAGCTATATCACTATACAGAAAGCTATATATACACAGATACAGTATCTATTACTATACTGATAGCTATTATCACTTATACCGATAGGCATATCATCATAAGATAGACTATGCACTATCACAGATAACTATACACTATACCAATAGCTATATCACTTACATATAGCTAATCACTATACGAAGCTATATCTTTACCGATAACTATATCACTATAGAGAAGCTATATCACTATACCCGATAGCTATATCACTATACGATAGCTATATTAATACACAAACAGTACTCGCTATACCGATATAGACCATATTAGCTATAATACAGATAAATAGCTATTCACTATACAGATAGCTATATCACTATAAAATAGCTATTCACTATATACAGATAGATACCTATACTCGATAGCTATATCACTATACAGATAGCTATATCACTATACCGATAGCTATATCACTGTACAGATAGCTATATTACTACACAGATACAGTATCTATATCACTATACTGATAGCTATATCACTATACCGATAGCTATGTCACTATAATGATAGCTATATCACTATACAGATACACATCAGCATACCATAGATAGCACTTCTCCATACAAATAGTATCATTGATCTTATCAACATACAGATAGCTTCCTCTATTCATCAATTCCCTACCATACAGATAGTACTATAATCACTATACCAATAGCTATATCACTATACGAAGATATATCACTATACAGATAGCAATATCACTATACAAAGCTATATCACTACACAGATCAGTACTAGATACCATACGAACACTATACCATACCTATATAAGATACAATAGCTATCTTACAGATAGCCATATCATATACAGATAGCTTTCCTACACAGATACAATATTATATGACATACTGATACTAACACAAAGCATATTACTATTTCCAATAGTATATCTTTATTACAGATAGCGAAATAATTCCCGGCACACTGTTGTCTTGTGAAAACCAATCACTCTTATTCAAAGTTTCAACGTCTCACAGGACGTCTTCATCAGGACATCTACCCAGGTAGATGATTCCTGATGAAGAGTCCTTGACGAGTTGTTGAAACGTGAATAAAGAGTGATTGGTTTTCACCAAGAAACAGTGTGCCCGGAGTATATTCGAAATTTGAACCATAATAGTACACATAGCGAATGGGAGCTGTGTGTGACTGGAGGCCTGAATATAGTCATAGTATACTGGAAATGTGCATTTGAACCTGAAAGCTATTTATACAGATAGCTATATCTCTACACAGATACAGTATCTATCAATATACTGATAGCTATAGCATTACTACCGATAGCTATATTACATAAGCGATAGCTATATCACTATAAAGATAGCTATATACTATACCAATAGCTATATCAATATACAGATAGGATATAACTATACAGATAGACTATATATACCGATAGCTATACTATAAGATAGCTATATCACTATCAGATAGTATATCACTATACTGATAGCTGAGCTAATGATACATCACTTACCGATGCTATATCACTTTCATGCTATATCCTATACGATAGCTATATCACGTATACAAGCTGTCATATACTATGACAGTATAAGTTATACATATAATATCGATAGTTAAATACTATAAGATAGCCTAAAATCAGCTTACCGATAGCTTCACAACCGATAGCTATATCATAACATGATAGCTATACACTATAAGATAGCATAATCATATCGATAGCTACAGATAGCTATATCACTCTTATCCTTTC
>CM033471.1:37585908-37615151 GCA_019447015.1 Hymenochirus boettgeri
TACCCAGTGCCCCATCCTACACAGTACCCAGTGCCCCATCCTACACAGAATCCTACACAGTACCCAGTGCCTCATCCTACACAGAATCCTACACAGTACCCAGTGCCCCATCCTACACAGTACCCAGTGCCCCATCCTACACAGAATCCTACACAGTACCCAGTGCCCCATCCTACACAAAATCATACACACTAACCAGTGCCTTATCCTACACAGAATTCTAGACACTAGCCAGTGTGCCATCCTACAAAGAATCCTACACACTAGCCAGTGCCCCATCCTACACAAAATCCTACACACTACCCAGTGCCCCATCCTACACAGTACCCAGTGCCCCATCCTACACAAAATCCTACACAGTACCCCGTGCCCCATCCTACACAGTACCCAGTGCCCCATCCTACACAGTACCCCAGTGGCCCCATCCTACACAGTACCCAGTGCCCCATCCTACACAGAATCCTACACAGTACCCAGTGCCCCATCCTACACAGTACCCAGTGCCCCATCCTACACAGATCCTACACAGTACCCAGTGCCCCATCCTACACAAAACCATACACACTACCCAGTGCCCCATCCTACACAGTACCCAGTGCCCCATCCTACACAGAATCCTACACAGTACCCACGTGCCCATCCTACACAAATCATACCATAACCAGTGCCTCATCCTACACAGAATTCTAGACCCAGCCAGTTTGCCATCCTACACAAGAATCCCCTACACACTACCAGTGCCCATCCTACAACACAAAATCCTACACAGCTACCAGTGCCCCAATCCTACACAGTATCCTACACAACTACCAGTTGCCATCCTACACAGAATCCTTACACACTAGCCAGTGCCCATCCTATCCTAACACAAACCCTACACACTACCAATGCCCCATCCTAAACAGATCCTACACTACAAGCTACCCAATGCCCATCCTACAAAAACACCATACGACACACTAACCAGTGCCCCATTCTACACATAATATCACTATACTGATAGCTATATAAAAATACCGATAGATAAATCAATATACTAATAGCCATATCCTATAAACGATGCTTATCACTATCAGATACAGTATCGATATCACTATACTGATAGCTATATCACTATCCGATAGCTATAATCACTATACAGATGCTATATCACTATACAGATACGGAGTATCTATATTTCACTATACACCGATACTATATCACTATACCGATCGCTTATATCACTATACCGATAGCGATATCACTATCGATAGCTATCGACTCTAACAGATAGCTATATCACTAACAATAGGCTATATCCTATACGATAGCTATCTCACTATCAACAATTAGCTATATCACTATACCAATAGCTAACTCACTATAAGATCGCTATAACTCACTATACCGATATCTATATCACTTTACCGATAGCTATATCACATAACAGATAGCTATATCAACTATACTGATAGCTATATCAACTATACAGTAGCTATATCAGTATACAGAATAGCAATATCACTATACCGATAGTTTATATCAGTAACCGATAGCTTACCTATAGCTATAATCACTATCTGATGCTATATCACTATACAGATAGCTATTCACATACAGATAGCTATTCATATCTGATGCTTGCAGATTCTAATCCTATACGGATAGCTTAATCACTATACAGATAGCTCGATCACTAGAACATATTAGCCATTCACTATAACAATAGCTAGTATCACTATCCGATAGCATATCACTATACATAGCTATATCACTATACAAAGCTATATCACTATCGCATCAGCTATATCACTATACAGATAGCTTATCTCTTACCAATAGCTATATCCCACGAGATACAGTATCTATATCACTATCGATAGCTCTATCACTTTACCGATGCCTATAATCACTATACCAATTCTATATCTTTATACAGATAGCTATATCACTACACAGATACAGTATCTATATCACTATACAGATAGCTATATCACGAGAATAACCGATAGTCTCTCACTACAAGATAGCTATATCACTCATCCAGATAGCTGTACTCACTATACCAATACTTACAGACAGATAGCTTATATCCTATACTGATGCTATATCCCATAACAATAGCTCTATAGGTATACAGATAGTCTATATCACTATAGCGATTGCTTATTTCAGTATACGATAGCTTATCACTAGCAGATAGCTAATCAGTCTAAGATAGCTATATCACTATAGCCAAGCTTACAGATAGGCTATATCACTATACTATAGCTATATCCTATCCAGATAGCTATATTACTATACCATATAATCTGTCACATACAATAGCTATATCCACTATACGATAGCTATATCACTAGACTTATAGCTTTATCACTATACAGAAGCTATGCACTATACAGATAGCACTATCCCTATGCAGAGAGCTATAAAGCCCTATACAATATTCTAATAATCACTAATACGATAGCTATATCACTATACCAATAGCTATATCAACTATACAGATCAGCTATAATCACTACCGATAGCTTATCACATACCAATAGCTATATCACTATATACCCGATAGCTTACGTATTGCATATCACTATACAGATAGCTATATCACTATACATCGCTACAATCATCACTATACAGATATCTATATCACTAAACCCGATAGCTATATCACTAGACAGATAGCTAGATCACTATACCGATAGCTACTATACTAACCCGATAACTATCCTCACTATAACCGTGATAGCTATCTCACTATAGCCAGATAGTCTATATCACTATACAGATAGCTATATCACTATAGCCCCGATAGCTTATAACTATAACCGATAGCTTATAGATAGCTATATCACTATACTGATAGCTTATCACTATACAGATAGCTGATATTAGTATACAGACAGCTATATCACTAATACCAATAGCTATAATCCTACACAATACAGTATCATATCCGCTATACCGGATAGCTATATCACTTTAATACCGTAGCTATATCAGTATAACAAGATAGCTATATCACTTCTACCATAGCGTATAATCACTACACAGATACTATCTATATCACTATACTGGATAGTATATCTATACCGATCGCTATCTTACTATAATGTAGGTATACACATACAGATAGCTATATCACTATATCAATAGCTCTATCACTATACATATAGCTTATCACTATACAGATACTATCACTCTAATACCGATAGCTAGATCATCTATACAAGATAGCTATATCACTATAACCGTAGCTATATCACTTTACGATAGGCTATATCACATACAGATAGTATATCACTATACCAATAGCTATATCACATACCGATAGCTTACAGATAGCTATATCACTATATTATAGCTATATCACTATACAGATAGCTATATCAGTATACAGATAGCTATATCACTATACAGATAGCTATATCAGTATACAGATAGCTATATCACAATACTAATAGCTATATCACTATACCGATAGCTTACAGATAGCTATATCACTATACTGATAGCTATATCACTATACAGATAGCTATTTCAGTATACAGATAGCTATATCACAATACAGATAGCTATATCAGTATACAGATAGCTATATTACTATACAGATAGCTATATCATTATATCGATAGCTATATCACTATACAGATAGCTATATCACTATACAGATAGCTATATCACTGTACTGATAGCTATATTACTATACTGATACTATAGCACTTAACAGAAGTTTTTTTGTTATCACTTCCGATAGCTATAATCACTATACTGATCTCTATACATCACTATCAGACGCATATCACTATACCCATAGCTATATCACTATCAGATAGCTATTCCCTATACCAATAGCTATATCACTACACGATACAGTACTATATGCACTATACTGAGAGCTATATCCTATACCGATAGCTATTTACTATAATGATAGCTATAAATATCACTATACAGATAGCTATATCACTATACCAATAGCTATATCCTATACGATAGCTATATCACTATCAGATACTATATCACTACTAACCGATAGCTATCATCCCTATAAATATAGCTATATCACTTATAACCGATAGCTATATCACTTTACCGTAGCTATTCTCAACTATACGATAGCTATATCACTATACAGATAGGCGTATAATCACTATACCTGTAGCTTATATCACATACAGATAGCTATATCACTAATAACCAATAGCTAATCACCATACCGATAGCATTACAGATAGCTATATCACTATACTGATAGCTATATCACTATACAGATAGCTATAGCATATACAGATACGTCTATATCACTATACAGATAGCTATATCAGTATACAGATAGCTATGATCACAATACGCAATAGCTATATCACTATACCGATAGTACAATATCTATATAACTATACTGATGCTAGATCACTATACAGATAGCTATTGCAGTAACAGATAGCTATATCACCATACAGATTAGCTATATCAGGATCAGATAGCTATCTTAACTAGACAGATGGCTATAACATTATATCGATCGCTATATCACCTATCCCGATACTAATACACTATACGATAGCTATATCACTGTACTGTATCTAGATTATATACTGATAGCTATATCACTATACAGATAGTTGTATCACTATACCGATAGCTATAATCACTATACTGATAGCTATACAGAGATCACTCATCCGATAGTCTCTAAATCACTGCATACAAGATAGCTAAATAAGTAATCACTATACAGATAGCATAGATCACGCAGTAAAAACCAAAGCTATATCAACGTAACAGAAAAGATAACAGTACTTGAAGTCACATATATAGAGGAAAGAGAAAAAGTAAAGAGAACGCTATACACCTGTAGCATATCACTATTAACGGAATAGCTATAGGTCAACTATACCAAACGGCTATATCTCGATGTGAGTATACAGAATACACTATAGCAAACTACAAGGAACTCACTACACAGATACGTCATCGTCATAATTAGCACTATAAACAGATAAATATAGGCTAATAAGCACTGAGACACCATACAGGAAGAGGAAGAGAGAAACGATTAAGAGGGTGAAAGAAGAAGGATAATAGAGAAGAAAAACACGGAAGAGATAAAAGCTATAAGCACTACAAAATAAGCTATATCACTATACAGATAGCTATAATTCCTATAACAGATACTATATCACACTAGAAATAAATAGACAGAATCTAAATCAACATACAGAATAGCTATATCACTATAAAATAAGCTAACCAATACAATAGCTAAAATCCACTATAAAAGAATAAAACAGATAGCTATTTCACATTCAATTTTCACTCGCAAGAAACAACATACTTGCTCTCTTTCTCTGGGCTGCTGTCTGTGGACACGCTCCTCGCGGGGCCGCCGCCCAGCGCTCGGGGCTGGCTCTCTTCTGTCGCGCCAGCCCGCGACCGCGAGCGGCCGTACAGCAAAGAAGGAAGGGGGAAAGACAAAGGGGAAGAGGGGGCTGGCAGGGCGCACAAGAAAAAAGTGGAGAGGGCATCCGTTCCCCAAATGAACAAAATACATCAACTCAAAGTCCATCTCTCAAAAACATCTACCTCGTGTTAATGTTGCCTAGCTTCATTTATCATTTGTTCCGCCACCTTGTTCGTGTCCCTGTTCACAGCCTTCTGGGCCCCTGTTGCCTATCACCCTTGATCCGTTAACTTTTCCGGGGTCGTTTCAAGGAGAACTATCATGTGTCGCTGCAAACAGGATGCCTCGATGCGCTTTCACAGCCTCCCAGTAGCCCTCCTGATGGGCCATTGCCACCTCACCTTTCGGCGTCTCTCTGTTGGCTTCGATCACCCAACATACACCTGGTCGCCATGGAGTTGATCGCCAAGTAGTGACTGCCTAATAAGATCGTTCAGGCGTCTCCATGCTGAGATTTCTTGCCAGCTACCTAACACGTTGGTTCCTTACCTTATAAGAGGTGCTAGTATTCCTCAGTGATTGACGGCCGGGTTGTAGGCCACAAAACAATCCGGTTATTAAGGCCTATGTCAAATATCATTGGACTAGAAAAGATAAATAACCAGGAAAGGATAAAAAGGGGGGGGAGGGAGTAAGAGGAGCGAAAGACGGCACATCCGTGTACGCACGAACGTTTCGAGAATCAATCTACCCATTGTAGGCGCTTATTGGCCTGAAATTGGTCGTCGTTGGGGATCGTTTAAATCTGACCGATTTCGTATGATCTCCGAACAAACACCGTTCTGTTCGAAAAAAAAATAGAATTGACCTAACAACTATCGAATGTGGTACACATCGTGGCATTGCGGGTAAGGGACCTGCGATTGCACAGTGTGTACGAGCCTATATTCTAGTTTCCCCCGGACTCCGACATGGTTTAATCCACAGGAGTCCACCTTGTCAATAGAAATATAATGAATTCTATGCTATACACAATGTTGATGTACTTCAATGTAACGGGATCTACTTTGATTGTCGATTGATTGTATGTCTAAAGTATACACACTTTTCACCAAAACACTATCAGGTCGATCGATATCAGTCTTTTGTTAAAAAAAGGTGCATAAAATTTGGCCACCAACCCTCCGAATTTTAGCTTTCAAATGTTAAATAGATCTGATTGTTGTGAGCAAATTAGCACCATTTTAATAAATAAGAACCTTTATTGAATCTCCTTGTATACGTGCTAAACTAGTGTCCTGTATCTCATTGAGGGTACGTGCAATTGGTTTGTCCCTAGTTTTGGTTGTGTGTAGTTTTAATGTTTGCTTATAGGGTTGGAGGAAAGATGATTTTAAACACTGTTTGGGGGGGAGGTATTAGCAGTTCTCACGGGATAGATAGTTCCAGGAGGAAAGTAGGGTGTAGATATGGCCAGTGGGGCAGAAAAGGGGTGGGCTAGGAATAGGGATAGGGAGCATGGATTAAAGTGTCCGAAAAATTACAGATCATAAGCTTAAAAGGATGTTTGCAAAATGCGAGAAGCCTGGGCTTGACAAAATGGGTGAATTGGAAATGATGGCATTGAAGGAAAATATGATGTAATAGGTATAGCAGAAAACGTGGTTGAAACAGTCTCACGACTGGGCTGTTAAATATAGAAGAGATGCCTTGTTAGACAGGACAGAAAAAAAAGGAAAGGGGGAGGAGTATGTGTTTCATGTTAAAAAGAATGAAGCAAATGAAAAGGAAGAGATAAACTGGGGATATGGATGATAAATGGAGGCAAGATGGCTGGATTAGGCAAAAGGAAAGGAGGTAATGTCATTGTTGGTGTCTGCTATAAGCCGCCAAGTTGCTAGAGAGAGGATGGGAGTCAACTTCATATGCGTTGGCAAGGGCTGCCAAGTTGGGGAGTGTGCTCTTATGGGGGACTTCCCAATCCCTGGAAATTTGATGGTGTGGTGGAAATGCCACCCCCCCCCACCCCCCCACCCCCCCCCCCCCTTCCACAGAAAAAAGGCGATGAGTTCCTGAATTGCTGCAGGATAATTCTCTCACAGGATGTGAGGCTCCTACTAGAAACAGGAAATCTGTTGGATCGGTAATATCTAACCATTTGTGGAGCGCATTATAGATATAAAGGTAACTGGAGCTTGAGGAAATAGTGACCATTGAAATAGTGGCCTTGGGACTTTGAAAGGAAAAGTGCGACTGGGTTAACAAGACATTTAATTCAGGAGAAAGCAAAATTTTTCAGTTAAAAATTGAAGCTCTTCAGCATGTCAAATGGGATAATGTATATCGGTGGTAAATGTACTGACAGAAGTGACTGATGTTCAAGGGGATTTTAAGCCAGTTCCACATCTTAAATTATACCCTTGAGGAAATAAATGTTTAAAAAAAATAAATCCGCGCCATGTGGCTGCTGAATTCTGATGTAAAGCAGGCAAATGGCAAGGAAGAAAAAGGCATTTAAAACTGTTAAGGCGAGGGGAACGGAAAGCGGCCTTAGGATTATAAAAAACTGTAACAAGGGTGTAGAACGAGCAATCAAACTAGATAAAAAATTCATAATGAAGTTTGAGGATAGCTGAAGAAAGAAAGCATCACTAAGCCTAATTTTTTTTTTTTTAAGTATATTAAATAGTAAGAAGATGAGGATGAGAATGTGGCACCATTAATTAATGGGATAAGTTAGTACGGAGAGTGGGCGGGACGATATAAAAGACAAATGTCTTAATAATTTTCCCTTTCTATGTATACCACTATAGAAGATCAAGTACAGATATCATAGAGTATAGTAGCACTTAATGGTATAAAAAGATTCAAGTGCACTTTGGTTAACCGAGGATATGGTACAGAAAGAACTAAATAAAGGTTACTATTAATTAATCTCCTGGATCGGATAAAATACATCCTCGGGTACTTAAGGAGATAAGTTTAGTTGTATCTAGGCCATTGTTTCTTATTTTTGCAGATTCCCCAGTCCGGTGGTGTGCTTGGATTGGCAAAAGGGCTGATGTATTACAATATTCAAAAAGGTATAGTCGTTCACAGACAGGGTGGTAATTACAGGCGTAGTTTAACTTCAGTGGTGGGGAAGATTACTGGAAAGTTTAATAAGGGAGACATGTTCGAGAGATGTTTCAAGGACTGGGCCATTATAAGTAGTAACCAGCAGGGTTTAGGAGGAATAGATCTTGTCAAACTAACTGCTTGGCTTTTATGAGGAATAAGTAGAAATTTAGACTCTGGCATAAGCAGTAGATGTAGTTTACGTGGATTTTGCAAAGGGCTTTTGATGACAGTCCCCCATAGGCGAATATGAATAAGCTAAGTCTGTTGGTCTGGGGAGTACATTGGTAACATGGATAGAAAATGGTAATGAATAGGATGCAAAGGTGTTGTTAATGGGGCTCACATTAGGACTAAGTGCACGTGGGGTGGATGCCACAGGTTCGTGTTGGCGGCCGCTTCTATTTAATCTATTTATTAATGATTTGGAAGTGGGTATTGTCAAGCAAGGTTTCTGTGTTTGCTGACGACACAAAACTGGTCGACCATTAAAAACTTCAGAGGAGTGCAATTGTTGCAGGGGATCAGATAGATTATCACATTGGGCTGCTAAGTGGCAGATTGAAAAAATTCAATGTTGTTAATGTAAGGTGATTGAATTTTGTACCTTAAAAAATCTGTGCTACTTATACTATTAAATGGCTACTGTGTTAACTGAATCCCTGTTGAAAGGGATCTTGGAGTTTTGGGATAACAAACTTAAAGGTAGCAAGCAGTGCCAGGCGCAACAGCCAGAGCCAGACATGTATTGTCTTGTATAAAGAGAGGTATGGATTCAAGGGGGAAAATGTAATTCTCCCTCTTACAAAGCATGGTAGGCCTCATTTGGAATATGCAGTGCAATTTTGGGAATCCTGTGACCCAAAAAGGAATCTTTGAATGGAAAGGGTTCAGAGAACTAAATTAAACTAAATTAGAAGGGGATTGGGGGAGCTTGAATATGAAGAGAGATGGAAAGTTACAAGTATGTTTACGTTGGAGAAAAGGCGCTTGAGGGGATATGATTACTGTGTATAATACATGACCGGCCTACAATAAACTATCTGGGGCATTGTCACCAATAGAAACATGTCAAAGGACACTAGGACCATCCCTTAAGACTTGAAAAAAAAAGTTTAGGCTTCAAGCTCGAAAGGGTTTTGTATGTGAGAACGGTAAAAGCTAAGGAAACTTGTCTTCCAGTGAATGTTGTTGTTGTTAAATGGCAGTTCATGGTCGTTTAAAAAAAAAGCTGGATGTGTTTGCAACAAGGAATGTTGCAGTTACTGGATTGATACATAAATGAGGTGATACCAGGGAAAGTTACCGATTGCCACTTGGAGTCAGGAAGGAATTTTTCCCCCTTCATAAATTGTTGTTTTTTTTTTGCTTCCTCTGGGATTTACGTTAGCAGAGGAAATGAGGATATGTGCAGATGGTGTGGGACTGGAATGGACGTATGTCTTATTCAACGGAAATACTTAGTCTATTACTATACTATACCCAGCTTTAAAGAGAAGAAGCGGCACAAAATACAAAATGCTTTAAAGAAAGTTGTCCATTTTCTCTATGCATAAATAATACTTCCAAAGTACTTTCTAACTTCTCTTTGCAGAACCCCTAATAGTTGTCCATTATCTGAGTTTGATACTTCCATTTAGCAACTTCAGTCATGGGTGAACAGTGACATTCACAGCCAAGGACTTGAATGCAAATACCCTTCTGAGCATGCTTAAGCTCATAACCAGCTAACTCAAATGCTTAAGGGGCTGTGGAACAAATATAGCCGTTTACACACATTATCATTAGTTTCTTCAAGGATGCATTCATCTTGCAGTGCTTATGATTTTCGAGGGAAATGTAGGAAATGATCTCTTTAAATAGTAAAAACTGCAAAGTTTCATAAAAGACCGTACAGTGGTTGAGTGGCGTAAATAAGACCCCCGTGACCTGAAACTGAACCGAGTTGGTGTTCGGTCTTTTCCAGTGATGAGCAGTAGCTTCCTTCAAACGCAGGATTCAGCTGTTTCAAAACAGCTGATCATCGAAGGGGCCCCAGCTTCCAATCCCACTGGGGGCCCCCCTGCATTATGCCAGTGGAGGCAATCAGAATCCAAGAGCGGATATTATTTGCTTAGAGGTGCATCACAGTCTGTGTTAATGCTACGTGATGTATGTAATGCATTCTAAATGGTTTCTATTTGTTTGTTTACAATCGAGCCAAAATGGGTAAATACGACAAAAAGGTTTATATGATTGGATTATGTCCATTGATATCACCATTACATTACAGCATTGGAGATCAACACTTAAATAAACCTCAATTCTTATTTTAGCCATTTGTTCTCAACATTTGGTTTCATTACGGAGTAGGCTGAAGTTGGTAATGGGACTCTCAGGTGGAGGAAAGTTAATTAAAATATTAACCAGACATTTATATTAGAGGCTCTGGATTTGTAAAACATCTGGTTCCCATTTTACACAGTGTATTTTTTTTCTCTAAGATGTACAAACATTGCATTTAAAGCTACAGCTTGATAGTTTTTGCTGATCTGCACTCATAAAAAAGCCAGGCATAGTGATCAGTGATGAATAAAGATTGAGTTAGTTCACTGGGAGTGACATGTGAACATTGACTCTAAACAAATATTTTTATTGGTGGATAATGTATATAGTAATAGATGAGTGTGTAGGCTTTAAAGGTAGGACACACATTATTATATTAAAGGGTCAGTGAAGCCAAAAAAGGACAAATTAAATGGTTTTACCACTCCGCATTTGCAAATAAAAACCTTCATGGTGGCAAGCCTTGTTTAGAATATTTTTTAGTATTTAGTAAAGCTTATAGACAATGTAGCCACAAAATGCTAATTTTCCCTATTTGTATTACCATAGAGAAATGTATATATATACTTTTTACATTTCTGGAAAGAGATGAGATTTATATTTTTTTTATACTGATGAAGTTTTTTTTCCTATTGAGTTCTAGGTTTACATAGTAATATAGTATGGAGGTTGGGATTGTATAAAGGACATACGTACCTCCTCTTAGTCCAACCTTATACCCACCTCCATAATGTCTGTTATAACAGTACATGTAACATAGTATTTGGAGTGGTATAAAGACATACATCCCATCTAGTCCACTTTATACCCTTCCCATAATGTCTGTATAAAGTTCATAGTAACATAGTATTTGGAGGTTGTATTAAAAGACATACGTCCATCTAGTCCAACCTTTATACCCTACCCATAATGTCTGTATAACAGTTACATAGTAACCTAGTATTGGAGGTTGTATAAAGACATAGTCCATCTAGGTCCAACCTTTATACCCTACCCATAAGTATGTATAACAGGTTACATAGTAAAATGTATTGGAGGGTGTATAAAGAAATACATCCATCTAGTCCAACCTTGCATACCATACCCATATGTCTGTGTAACAGTTACATAGTAACATAGTATTGGAGGTTGAATAAAGACAAAAGTCCATCCAGTCCAACCTTTATACCTTCCATATGTTGGTAACAGTTACCTAGTACATAGATTGGCAGGTTGAAATAAAGAAACAAAGTCCATCAGTCACCTTTATTACCTTCCCATAATGCGTCTTCTAACGCTATCATAGAACATAGTATGGAGGTTGTTAAAGGCATACATCCCTCTAGTCCACCTTCATAATGCCGATCCATAATGTATGTCTAACAAATTACATTAATAAAATTTAGTATTGGAGGTGATAAGACAAAAGGTCCATCCAGTCCATTACAGCCCTACCCATAAGTTGTATAACAGTACATAGTTAGTAACATAGCATGGGCGGTTGTATAAAGAATATGTCCATTTAGTCCCAACCTTCATACCCTACCCATAATGTCTGTTATAGTAACATAGAATGGGAGGTTGTATAAAGACATATGTCCATCTAGTACAACCTTAATACCCTCCATAATGTCTGTTTTAAACGCTACCTAGTAACATAGGATGGAGGTGATAAAGAAATCCACCATAGTCCAAACCTTTTATACCCTATCATAATGTCTGTCTAAAAATTACATAATAACATAGTATTGGAGTTGAATAAAGACAAAAGTCTATCCAGTCCAACCTTAGACCCTACCCATAATGTCTGTTATAACAGTTACATGTAACATAGTATTAGAGGTTGAATAAAGACAAAAGTCCATCCAGTTCAACCTTTATACCCTTCCATAATGCGTCTAACAGACTACATAGTAAATAGGATTGGAGGTTGTATAAAGGCATACATGCATCTAGTCCACCTCATATCCCTACCCATAATGTCTGTCTAACATACATAATAACATAGTATTGGAGTGAATAAAGACAAAAGTTCCATCCAGTCCAACCTTTATACCACCTACCCATAATGTCGGTATAACAAGTACATAGTAAACAAGTATTGGAGGTTGAAATAAGACAAAGTCATCCAGTCCAAACCTTGTACCCTTCCATAATGCGTCTAACAGCTACATAGTAACATAGTATTGGAGAGTTGTATAAGACATATGTCCATTTAGTCCACCCTTTATACCCTACCCATAATGTCTGTCTAACAGTTACATAGTAGGAACATAGTATTGAGAGGTTGTATAAAGACATTTTACATCCATCTAGTCCAAACCTTTATCCCGACATAAATGTCTGTCTACAATTAAATAATAACATAGTATTGGAGTTGAATAAAGACAAAAGTCCATCCAGTTCCAACCTTTATACCCTACCATAATGTTGTATAACAGTTACTAGTACATAGTATTGGAGGTTGAATAAAGAAAAAAGTCCATCCAGTCCAACCTTGACCCTTCCATAATGCGTCAACAGCTACTAGTAAAATAGTATTGGAGGTTGTATAAAGACATATGTCCATTTAGGCCAACCTTTATTACCCTACCCATAAGTTGTCAACAGTTACATAGGACATAGTATTAGAGGTTGTCAGAAGACATACAATCCACTCAGTCCAACCTTTATACCCTACCTATAATGTCGTATAACAGGTAATAGAACATAATATGAAGGTTTATAAAGACATATGTCCATCTAGTCAAACATTATACCCTATCATAATAATATCTAACAGTTACATAATAAACAGAGTAGTGAGTTTGTATAAAGATAATAGTTCTATCTAGTCCAGGCCTTTATTACACTACCCATACTGTTGTTAACAGGACAATTATAACATAGTATTAGAGGTGAATAAAGCACAAAATGTCCATCAGTTCCAACCTTTATACCATACCCATTATGTCTGTCCGAACAGTTACATATTAACATAGTATGGAGGTTGAATAAAGACAAAAGTACCACCCAGGCTAACCTTTATTACTCGGTTCATTAACCTACCTAACAGCTGATCCAGGGGAAGGAAAACAAGAGAAAAAAAAGCTTTAAATTAAAAGGGAAAAAATACTTCTGACTCAAATGGCAGTTGGAAAGAAATCCCTGGCTTAATATCCAACTACATAAGTATATGCATTAATTTGTTAGAATATGTATAATTCCCAGACAGTAGTCCCATACAGTAATATCCTTACGGATTTGGGATATTAGGGTAGGGGGACAAATGTATGGGAGAATTCTGTTTGTCCATTTAAAGAGGGCAACTAAAGCCTCAAAACAATACAGAATCAGAAAGGCAGTTAGTAGTGTCATAATTTCAACCTTCGGCTTATACTCGAGTTCAATTACTTTGCCTCCTTTTTCGTAAACTTAGGGTAACCTTGGGTTTATCTGGGGCGGTATACTCGAGTATAACCGGTATCACCAGTGTATATGTAAAATCTACTTTCCTGAAGTTAAATGTTTTTGTTAACCCAGTGCACTTTATTTTTACAACCTTTATAAATTACAAATATAATTCATGATCACTAGTCCTTCCCATTACCTTCATCTCCACTAATGAGATAAGGGTTATTAGATATCACCAGATCCAACAATGTGTTCTTTGTAGTAAGGAACTTCTAACAATCTGTGAAAGAAAATGAACTCATGAAGGAAATTAGGCAAATTGATACCTTTTTGAGGGTTGACAGTTACCCTACTCCATCAATGTCAGATGGTCTTTTCAGAGCCAAATCCAAAACTCCTAATTGTCATGGGATTTTTCCTATCAGAGGCCCACCGAAAATCAACATTTTCTTAATTAAACATAAATATAAAAAAAAATTGAAACATAAATATAGACATGTAAAAACTTTTAAGGCTTTAATTTTAAAAAATGCTAATTAGATTTATTTACCGTTTTTCCCTGAAACCATAGGGTACTATTTCAATTTTTTTCGGAATACAAAATGGTGAATGTTCTGCTACTCAGTCACACATATTAAAGTGCCCTAAAACTCGTGGCCCACATTCAGGTAAATCTCATTGGCTTATTAGGGGCCTAAATGCGAAATGGTTGGAATAGTGAAATTCAAAAAAAAAATTCATTCATTTGAGTTGCCTGGAAATCTCAAAAGAAATGAATTCAAACCATGGGGCTATCTACTTTTTAAACCACAAACTCCTGCCAATTTAGAATGCCAAAAACTGTAGTAGACTATTAAAAAGGTACATCTGATTGGTGAGTGGAAAATTTTTGCACCTCTTATAAATAAGCCTGGAATATGTTTGAGTGTAACAATTAAGAGGTGATGTTAAGTTATGGTTCTCATGAAATTCCTGCAGTGTCTTTTACAGAATCCCCGGTTGGACTACGCACTTCACTGTTCACATTCTTTTGTGTTACTGTTCTATTACTTGTCGATAAATAAAACTTCATCAACAAAGTCACACAAGCTACCTAGACGTTAAGAACGTGCTCTTTCAGACTTATCTCCACCACAACTGCCTGTTTCATTACCTCTGTGTGACATAAGATAATATCAATGAGGTTAGAGAGATGGGAACGGATACATGTTTGAAATAACTGTAGAAAAAACCACACTCACAATAAAATTCGATGATCCTGTTAAAGGCGATCTAGAATTTATATTGAAAAAGAACAGCCTGAGTTGTAGACATTAAGGTCTGGTCCACAATGCAGTTTATGCAAATGTGTTTCCAGATCAGACTGATAAGCGGAATGCACTGCACTACGAATGAGTTTTTTTGGTTGTGTTTTTCAACAATCCTTACAATGCAATCACAGGAAAAACACTACGCACAAATGAAATGCAAACAAATTGCATGTTTGTGTGGTGCATTAGAACAAAGTTTAATTAGTGTTACACAGATTATTCTCTATTCTATACCATTTATGCTTTTATATATACCATTAAGGCTAGTTATACATCGTTCGACATTGATTTTTTATTCGCACAAACCAGATCTAGTGAGGTATTAATCGATGGACCCAGCACCCCATCCTACACAAAATCTTACACAGTACCCAGTGCCCCATCCTACACAGTTACCCATGCCCCATCCTACACAGAATCCTACACAGTACCCAGTGCTCATCCTACAAGGAATCCACACAGTACCCAGTGCCCCATCTACACAGTTACCCAGTGCCCCATCCTACACAGAATCCTACACAGTTACCCAGTGCCCCATCCTACAACCAGAATCCTACACAGTACCCAATGCCCCATCCTCACAGTACCAGTTGCCCCATCCTACACAGGAATCCTACAACAGTACCCAGTGCCTCTCCTACACAAATCCTACACAGTACAGTGCCCCATTCCTACACAGAATCCTACACAGTACCCAGTGCCCCATCCTACCAGGACCCAGTGCCCCATCTACTCAGAATCCTACACAGTACCCAGTGCCCCATCCTTACACAGAATCCTAACAGTACCCAGTGCCCCATCCTACCCTAGTACCCAGTGCCAATTCCTACCAGAATCTAACAGTACCATGGCCCATCCTACAACAGAATCCTACACAGTACCCAGATGCCCCCATTCCTACACAGGATCCTACACAGTACCCAGTGCCCCATCCTACACAGTACCCAGTGGCCCATCTACCAGGAATCCTAACAGTACCCCGTGCCCCATCCGACACGGTACCCAGTGCCATACTACACAAAATCATACACAGTACCCAGGCCCATCTACACAGTACCCAGTGCCCCATCCTACACAAAATCTACACAGTACCCAGTGCCCCATCTACACAGTACCCAGTGGCCCCATCCTACACAGTACCCAGTGCACCATCCTACACAGACCCAGTGACCCATCCTACACAGAATCCTACACAGTAACCCAGTGTTGCCCATCCTACACAGTACCCAGTGCCCCATCTACACAGGATCCTACACAGTACCCAGTGCCCCATTCCTACACCAAACCATAAACATACCCAGTGCCCCATCCTACACAGTACCCAGTGCCCATCTACACAGAATTCTACACAGTAGTACCCAGGGCCCCATCCTACACAAAATCATACACATTAACCAGTGTGCCATCCTTTACACAGAATTCTAGACCACTACCAGTGTGCCATCCTACAAAAGAATCCTACACACTACCCAGTGCCCATCCTACACAAAATCTACCACACTACCCAAGGCCCAATCTAAACGATCCTACACACTACCCAGTGTGCCATCCTACACAGAAATGACACAATAGCCAGTGCCCCATCCTACACCAAACCCTACACACTACCCAATGCCCCTCCTAAACAGAATCCTACACACTACCAATTGCCCCAATCCTACACAGAATCCTACACACTTAACCAGTTGCCCCATTATACACATACTATCACCTCTACTGATAAACTATATAAAAATTACCGAAGATAATCAATATTACTATAGCATATCACTATAAGATAGCTAGATCACTATACAGATACAGTATCTATATCACTATACTGATGCTATATCACTATACCGATAGCTTATCACTATAAGATGCATATCACTAGACAGAACAGTATCTATATCACTATACCGATGCTATATCACTATACCGATGCTATTTATCACTATACCGATTAGCTATATCACTTATACAGAATAGCTAGCACTATACAGAGCCTATATCCACTATTACCACTAGCTATATCCTATACAGATGCTATATCACGCTTAAGATAGCTATATCACTATACCAATAGGATATATCACTATAAAGGTAGCATATATCACTATAACAGATAGCTATATCCCTGTACCGATAGCTATTATAACTAACAGATAGCTATAACATATTACTGATAGCTAATCACTATACAGTTAGCGATATCAGTATCAGATAGCAATATCACATACAGATAGTTATATCCAGTTATACCGATAGCTTACAGATACGGCTCATATCACTATACTGATAGAAGATACACTATACCGATCGCTTATCCACTATACAGATAGCTATTCATCTGATAGCTTGCAGATAGCTATATCACTATACTGATAGCTATATCACTATAACAGATAGATAATCAAGTACGATAGCCCTATCACTATAACCAATAGCTATATCACTATTACAGATAAGCTATATCCACTATTACCAATAGCTATATCACGATACTATAGCTATATCACTAGTACCAATAGCTATACTCACTCTACAGATTAGCTTATATCTCTTTACCAATAGTATAGACTACAGAGATAAGTTATATCACTATACGATTAGCCTATATTCACTTACCGATAGCTAATCACTATCCAATATCTATATCTTTATACAGATAGCTATATACTTACACAGCTACGAAATATCTATATAATTACAGATAGCTAATCCACTATACCGAGAGCTATATACTATACAGATAGCGTATCACTATACAGAGAGCTAACGATAACAAGCTTATCAGATACTAATCAGCTAATCATAGCTATTCCACTATACAGATAGCTATATAAGTATACAGCTTAGCGTATCCACTTACAGTAAGCTATTTCAGTATACAGATAGCCAATATCACTAACAGGATAGCTATATTATCAGTCTACAGATAGCTATATCACTATACCAATAGCTACAGTAGCTATATCAATATACAGATAGTATATCACTTACAGATAGCTATCATTTACATACAGATATCTAATCATATACCAATAAGCTATATCCCTTATACAGAGTAGCTAATACACTATATGATAGCATAATCACTATACAGATAGCTATATCAGATACAGATAGCAATATTCACGATTACAGAGAGATATATCACTATACCAGATCTATATCACGTATTACAGATAGCATATCACTACTACCAAAGCTATCACTATACCAGATAGCTATAACATATACAGTAGCTATGATCAACTATTACCAATATAGGGGCTTAATATAAAATCACTATCCGAGAGCTTACAGGATTGCTACTATTCACTATACAGATAGTATATCACTATTACAGCATAGCTATATCACTATACAGGATTAGCTATATCACATTACCGATGTATATCACAGACAGATAGGCTAGATACTATACCGATAGATATATCACTAAACAGATAAACTATCACTATATACGATAGCATATCACTTATACCGATACCATCATCACTATACAGATAGCTATATCCTTCTATACGATAGCTATATCACTATTAACGATAGGCTTATAGATAAGCTATATCACTATATGAAGCTATTGAAAATTTGATTAGCTATATCATATCCAATAGCTATCACTACCAGATCCAGCTATAGCATATACCGATAGCTATATCACTATACCAATTAGTTATCAGATACCAGAATAGCTATATCCTTAGATAGCTAATACAGCTTATACCATACTATCAGATACAGATAGCTATATCACTATAAATATAGCTATATCACTACACACGATCAGCTATATCACATAAGATAGGTTTTATCTCTTACGTAGTTCATTTATCTACTGATAGGGATAGTATATCACTATACATAGCTAATCACTTACAATTATGAATAACTTAGGACTAATCACTAGTACAGATAGCTTATATCACTATACCGATAGCTAATCCACTATAAAGATAAGCTATAGCACTATACCGATAGGCTATATCACTTTCGATAGCTATATCACTATTACAGAAGCTATATCACTATACAAATAAGCTTATATCACCATACCGATAGCTTTACAGATAGCTATATCACTATTACTGATAGTAATACACTATAAGAGTAGCTTATCAGTATAAACACGGAATTTGAGCTAATCACTATACAGATAGCTATATCAGTATTAAGATAGCTATATCACAATACTAATAGCTGATATCACTAAGTACCGATAGCTTACGATAGCTATATCACTATAACTGATACTATATCACTATACAGATATTATTTCCAGTATAAAATAGCGATATCAACAAACAGTAGCGTATATCAGTATACAGGGCTATATTATATAAGATTCGCTAATCATTATATTCGATAGCTATATCATTACCGATAGCCTATATCACTATACAGATTAGCTATTCACGTACTGGATAGCATTATAATTACTATACTGATAGCTATATCATATACAGATAGTTGTATCACTATACCGATAAGCTAGATCACTATTACTGATTAGCTATATCACTATTACCGACAGCTATAATCACTATACCAATAGTATAGTCTAATATTAACAGCATAGCTTATTCACTATTACCAATAGCTATATCACTACAAATACAGTATCTTTCACTCATACTGATAGTTAGCACTATACCGATAGCTATATTACTATAATGATAGCTATATCACTATACAGATAGCATATCTATATCAATACTATATTCACTATACAGATAGCTATATCACTTCAGATAGCTATAAATCCACTTACGATAGCTATATCACTATTACGATAGATATAGTAAAGTAGCTGGTATATCCACTATTACGATACATATCACTTTTACCGATAGGCTATATCATATACAATAGGCTATATCACTATACAGGAAGCTAGTATCCTTATACCGATAGCTATAATCCTTACAGATAGCTATTCACTATACAAAGGCTATATCACCATACCGATAGCTTACAGATATGGTATCCACTATATGAAGTATATCACATATACAGATAGCATATATCAGTATACAGATAGCCTATATCACTATACAGGATAGCTATATCAGTATCAGATAGCTATATCACAATACCAAATAGCATAGTCACTATACCGATAGCTGAAGATTAGATCATATCACTATACTGATAGCATATCACTTACAGTAAGATAAGATAGTATAGCAGATTAGCAAGCAAATACAGGATTAGCTATATCAGTATAAAGATAGCCTATATTACTATACAGCTTAGCTATATCATTATATCGATAGCTATATCACTATACCGATAGTTATCACTTCAGATAGCTATCACGAGATAGCTATATTGTAGATACTATATTTACAATATACGATAGCTGCTTCCACTTATAACTGGTTCATACCTAGTATATCACTATACTGATAGCTATATCAATATACAGATAGCTCTATCATTTATACAGATAGCTAATCTATACAGATTAGCTATAATCCACAATGTACAATAGCGAATCATACAGAGAGAACAGTATCTATATCACTATACCGATAAGCTATATCAACTTTACGATAGCTATATCCTATCCAAGAGCTATATTCTTTATAAAGATAACTATATGCATACACAAAGATACAGTATCCTATATCATATACTAAAGATAGCTATATCACTATACGATAGCTATATCACTACAAAGAAGCGTAGATCACTATACAGATAGTATATCACTTATACAGATAGTCTTTAACATACAGAAGCATATATAACAGCTATCTACATGCTCTATTCACTTATACGATAGATTACTTATGAATTTCCACCAATAGCTATATCAGTATACAGATTAGCTGTATCACTTATAGCACAATAGGCTCTAATCACATATACTTACGATAGCTATATCACTATACAGATAGCTTTGGATAGTGAAATAGCTATCTGTATAGTGAATACTATTGGTATAGTTGATATGCTATCTGTATATTGATATAGATACTGAATAGCATCATAAAATCACTATTAAAACAGATAGTATATCACTGTACTGAAGCTATATTACTATACTGATAGCTATCATCAGTATACAGATAGCTTATTTCGTATACATATAGCTGTATCATCCTAGCTAAAGATCATACTTCAGATTAGCATTACATAAGATAGCTATATCACTATACAGATAGCTTATCACTATATAGCATATTAAACACATAAGGGCTATATCACTACTTGCAATACTCATACATATACTAACTGATAGCTATATCACTATACGCGCAATAGCTACATAGTCACTATCCATACGATAGCTGATATCACTATACAGATAGCTATATCACATCTTTAGCTTATCACAACAGATAGCTATATCAGTATACAGAAGCTGTCATCACTATACCAAGCTTACAGATAGCTATATTCACTATACCGATAGCTATATATCTACTGATAATATATTTACTATACTGCATAGCTATATTAACATACAGATAGCTATTTCAGTTATACAGGTAGCATTCACTATACAGATTAGCTAGATCAGTATACAGATAGCTGATCACTATACCAATAGCTTACAGATAGCTATATCACTTATACAGATAGTTATACCTATATTAAGCTATTAGCTTATACAGATAGCAGAAGATTACTATACAGATAAGCTATATCACTATACCGAGCATATTGTACTATACATATGAAACTATATCACCTATACAGATAGCTATTCACTATACAGTATAGCTATATTTACTATACAGATAGCTATATCACTATACCATAGCTATATACTATTAAGATAGCTAGATCACTACTGGGCATATTCACTTAGATTAGCTATATTCACATTACAGAAGCTATATACAATACAGACATCACTATCGGACTTATATCACTATCCAATATCTATACACTATACAGATAGATATCTCCATAGCTATATCACTATTACAATAGCTATTTTCACTATACGCATTAGATTTCACTATACAATAGCTAGTATCACTATAAGATAGCTATCACTATAAGATCGCTAAATCACTTATACCGATAGCTATATCCACTATTTACACGATAGCTATATTGCACTATTACCAGATAGCCATATCACTATAACGATAGCTATATCACTATTACGATAGCTATATTCACTATTACGATGAGCATATCATACATACTACTCACTACGATAGCGTAATACACTATACCGAAGTAGATCACTATACGTAGCTTATATCACTATACAGATGCTATATCACTAACCGATAAGCTCTATCACTATACCGATAGCTATATCACTATACGATAGCTACTATCACTATACCGATAGCCTATTCACTATACCGATAGCGATATCCACTATACCGATGCTATATCACTATACCGATAGCTATATTACTATACCGATAGCCTATATCACTATCCGAGCTATATCAATAACCCTTGAGACAAATGCAGAGCCACCACAGGACTTGTGCAGAAGTTCAACTGTTATTACATGCCACAAAACAGGATAGCGACGTTTCGGTTCTGTGCTTAGAACTTTCTCAAGCTTATAGTTCTGCCAGTGCAACACTCCAACTCGTATATCCTTAACCCCTCCCTCCAATTGTGACTCCAGATTACTATACAAAAGCACATGTAACCATTAACAGTTACTAAAAGTGCTTAGGCAAAACATCTAGTGAAATAAGAAAAACAGCTAGATATAAAGTGACTTCAATAGTCAAGTGCTGCTTCAATATAATATACATATCAAATGATAAAGAAATATAAAGTGCATACTAGTATAAATATCAATATAAGATATAAATATAAAGTGTAAAAATGAATCACAGCAGCACCCAGGCCTATGAAGCATCTGAAGGTAGAGTGCACACCACCCCCTATGTTGTTATATCACTCTAAACATATCAGCTATATCAATAGCGCAAAGTATCATCATACCGGATAGCTTACAGATAGCTATATCACATACAGATAGCTATATCAGTATACAGAGAGATTATAGCACTATACAGATAGCTATATCACTTACAGATAGCTATATCATATACCGATAGCTATACACTATACATAGTCTTACTATCACTCATACATAGTATACACTATACGATAGCTACAGATGCCATATCCACTATCACAGATAGCTATATCAGTATACAGAGAGCTTATATCACTATACAGATTTTAAAAGCTATATTATCACATACAGATAGCTATATCACTATACCGATAGCTTACAGATAGTTTCCCACAATAGTTTATCAGTATACAAGAAGCTATATCAGCTATACAGAGAGCTATATCATATACAGATAGCTAGATCAATACGTAGCTCGATACAGATAGTATATCACTAATACGATAGCTATATGCTACCGATAGCTAGACTACTATCACATAGATATAACACTATCCACTATATCTTACGATATAGACTATAATGACCTAATCATATACCGATAGCTTACAGATGAGCTATACAACTAACCGATAGCTATATCACTATACAGATAGCTTATCACCTATACGATAGCTATTATCACTATTTACGATAGCTATATACTATTACAGATACGCTATACACATACCGATAGCTATGTCACTATACAGAGAGCATATCACTATACTGATAGCCATATCACTATACCGATAGCTATATCAACTATACAGATGTTATATCACTATAGTCGATTAGCTAATCATATACAGTATCTATATCACTTATACCGATAGCTATATCATTATACCACATAGCTGTATCATATACGATAGCCTATATCACTTATACAGATAATATACTATAATCAGCTTATACGAACTAATAACAGATAGCTATAGCAGTATACAGAAGCTAATCACTATACCATAGCTATATCACTACACAGATACAGTATCTATATCACTATACCGATAGCTATATCACTTTACCGATAGCTATATTACTATACCAATAGCTATATCTTTATACAGATAGCTATATCTCTACACAGATACAGTATCTATATCACTATTACTGATAGCTATATCACTTAATGATAGCTATATCACTATAAAGATAGCTATATGACTATACCAATAGCTATATCACTATACAGATAGCTATATCACTATACAGATAGCTATATCACGTATACCGATAGCTATATCACGCATACCGATAGCTAGATCACTATAAAGATTAGCGATATCACTATACGATAGCTATATCCTTTACGATGATAGCTATATACTATACAGATAGCTTATATCACTATACCAATAGCTAGATCACCTTATACCGATAGCTTAAAGATAGCTAGAATCACTAAACAGCTAGCTAACAGTATCATGAGTACTACAGATCGCTATTCATACAGATAGCCTATATCAGTATACAGATAGCTCTATCACAATACCAATAGCTATATCACTTATAAGATAGCATATCCGGAAAGAAGCATTTAGTATACAGATAGCTATATCACAATACCGTAGCTAATTCTTCCCCCCCCCCCCCCCCCCCACTTAATATGATAGCTATATCACGATACGAATAAGCTATGTCAGTATACAGATAGCCTATATCACAATCAGATAGACCTATATCAGTATTACAGATTAGTATATTACTATACAGCATAGCTATATCACTATACAGATAGTTTATCACTATATCGATAGCTATATCATATACAGATAGCTAATCACTATACTGTAGCTATATTACTATACTGATCGCTATATACCCCACATACAGATACTGTATCACTATACCGATAGCTGTATATCATACTGATAGCTTATAGCTCACTATACAGATAGCTGTATCATATCCGATAGCTATATCACTTACCGATAGGCTATACCACCTATACAGATTGCTTATATCACTATACGATAGTATGTCAATCGTACAGATAGTCTATATCCACATACTGATAGCTATAGTCACTATACCGATAGCTATATCACTATTACAGATAGTTATACACTAACGCATAGCTATATCACTATACAGTATCTATATCACTTACCGATAGCTATATCATCTTACCAATAGCTGATCACCTATACCGATAGCTTATCAACTATACAGATAAACTATATCACTATACCGATTAGCTATATCACTAACAGATCAGCTAATTCAGTATACAGATAGCTATATCACTATACCACATAGCTTTCATTAACCGATACAGTATCGATATCACTATACGATAGCTTATATCACTTTACCGATAGCCTATATTTTACTATACCAATAGCGATATCTTATACAGATAGCGATATCTCTACACAGATACAGTATCTAATCACTATTACTGATAGCTGATATACTAACTATACTAATGGAGCTATAAGATAGCTCTATGAACTATACCAATGGACTATATCACAATACGAATATATCCACATACAGATAGCTATATCCACTATAACCGATAGCTATATCCACTATACCGAGCTATATCCTAGACGATCATATCCTATAAAAGATAGAATATACACTATACCGATAGCTATATACTTACCGATAGCTATATCACATACACCGATAGCTATCATCACAGTATACTCAATACGCTATATACTACGAAGTTACAGTAGCCTATATACACTATAAAGATAGCTATATCAGTATACAGATAGCTAATACTATACAGATAGTATATCTCAGTACAGATAGCTAACACAATACCAATAGCTATATCACTTATAGATAGCCTATATCACGAGACAGATAGCTATTCGTATACAGATAGCTATATCACAATCCGATAGCTATATCACTATACTGATAGCTATGATCAACAACAGATAGCTATTGTCGTATTACAGTAGCTATATCACATATACAGATAGCTATATCAGTATACAGATAGCTATATTACTATACAGATAGCATATCACTATACAGATACCAGTTATTATATATAGTTGCAGCTTATACACTATACAGATAGCTAATCACTATACTGATGCTATATTCTTTATGATAGCTATATGCACTATACAGATAGCTGTAACTATACCGTAGCTATATCACTATACTGAAGCTATATCACTATACAGATAGCTGATATCACTATACGATAGACGTATATAAATCACTATAGCTGTATATCACTTACTGATAAGCTATATCATATACAGGATAGCTATATCACTAATACAGATAGCTAGATCACTATACAGATAGCTAATCAAACTATACAGAAGCTATATCACTATACAGATAGGCTAATACTATACCAATAGCTATATCCTATACGATAGCTATATCACTTATACTGATAGCTTATATCATATACTGATAGCTATATCAATATACAGATAGCTGTATCACTATACCGATAGCTATATCACAATACAAAGTATATCACTATACGATAGCTATATCACTATACAGAAGCTAATCACATACCGATAGCTATATACTATACGATTAGCTATATCACTATACCGATAGCTATATCACTATACCGATAGCTATATCACTATACCGATAGCTATATCTCATACAGATAGATATCTCACTTAGCCGATAGGCTAGTAATTATATACCGATAGCTGATATCATATACAGAGCTATATCACGATACAACCTTGAGGACAAATGCGAGCACTCACGGACTTGTGCCAGAAGTTCAACTTTATACATGGTGCCACAAAACAGGATAGCGAAGTTTCGCGTCGTGCTTAGGCTTAGAACTTTTCAAGCTATAGTTCTGCCAGTGCAAACACTCAACTCATATATCCTTAACCCCTCCCTACAATTGTGACGTCACCAGATTCCTATACCAAAAGCCATGTAAAACCATCACAGTTACTAAAAAGTGCTTAGTGCAAACTCCTGCTGAATAAGAAAACAGCTAGATAGAAAGGAATTCATTAGTCAAGTGCAGTGTCAATATAATATAATATAAATCATAAAGAATATATAAAGTGCATTACTAGTATAAATATCATATAAGATAAATATAAAGTGGTAAAACTGAATCACAGCAGACCAGAGGCCCTATGAAGCATCTGAAGGGTAGAGTGCCACACCCCCTATGTTGTTATATCACTCTACAGATAGCTATATCACTCATACCAATAGCATAGCACTATTACCGAGTAGCCTTACAGTAGCTATATCACTATAAAGATAGCCGTATATCAGTATACAGAGAGCTCTATCACTACAAGCAAATAACTACAGATAGTATATAACTATACAGATACGCATATACTATTTACGATAGTATATCATATCCGAACTATACCAATAGCTCAATAGCTATACTCACTATACCGGATAGCTTACAGGATAGCTAATCACTATACAGATAGCTATATCAGTAACAGAGAGCTATATCACATATTACAGATGCTATATCACCTTATAAGATAGCTATCATCAATCACATACTTACGATAGCTATTAACTATACGATAGCTATATTCATATGAAGATAGTCTTACAGATAAGAGGCTATCTTACTATAACAGGGGATGTATGAGGGGCGATTGATAACATGTACGTAGCTATCACTATCGATAAGCTATATCACTAGTACAGATAGCTATATCACAATACGCATAGCTATATCACTATACCGATAGCTATATCACTATACAGATAGCTATATCACATACCAATAGCTATATCACTATACCGAGTAGCTTACAGATAGTAATCACTATACCGATAGCTATATCCTATACATGTAGCTATATCACTTTACCGAATAGCTGATATCAACTAGTACCGATACCTATGATCATATACAGATAGCTATATCACTTATACGCTAGCTATGTCACTATACAGATGTATCTCACTAACGATAGCTAATCACTATACCGATAGCCTATATCACTATACAGAGATAGTTATCAAGATAGTTATATCACCTAGATCGTAGCTATATACTATACAGTATCTATTCACTATACGATTAGCTATATCATTATACCAATAGCTGTATCACTATACCGATTAAGCATAAATACGACATATATCGATAACATTACAGATAAGCTTTATCACATAGATCTATGCACATACATAGCTTTAGTTACAATCACTATACTCAATAGCTATATCACTCACTACACAGCTACAGATATCTATATCACTATACCGATAGATATCATCTTACAGATAGCTTATATTACTATACCAATCAGCTATATCTTTTATAAGATAGCTATTATCTCTACACAGATACGTATCTATACCCACTATACTGATAGCTATACACATAATGATAGCTATATCACTATAAAAATAGCTATATGACTATACAATAGCTATAATCACTATACAGATAGCTATATCACTATACAGATAGCTATATCCAACTATTCCGATAGATATATCACTCTACGATAGCTATATCACTATAAAGATAGCGTATATCACTATACCGATGCTATCACTTTACCGATAGCTATATACTTGATACAGATAGCTATTACGAACTCTACCAATAGTCATATCCACTATACCGATTAGCTTTACAGATAGCTATATCACATTACAGATAGCATATATCAGTATACAGATAGCTATATCACTATACAATAGCGATATAGTATACAGATAGCTATATCCACAATTAACAATAGCTATATCACTATACTAGATAGCTATATCACGATACGATTAGCGATATTCAGTAGTACAGATAGCGTATATCAACAATACCGATAGCTATATCCTATACTGATAGCTATTCCACGATTACAGATAGCTATTTCAGTATACAGTAGCTATATCACAT
>CM033471.1:37615733-37898534 GCA_019447015.1 Hymenochirus boettgeri
GATAGCTATATCACTATACAGATAGCTGTATCACTATACCGATAGCTATATCACTATACTGATAGCTATATCACTATACAGATAGCTATATCACTATACAGATAGCTGTATCACTATACCGATAGCTATATCACTATACTGATAGCTATATCACTATACCAATAACTGAACCAAATGTACAGATCTTGTTCCCCCTTGCCAAAATACCATTCCTTAGCAAAAGCCTCTCTATCAGGCCAACCCAACTGCACCGTTACAGAAAAATGGATCTGGCTTGTTGGTGGAGATGATAGCACCTAACAATTAGCCACAACATGCAGTAAATGATCATAATGATTAAGAGATATTGCAAAGCAGGTTAGCTTTCTACTCCTTCTCCATTTGACTTAGTAGGAACTGTGTAAAATAACAGAAGTGGGGGGTGGGGAGTAATACTGACTGAATAAGGTTAAGGTTACAAAGTCAGAGACTAACAGCTCTAGCGTGTTATTGATGATAATAGACTTGCCATCAGATAGCAGTGGCGAAGTTTAGATGAGATGATGTTCCAGACGTGAACAAGGCATGCATCCCTTATTAAGTGATTCTATCTATCAAACTCAAAATAATCTTATGTGCTGAAGAAAAAGATTTAAAAGATCTTTAAAACATTTTTTCATTCATTATTTTTCTACAACTTTTTTCTTAAAGGTCAAGTCCACCCACCAATTTAAACCCCTCCTAAACCCTGAGATCATAATAGCCATACTTTCCCAAGTGTCTGTAAAAGAAAATACTAGGTTTGATGTTTCCTTTGAAAGTTTTATTAGCTCAAAGAGCTTCACACATGCTCAGAGAAGCAATCCCCAAGTTGAGCCTGCAGTCATTGAAGAAATGGTGAAAAACAGATATTTTACAGACATTTGGGGGAGTGTGAGTATTATAATCTTGGCATTTGGGGGGGGGTGCTTTACTTACTGTACATTAAAACACTTTTTAAAAAAAGGTTGGGAGGTGGACATGCCCATTAAAATGCACCGATTATCCACATTCATTGTAGTAATAAAGTTTACTGTTTACTGTTACTGTTTACTGGAAAATATTTTTTTTTTCTTGGTAATTTACTGTACTTAAATAACAAGAACCAATCTTAACAAATGAAGTAAACTAATGCAAAGTAATGTGCATCTTTTTAGCAGGGACGTGGCTGCAAGAAACAGCTTTGCTATGTATGTATGTATGCTGAAATGTAGGCTTGTGCAACAGGCAAAACTAAAATGCTCATCATTCTGGTTCCCCTAATGCTGATTAAATCTGTTGGTTTATTAATGTCTTGTTGAATTTATAAGTAGCAGGAGGGGGGATAGATGCAGAATTATATAACCTTAGATCCAACAAACAAATAAATAGAAAAGGAAAGCCACTTAAAGGGCAAGCCTACACCTCCAATTAAAAACTGTAGACAACTAACCCCCCCTCCAAATCCGCAACAAAAATGAAAGCTCTAGGATTTAACATTTATTGTCCCTGTAACACAGCCGAAGTACCACTCCCTCAGGGAGATTCAATCTTATTTAACATTTGAAAGCTAACATCTGATTGGTTGGGGCAAAGTTAGCACCATTTTAAACGATAAGAACTTTTATTGAATAACCCTGTCTGTCTTTTAGCCTTCCAGTTCTTCCATGTAGCAGTACTCAGATATAGCTGTTACAGCTGACACCACAGCTAACGACTGATCCTGCTCCACTGCTCATGTACAAGCTCAAAGAGAACTTTAAGCTTTAAGAGAAGGCACAACCTTTTCACAACAGATTGGAAAATAACAGGTTAGAGTCATAGAGTTTTCTTACTATTTTGTGTATTGGCAGGATTTACTTGTCAACAATTTTCTATTTTTTTTATTCTAAAATTATATTTTGAGGATTATTTAGGTTGTATTTCTGAGTAGACCTTGCAGTATCTATAAAGCAGAACAACACCTTATATAAATAGAACCTAGGGTAAGGACATAACCTACTGGGTCATCATCCCCGAGTTCTTTTAAGATCATCTGATTACCTACAGTCTCCCTCACCACACTGGTCCACTCTGCAAGAAGCACATCTTCCTATTCTACTGATTGAGAGAAGGCGGAAGGTAACTGAAGCATAAATAGCAAGTTTAAGTAAGTTAGTCACCTAATCTAAGAAGAGCACAGGAGTTAGGAACTCAAGTATTAAGCCCTCATCCTGGGTACTTAGGGTACTTAGGGAGAACTGGAAGGGGGTTGTGAGTATAATTATCCTTTAAAAACAGATGGTCCTGTACATGCTCATGCTTTAGAATTGTATTGACCAACAAATTAGAAAAAAGGCCCAAAATTTTAATCAGAGCCATTACTACTTTGGCTATGCCACCCTACTTAAAAAAATTATTGGAAATGGCACAGCCAACAAGAAAGTAGTTCCCATGCTAACTTGATAGTACATCGGGAAGCATTGGTTTTGGACTAATTTCCGGGGGAAAAAACTGCCAATATTCCATTGCCCCTTAAATATCTATGCATGTATTCAACCATAATTCTAGTAATGACTATGAGAATTTATTTGTTGTTTGTTGGGCATGTCAAATAAGAATTATATTTTACTTAGCACCCCCAAATCACCCCTCAGCTTACACCCAGTGTCCTCACTCCTGGATTTGCTGTACATCACGCACACCAAGCTGTAAAAGTTCAGATACTGTTGATGATCTTGTCTACAATTCGGGGACTTGTCCACCATGATGTCTTTTCATTGGCCAGTCCTGAAAGAATCCTAGACTGTAAGAAAGGGGCATGGCTAGCAAACATTGTGAAAAAGATTTTGACAACTTGGTGTCAACCACACATTCGTGGATGAGGGCCCAGTGGTTTAGGTCCTCACTCTTTATGTGGTGGTTTTGGATAGTATACTTGCCCTTGAAATGTCTTCTTTTTTTTAAAGGATCTGTTGCTCTCTGTGCAAGCTGGTTATTCGAGCAAAATATAAATTGGAAGAAATGGCCAGAGACATAATACACTTGAAACCCTTGAACACATTTTGCAATTACAAGTTTTTTTTTATTGTTTTTTAAATAAATATAATTAGACATTGTATAGCCATTCAGAACACATACAGGCTCATTTACCCAGAGCCGATGGTAAATTTTTCGGGTTCAATATTGGTTAGCGCAACTTTAACTCCTTCTTTGTGCTGGCTGCGTGAGTTTTGCAAAAGACATATGTGCAACCAGCGCTCGGGATTTACTATATGGTGTTTGCGATACTTTTCACACGAGATTGTAACATGGCTAATAGCCGTCATTAAAAACATGCTGGGATGAGATCCCTTTTGTATATATATATATATATAATTCACGTGGGGAGATTTACCCATACGAATTGCGACTCTGGTTAAATCTCCCTGATAGGTTCCTCGCTACGTTCTACTACAAAAGAGCCTGTGGGCTGAGGTTTAAAGACTGTCAGTAGCTACTAGCTGGGAATCTAGGCATAGACCTCTTAAGCAAAGAGTTAAACAATTCGCTTTACAGCAGCAGATCACCGATGTTCAGGCTGGTGCTAACAGAATGCTTTAAAGGATGCCCTTTTTGCCCTTTTGTCCCAGACCCATACTGCAATTTTGTTGCTTGAAAGATCGTAATGAAAATGTGAATGATAAATAGCATCCACATCTAATGCTAATAGATTTTCCCCCCCGGTGCTCATTCCACTTCAGAAGTTCGCGCGGTTATTATTACCCATGCCATCACTGGGGCTGCATGATACATGGGCAGAATTGAAAGACAGCACAACTAAATCTAAAGCTTTCTAACAAACTCTAACAGGAAAACTCAGTTCACACAAATAAAACCTTATATATATTGTGTGTCAATGGCCACGAGCACAAATAAAACCTTATATATAGTGCGTGTCAATGGCCACAAGACACAAATAAAAACCTTATTATAGTGCGTGTCAATGGCCACGAGCACAAATAAAAAACCTTGATAATAAGTGCGTGTCAATGGCCACGACACAAATAAAAACCTTATATATAGTGGTGTTCAATGGCCACGAGCACAAATAAACCTTACATATATGCGTGTCATGGCCACGAGCACAAATAAAACTTATATATAGTGCATGTCAATGGCCAGAGCACAAATAAAACCTTATAGATAGTGCGTGTCAATGGCCACGAGCACAAATCAAACCTTATATATAGTTGCGTGGTCAATGGCCACAGCATTACCCATGCCATGCACTGGGGCTGATGACTAATGGCAGAAGTGAGACGACGCACAACTAAATAAAAGCTTCTACAATCTAACGAAACTCAAGTTCCCAAATAAAACCTTATATAATAGTGTGTGTCAATGGCCACGAGCACAAATAAAACCTTATATATAGTGCATGTCAATGGCCCTAAGCACAAATAAACCTTATATATAGTGCGTGTCAATGGCCACGAGCACAAATAAAACTTTATATATAGTGCGTGTCATGGCCACAAGCACAAATAAAACCTATAATAGTGCGTGCAATGGCCACGAGCACAAATAAACCTTATATAATAGTGCGTGTCAAGGGCCACGAGCACAAATAAACCTTATATATAGTGCCTGTCATGGCCACGAGCACCAAAAACCTATATATGTCAATGGCCATGAGCACAAATAAAACCTTATATATAGTGCGTTTCTAGCCACGATCACAATAAAACCTATATATAGTGCTTGTCAATGCCACAGCACAAATAACCTTATATATAGTGCGTGTCAATGGCCACGAGCACAAATAAAACCTTATGATATGTGCGTGTCAAGGCCACGAGCCAAATAACCTTTATATATAGTGTGTGTCATCGGCCATGAGCCAATAAAACCTTACATACATTGCAGTGTCAATGGCCACGAGCACAAATAAAACCTTATATATAGTGCGTGTCAATGGCCACAAGCACAAATAAAACCTTACATATAGTGCGTGTCAATGGCCCACGAGCACAAATAAAACCTTACATATAGTGCGTGTCAATGGCCAACGAGCACAAATAAAACTTACATATAGTGCTTGTCAATGGCCACGAGCACACATAAAACCTTATATATATCGATGTCCAATTGCCAGCGCACAAATAAAACCTATATATTAGTGCATGTCAAGGCCACGAGCACAATAACCTTACATATAGTGCTTGTCAAATGGCCACAGGCACAAATAAACCTTACATATAGTGCGTGTCCAATGGCCACGACACAATAAAACTATATATAGCACATGTCAATGCCACGAGCACAAATAAAACCTTATATATAGTCGTGTCAATGGCACGAGCACAAACAAAACCTTATATATGTGCGTGTCAATGGCCACGAGCACAATAAATCCTTACATATGCACGTGTCCAATGGCCACAAGCACAAATAATCCTTACATATGTGCGTTTCAATGGCCACGAGCACAAATAAAACCTTACATATAGTGCGTGTCAATGATTCATTTAGCTTTGAGAAAGTTCTCATACAACAAAAAGTTATTGTTTTTCTCAACAATTATTGGTTATTTTCTTAGTTACATATTCTTCTTAAAATAAAAACTAAATCCACGCCAGTCTCCTGCCCTTGAACCACTCTATGGGCGTATTCAAAGCCGATGTACTGTAAAATTGGCGATATAGTGCGCTGTGACAAGTGTTCGCGTTATATTACAATAAAATGTAAAATCATAGCGAACCCTTTATTTTACCAACCTTTGATGTTATATGTGCCTGATAGCTTACTGTATCATTAACACTTTTCAGTACCACACATTTATCATATGGCCCCAATATTCTCAACTACCTTCCGGCTTCCTATAGTATGCTATGGCTGATTAGCTATATAAGTACCATCACAGAAGTCACAAGAGATGGGCTAGAACTCCACACGACCCAAACTTTAATAGTTCGCATGAACCCTGGCTTTTTAGACTTCCCCGAAAGTTGATAGTTCGTTGTAAATACGGTATGTCCTATGTAAATATGTTGTATATGAATATGTCGTCTATATGAATATTGTAATATGGACATATTTCAGATAAATTACAAAATCCTTATAACTATAACCCTCAAATGTAACCGTTTCCAGACATAACCCTCGAATGTGGCATTTTGGTGATAAGACCTTTATATGCGTAGTGTTTCGGCGATAACCCTCAAATTTAGCGTTATGGAATAACCATTGAATGTAGCATTTCGGCGATAAACCCTTTGAAACGTATCGTTCAGTAACCCTTGAATTGGCGAAACATTAGAATGTACAGTTCGGCGATAACCCTCAGACTTGGGCAACAACCATCAAATGTACCAAAACTCAATGCGGACACCCGACAATTGCATATCGTGAGGAAAGTAAGTGTAAAAAAAACAGTTTTGGTGATATGTACCATTTCCAAGGTCCCAGAGCCATCTACAGTAAGCTTACCATTGCTATTTTTACTGTATTTAACTAGAACTTTCCAAACTATATTCTCCATTGACTTTAATTGGTTCGTTTTCGAACTATAGCATTTTATAAAAGTTTTATTTTAAATGAACATTAGGAAGTTTGGCCATCTCTAGAAGTCACCATCACAGGAAACACCATTACAGAAAGACCCACACAGGAAGTCCAATCACAGGAAGACCACATCACAGAAGACAACCATTACAAAAGACACCATCACAGGAAGCAACATCCAGGAAACCCAATCACAGAAAGACCACCATCACAGAGAGAACACCATTACAGAAAGACACCATCACAGGAGTCACAATCAACAGGAAGCCCACATCACAGAAACACCATTACAGAAAGACACCATCACAGGAAGACAATCACAGAAACAACCATCACAGGAAGACCAACCATCACAGAAACACCATCACAACAGGAAGACACCATCACAGGAAGATCACACACAGCATCACAGGAAGACACCCATCACGGAAGATACCATCACAGGAAGACACCATCACAGGAAGACATCCCCCCATCAGCAGGAAGACAAACCATCACAGGAAGACACCACAGTCACAGGAAGATAACATCACGGAAACACCATCACAGAAACACCATCACAGGAGACCCCCAGAAGATAACATCACAACAGGAAGACACCATCACGGAAGATAACATCCCAGGAGACACCATCACAGGAAGACACACCATCACAGGAAGACACCATCACAGGAAGATACATCACGGAAAACAACATAACAGTAGATGACACCATCACAGGAAGACACATCAACATGAAGACCACAATCACAGGAAAACAACATTACAGGAAGACACCATCACAGGAAGACAACATCACAGTAAACCCCATCACAGGAAGACAACATCACAGGAAAACACACATTACAGGAATATAACATCATGGGAAGACACCATCACAGGAAAACACCATCACAGCACCATCACAGGAAGACAACCATTCAGAAGACCACCATCACAGGAAGATAACATCACAGGAATATAATGAGCAAAATTTTAATCAAATGCATGAGAATTATCATTCAGTGCAAATTATACTTTTCAAATCTAATTTGACATCGCCCTATCAGTTTATTGGTTTGGTTTTCACCATCACAGCACCATCACAGGAAGACACCATCACTGGAAGACAACATCACAGGAAAAACCATCCCTGAAGACACACCTCACAGGAAGACACCCATCACGACGACACACATCACTACTGAAGACACCATCACGAACCACATCAAGGAAGACACCATCATGAAGACAATAGGAACAACCATCACTGGAGACACCATCAGCAGGAAGACACCATCACGGAAGACACCATCACTGGAAGACACCATCACACAGGAAGACCCATCACAGGACAGACACCATCACAGGAAGATAACATCACAGTGATGCCCCAAAGGAAATTCCCCACCAGCAACTGAAAAAAAAGTGGTAAAGAAAAAATACATTATTGCTTTACAAATGACTTTTTATCAGATTTCGCCAATTGTTTTTTTCTTTTTCCATTTAGATTTTAAGCACAGTGGCTAATGCAAAATTGAAACACATTTAAGCATTCCGTTGACGTGTCCAGTAGGTCTATAATGTTTTTATGAGCAAATTTTTAATCAAAATTGCATGAGAATTATACATGCCGTGCAAATTAATTTTCAACTCATTGACATTACCCCATATCGGTGTTGGTTTGGTTTTGTGGCTTTATTCCATATCAGTTACATATGGCGCTACTTATTACTATGGAAACTTTAGTAAAGTCACAACAAGTCTGTGATCATCTTACAAATACACGGAATTTCTTTTCCGTCATTTTATTGACGTGATTGGAGACAAAACTAAAATATTTCTCATTTGAATTAAAAATATAATGATACTGTTCACCTTTTATTAGGTAACAATAAATTTGGTCCCACTCTGAATACTACTTTAATCTAGACCTGTTCAACTAACATTGAATAGTGAAACCAGAGCTGACGAAAACGATAATAATGCAGAAGAAAATTGGAATTTTAAACTTTCCTTGAGGAAGGAAAACTACTTTACTTGGTTTGGTAGGAAGGCTTGAACATGCAAAGGTATGCATTCTGGAATCACAAGGGAAGGGGTGAGGTTTATAAAGTTTGTTTGAAAAATATGTGCTTGTTGTACCCTAAACCATCATGAATTTTAATTTTCTGCATTGATTTAAGGCAGCAGGAACAACAATTAAAGATGTATGAGGTTCCCTCACGTGGTAGCACCACCTTCCACCACACCAACGTCTTCTTGACAATTAACCTCTAGGCTATTTACACATGGGCCTTTGGAAAATGTAATGTGCATCAAATGGAAATATATATCCTTCATTAATGTGCAAGAATGAGTTTGCTTGTACAAAATCGCTCTGCAGGATATTGTGTGTTGAAGTGCAAGTTAACTTTGTCCAGACTTGAATTTACATGTGCTTGAAAGCTAAACTACACCAGCAACTTTCATACAACTCTTGTCCTACAATTTGTTGGTCTCTCCAATTAGGCTATGCAACATAACATGTGCCTTATTTTGATTCACGCACGTTTTTCCATTTCCCTGTGTATTAATACCAACATTTTATCTGACAAACTGTATTACAGATATAATTGCATGAAAAGCAATTTCGGCATTGGAATGACTCGTTCATCCAGTTCTGTCTTAATGAAGAAATTAAAACTTTCAATTCTGTTTCATCTCATCACCGCCATTTTGTTTTCATATTGATTTAGCAGCAGAAATTCATTTAGAGACATGTGGTAACTGCTGCTGGCTCAAACTATGGCGGAGATGTTGCAGATCTGGAGTGAAGCGTGGCAATATTTTTTTGCAGTTGTTGCTTCAACACACACACAAGAAAAATTTGATGTTCCTAAAAGTTTCTTTAGTGTCCTTATCTACTTGGGGATGCATTTGGAGATTCTAGAATATATACAAGGCTATATTTTATTAACCTGGGGTATCGGAACTTCCGCAATGTATGTTATGGGTGATTGGAGAATTAAATCGTTATTGTTAAGTAAATTAAGTATGTACAATCGCAACCGAAAAGTTTATAACGAGCGCAATAATATATTTGTATTAAAGATATATATTTACATCCGCAATCATAAATTTACGATCGTGCAAATTATTATAAGTCTTGGTAATGCAATAGCTATACCGCGCCTTTATAAATGTGGCCCACAATATCACACATCTATTCCTCGGTGGAAGGCCAAGATGTTGAGGTTTTGCACCATCTTTCATGGATGTACAAACGACAGAGATTTTCCCTTCACGTGCACGGCGGGAGATAACAGGACACTGTCAGACACCACCCCAGGAGGGGACTGGGGGTTAACACTACCTGCAGACCCATGCTGGAGGTTACCCAGCTGGCACCCACATCAGGCAGAACCATCACCAACACAGAGCTTGGACGTTTTCCAGCCAAGTCATGGGTCACAGTCAACAGCAACATGCCCGACGGTAACCCAGGTGCATCACTGAGGATCCCCTGCCACCATCTACCCACCCAGTCTTCAGGCTTAGTGTACCTTCTGGGTAGGGAGGGCACAAGTTGTCCCCCCTGTTGTAGCTCACGTTTTGGGTCAGAGCATCTATGTGAGGCTGTACCGTTAGGTCTGCATTTGGACACCGCCACACAAGAAACTTTGAGAGGGCAATACACTGATTTTTTATATACAACTGGAGAAGTATTCGGTTACAAGGAGAAGATTCGGGGGCCCCTTGGGTAGAGGAGGCAGTAGTTATGCGCACCTGCAGGAGAAAGTTAAATGCATCTGTGTCAGCTTTTTGTCATGAGTAAAGGTAGGATAGCTCTTGAGGCATAGAGGGCTTGAGCCAGATAATATGGCCTTACTAGTCCAGGCCTCGTGGTAGCGGTTTTGTTATGCATACCATTACCATTATCAGACCAGTTTTTAAGGCAGGAAGGTGGTGGGATCATGGCTGATGGCGCTGACAGGCCTACCTGTCACGCAGGAGACTCCTGGGAGAGATGGGTATTTTCCATCTATTGTGGTGTAAAGTTTTTGTGTGAAATTAGCTGGTAATGTTAATTATTAAAGCTGATCAGATTATTGGGCAATGTTAAGCCGTCGATTTCCTGCTCTTCAGTGGCCACATACCTTTGCCATGCTTTGTTGTGGGTCAGCTGCCATTTTAGGTCTCTTAACGGTCCTCCTTCCCAGTATGCACCACTTTGTTGGAATGTTCCTAAACAGTGATTTCTATTGATTGGCTGTTCGGTGGGTCACACACAATCAATCTCTACTGGCAACTGGATGGGCTGTGTATACACAAGAAATTACCGGTTGGGCAGATTTGGTCATTGAAATCCATGTATGAAGGATATACGTATTTGTGCTAACCTTCCCTTTTAAGTTCTTAAAAGCCTTTCGAAAATGCACACAGTCTGTTTAAAGGGAACTAATTTTCAACCGCAAACATAATTATGCTTTACAATATCGAAAGTCATTACCACCCCGGTCACCATTTTGCTTATCGCTGCGATAACCGCTCGATCGATTTATTTAAAAACATAGCATTTCTTTCTTTTGCATTAAGTTCAGCCATTTAAAATGGCCAAGTCTAAGGTGGTGAAAAACGCATAAGTGGCACATATTTAGCCTGCCAGTGGGTCTATGGAAGGTGTAAGTACATTGTGGAGTGTTTCTCAAACTAAGGGGGGTGTTAGACTATTTTCCAGCATTTCCTGTAATACGACTGCGAGTTCCGCAGGATAGCAAAACTAGACCATAAATTCGAGGATTACTGAACGAATGATACTTTCAAGGGTTAGTGAACGATACATTCAGGGTTACCGAAAACGAACCACACATTCGAGGGTACCGAAAACGAACCACACATTTGAGGTTCCGAATGATCTTTCAAGGGTCACCGAAAATCGAAGGCTACATTCGAGGGTTAGCGAACGATACATTCTAGATTAGCGAAACTGATCTGTACCTTCGAGGATTATCGAAAATGAACGATACTTCGGGGTTACGAACAATCCATTCTAGGGTTGCGAGCGCCCTATTTTGATAATTACGAAATACAGTCCAGAAAAACTAACTAGTTTGAATAGTTTGAGTCATCGAATCATAAGTTTGGCTCAAACTCGGGTTCAGGTTTTTTTTTTTTCAGTTTTGTGTGCATCTATAGTAAGATACATTAACTATGGGGCATATTTATAGAATTGTGCAGACCATTTATACACCATATTGATAAAGAAAATAATTCGAGGTTGTCAGGTTAACAAAACAAATAAATCAAAACATTTCTATAGGCCTTACAATACAAGCGTGCCTCAATTAATTCAATCAAAAAATCTTTGTTCATACAAAAGCTACACATATTAAATGTGTAAAACTACCCAGGGGAGATTTGTCTGGTATTTTATTCAGTAAGGCAGCGCCAATGGATAATATTCAGTCTAGTTACTGTATATTAATACCCCACATTACTACATTTCACCCCATTTCATAGACAATAATGAATTTAAAAAACATGTCCATGTAACTATAATTAGTTGATAAAATGCACACTGTGCTGTACATCTGTACAATATAATAACTAATAACTCAGGAATAGAAACATTAAGGAATATTGGTACTAGCGATACACAGTTAATCTTTCATATGCATGTGATTCTAAAAGCGTTTTTCTACAATTCCATGTCATTATCATGTAATGTAAAATACTGTGTTTACTACTCACGATTCTAAACCACCTTCTGCTAAGAAAAGAGTTTAATATTCCTTGGAACCCTCCAGTATGGGATTTTATTTATAGAACCTCGGATCAGTCCCTCTGTCCACGTTATAATTATATAAGACACAGCTATATCTACATTTCTAGCTGGTAACAACACACACCCCCCTTTAAACGCAGTACAAACAACCATCTGCCTCAGCTACCCATAAGCTTTAATGTCAAGAGATCTAGATTTATGACACAAACAATAAGGACCAAGTGGATTTTTTTTAGCAGGCATGTGGAGTGCTGCTTTCTTTTTCCCAGTACGATGCAGAAAAGAGACCCCCAAAATATCCTTTGAGACCTGACACCATAAGAAGAGCTTATGTTAAAGTAGAAATAAAGTTTTTATACTACACCTGAAAGTATCCCCTCTAAACACCAATAAGTGAAAAGTTCCACTACAGTAATAGCATTAAATAACATAACGTCCTGAAGAACTGGATAAATACTTTTATGCCCTGTGACGGGCCACACCCCTGACTGCCAGTCACACACTCCCTTGGCTAATTTGTCCTGTAAAGGATGGATAGAGCTATAGTGGGTATGACCAACTGTTACCAACTTTTTAACTTTCCATTGACTTCAATGGGTCTACATGACTTTTCGAATTTTAATTTTCCCTTTCCCCTCCAAAAACTTTGTGAATCTGCAAGCAGAACGATTTCGGTAGTTCGACCTTCTCTAGTCAAGTATCCTTTTCCTTCCTTCCATGATGTCAATGAAGTGCAGGAACATACCCTAACAGAATATATGAGATACTGAAGCTAAGGGGATTTACTCCTGATCTGTTCATAGAGAAGAGGCTAAACGTGTAAGTCAATCATTAAAGATAAATGGAAACAGAAGATTGTCCCAAACTTACAGCCAATTCTTCGCGTGTTGCATAAGATGCTTCAGGCTTCAACCCTCATGGACATTGCACTTAATCTAAAGCTGCTATTAAAAGCTTCTGCAGAGGCTTCAGTATTTATCCATATCAATGCATTTCAAGTGTCCCTAATAGCATGGAAATGTAATATTACTGAGCTATAGTAATGCCAGCGTTTCCTGTATAATTCTGCACACATAGATATTTCTGTTTTATTTTTATCTGAGGAAATATTCCGTTTTCATCCTCCCCTCTCCGCGCATGCTCGTGTGGTACTCTGCAAGAGAAGCGGTCAGTCAAGGACAAGCAAGACTTATTTCTAGCAGGCTGTTTTAAAAGTGTCACTTAATGAATAATTCACAGCACTGTTACTCTGGCGATCATCACCGCAAACTCCTCTGGTAATGAATGTGCAAGATTAAAATCCTTTCCAAGTGAAAACGCTGAGTCTGTTTGCTTTCTCTAAAGCTGCAGAGAGATTTCTCACACCCACACGGAGTAAAGGTAACCTCAGGGAAACTCACATAGACGGCTGATTTCAAAGATCACAACGTGGAGTCACTAGAAATCACACAGCCCCCCCCCCCAGCAAAACTATGTGGAGCCCCTATCCGGCCTTATCAACAGTGATTTTTCTGGAAGGCGGCTTTATCTGTCTAGAAAAATAAGAAGATGGGGGCCCTCTTGATCTCATTTCCCCTATTTGTTAGATGCTCCTGGAACACAATATCATGTCTTCTGTATTTCTGTTCAGTGGGGAAAACATTATGGGGCACCTTACCGCTGGGCACATATATGGAGCTAAAGTTTTCGCTACATGGTTCGCTACCGGATTCACATAGCTCGCAATTCAATAACGCTAGCTAATGACTACCGTTAAAATCCCGCAGTGGGTAATCCCTTACGTGATATTGAATCTCACACCGGACATTTACACAGAGCATAGCCTGTACATCCTTTATTGTAATGGACTGGTGGTTTTCCAATGTCCTGTAGCAGTTCAAGTTAACAACATGTCTCACATGTCTCACATGGGTAACCCGCTTTATTTTTGAAAAGTTCCTAGTTTAGAGATAGCCAAAACTACTGATGAAATAAAACTATTACTTGTCTTTATATGTAATGCCTACTGAACATATTAAATTTCAATAAAAGAAGGCACGCACTCACGTTAACTTCACATTTTACTTTCAAAACTGTTCCCTACCCCAATCCTCTAGCACCAGGGGAAACACAGTACTAAATTCATCTCCCTTTCATTTTTCTTGGGGTTAAGCACCATGAGCACGCCCAATCTCGCTGGGCTCACAATGTTGCATTGCCCCAGGGAATTTTAAGTGAAAGATTTTTATTGATTTCCTAATCTTTGGAATCACATCAAGTGTCATCTTCGATACCATTAATAAATAATAATAATCCACATGATGGGTTTTTTTTCAATTAGTAATAAAACCAAAAGAATTATTATCCCTCCACAATAATTTTATGGGAGGTAGTGCAAATATTCATACCTTCTGTTTTGCGGTCATTAAAAATGCTTTAAAGGGTTAACTCCGCCGGCAGCCTACCTTTATATTGTTAGAATAACGGTAAGGTCAGGAAGGTTAGTTCCCTCCCTGAATTACCAATCCATGTCAATATTGTAACAACACATTTTTTTTTTAATTTAGGCAGATTGAGAGCTGAGCACTGGCACTAAAAGCTATTAACGGCAATTAAACGAGTGGTAGAAAAGCTTGCTCCTACCCCCATTTATAAGGCTCTCAATATTCTTAATATTGGTTAGGTATGTATGTGGTGATCTCTAATAAGAATGAACCAAACTGACAGTATGATTGTTCCCAGCTGTTCCGTGGACCTATTTAAGTTCCAACAAGTTCATGTGATGGTGGGATCTACTAGTATTGCACAGTGCGAAGATAGCATGGTACAGTTTATCTTCGGCTTAAAAAGAAGTTATGTCACAGTATAAGTTACAAGCTTTATATGGAATATTGAATATCCTACATCATTAGATCACCTGGATGTCTTCAGTTTCCATATATTATATTAAAGGGTTAGTTTTCTCTCTTGATAAAGTAAAATATAATAGCGTTGGTAGAAATAAAACTACTTTTGCAAGTAGCAGGATAGAAGCCTCCTACATGCCATCATTCTCTGGTATTTTACTACTAGAAAAGCTGAAACTTTCTGACCTGATAATAAAGCAATCATTAGGAGTTGGGATACGATTTGCAATTTGCATCCATTTGGCTAAGAGAAATTTTGTTAGATCTGATTTATGATAGAACAAAGAAGATACGGAATTAATCAGTTCAGCTACTCCATATAAGGAGGGTCTAGGGAGATGCGGCAATGCGACCAGTCTGGAATCGAATACACCTAGACCACAGAGAGAACGGAATCTAAGAAGTTCCAGGTGATCGTTACTTTACGTTCAGGCATCTAGGGAACATTTCCTTTTGTTTAGATTTAGAGAGAAGTAAGGGGAAAATTCATTCCCCTGGAGGACTCTACTAGTATCCATAGGTACTAGCATGAGAAAAGTCCAGATTGCTTCTGCCAAAACCTTTCTCCACTTAAATCTATGCTGTTCATTTTCAGATACCAATCAGATGATGACTGGTCTTTTGATAATATGTAATTGGTTGTAAGCTAAAGGCTTGTCACATGTGCGATTGCAGTCGGTCCACGATGCCTGATATGTTACGAACAGGACGCTCGGTAGGCTGAAATGGTGATCGGTCAGGCCTTGTTGATGATCCGGCCGCCAGAGCGTTTTGGCCTGACCAGGCATCAAAACAAAAACGATCGTCAGCCAAAGTGGCCATGTCTGCTTGTGCATGGCCTCTCTCACAAAATTTTAACATGTTTTACAGGAAATAACAGCAAAGGCAAATTAAATATACAGTTACATATTATATGCTCCTATATGTGGCGTTAGTAATTTTCAGGATATAACAAACATATAATGCATTTTGTAATTGAAACATCTTTTCATCATTACATGCATGCTATTGTATGGATACTGATATTGTTGGATCAACTCCCTACACTGAAGCAAGATCTAGCAATTTGTTGAAAGTAATTCGCAGCCCTGAGTGAACACCAAACATCTACAAATCATCTACTGCCAAAGTAATTCAATGAGAACAACAAGCAAGTTTTGCATTTTCCTTTAAGACTGCTCCCAGTAATACTAAACTAGTACTTTGTCTTTTATTCAGTTTTAGTTTTTTGTGCAGAAATACACGAAGCTTTTTTATAACCCCATATACTGTGATATACTGCACAACCATACATCCCTACATAACCCCCTGTCCTATCATAATTAGCTGCACCTGCATGCATCAAGATCATATGACGAGTTATTGCAATCAAACATAAGGCAGATCAGAATAAAGTTATTAACGTTTAAAATGGTTGCTATTTTGCCCCAACCAATCAGATGTAAGCTGATAAATAAGATCTGTTGGTTGGGGCATAATTTAGCACCATTTTAAACGTATAACATTTATTCTGATCTGCTTTATTTTTTGAATTGCAAAACTCGACATATGATCCTTTGATGCATGCAGTGTGCAGCTAATTAGTTAGCACAGGGGGTTATGTAGTAATTGTGTGGTTGTGCAATTCAATAAAATAGAACTTTTATTGAATAACCCTGATCAGGCTGAGGCCACACTGCAACGCACCACGAATGCGCACAAAATCGCGAGCGTTATCGCACGCTGATGTGGCGCTTTTCTTGTGCGTTCGCGTTTTGTCATGCGTTTTTTGCTTTTTCCGCGTTATGGAAACGCTGCGTTAAACGCACCAAAAATGGTGAACGCCTGCGTTACCAAACGCGAACGGCCACGCAATCCTGCCGCGCAATCGCATGTGCATCGAAATTGCGGAATTTTTGCGTTCCCAGCGATTTCCATTTTAGCGAAATCGTGGGCGCAATCGCGAGCGCAAACGCGCGCACAAACGCGCTAGTGTGGCCTAGCCCTCACTGTATCTTCTTTATAACCCATAATGCACGCAGGCAGCAATACTCCAATCTATTCATAATGATGCTTTTATTTGAAAGCACTTAAAGGTGGACCCACATCTGAACCCAGTCCCGACCAGATTTCACGGATCTTGGACTTTTTTTCGAACTGTTTTTTTCGAACTGCAGAACTATTTATACTGTTGTATGCAGTTAGATCAGCTTTAGTTCTTAAACGATAAGACTTTTATTGAATCTCCCTGATAATGTCCCTTAACACCTGCTGTGATATGCTAATTGGGATTTTCCAGGGTACAATAATGCCACAGATTCTTGTACAAGTCATTCTGAATGAGAAAGGTCCAGTCGGATGACTAGCGAAACGTCTTCAAGAACTAAACTTCAAGTCCAGTTTATTTAACTGAATAACAAAGATATACCATGACCTGAGATGAATGAAACCTTCACAGCATAATGCGAACATTTTTCTAGAAATTATTTTTTTAATTTTTAAGATTGGGCATTGATATGTGTCCTACAACATTTTCCCTATCCCTGAGCTATTTAGCAGGCATATATTTCTGTCCTTTAGATATTGCATTTTTCTCTCATTGACTTCTCTCTCTCCAATTTTCTCTGTAACTGATCAGGAGATAATGTTTCTTTTCAATCTCTGCTGATCTATACATATAGAGGAGAAGACTTCAGTTTATTTCTATGAAAGCCCTTAAATAACCATTAGTGAGGCTTTACACCTTATACAAAAAACTTGTGTAGAAACACAGATGACGTTGTAGAATGGTTTGGTCTTTATGAAACCATCATCAGTAAACACCTTTAGGCCTCTGTCCTGCAATGTGAACATACATTTGATAGTTGCCCCAAAGGAATCAAGTATGTTAAGGAGAGTTTTGACTAAGACCTTCCTTTTAATTATGCATTTAAGTAGAGGAGAGACAACACCTCCATGGTCCGGATTGGATGGGGTCAACGACTGTCAAACTATTACAGGCTTATTCAATCATTTTGTTGTTAATTTGCCTCAACCAACAAATGTCACCTTTTTGACTGGTCTACTACAGCTAGAAAACATCTTATTGGTTGCTCAATTAAAAACACAGGCAAATGTTTTCAAGGGTAAAAACATAACTAGCATGACTGGGTATTTGTCCGCATAATCTGCTCCCTCCTGCTATCTGCTCCCTCCTGCTTATAGATTTTTGCCTGATAACATTACCATTGTTTAATCAGTACATAGCTATATAGGAAGGGCCCTAAAGCAGTTCCCCTAAGTAGTTTTATAACCTGTAGTGGGTTTCTATGGGAGGAACTGTAAGATTATAACAATATAATCTTACATTTCCAGGAGGAGAAGGAAAACAGAAGCCACAAAGGGGCGGGGTAGTTATAAATAATACAACCCCAAACTGTAAATTAAGGCATTAGAAGTCACCTTGGAGTTCCGTGCTCTATATAAAAGGTACTCAGCCTGCGCCCTCGTGCTTTTATATGGTCACGACTCCTCGGACTTCTAATATCCTTATAATTTACAGTTCGGGGTACATTATCCACTATAAATGACAAGTCCAACATTACCCAGTTTTGCAAATTTAGTATTTGATAAAACGAAAGAACATTTTCCAATTACAAACATTCTTTAACTTTTATGTCTATCAAATCCGCTTATTAAGTAACATAAAACACGCTTCTCTTTCATATGCAAATTTTTTTCAAACTTTTGTAACGCAGGCTGTCACATCAATGACAAGGAAGGAAGATTTTATTAGACTGTTCTCATTATTGATCTAACAAATTGTTCACTGCTTTGGGAAGCGCGCATGAGGATTCAGTAAGAGGTTCCCCATCCTAACAAATCAGAAGGACCCCTGGGCTTTCATTGATTTTGATATTATGTTGATCAGGTTACCTTAAAGGGTAGGTCCACCCCCACCCCTAAAACACATTTTTTATATGGCCCCAATTACCCTGCCAAATCCTCGTTCTTGCAAGGTCTAAACCTTTTAAATTTGCTCCTAAATATATTTAATAACTCCTTCCGTCCCTCGGCTGCGTCTGCCTGTCCTCCGTGCCTTTCTGTGCACGAGGCAGCAGAAGGGGTCAGATCAGTAGCTGAGTCTGTGATTGGGGGAGACACTACACCCACTCCTCGTCCCATTATTGGCGTTATCCACAAGAACTATTGGATATTGAACCTTATTTGCAATAACACTTTTTTTATGTTGCCTGTCAGATAGTTGATCGTATTAACCTAGAATAATCGATCCTTACAACTTCTAGATTTCTTACAAACTTTCACCTCACAATTTTCTAGTATATCTGGTCCATGTGTGTGAAGGTTACTTGTCATAACAGCCATTAACTTTTTTTATTTCATGGCCTGTTCTTTATTGCGGTAATATTCTGGGGCTCCCTTAAGGTGAGCACAACACTACTTAGATATTATATAATTGGACTTTCAATCATAGATGAACGTCTAATCTATCCAAGAACCCCTAGCCCGGTCAATTGACTTGCAATTGCAAAATAAATGGGCCAGACAGAAAAGTCCCAAGGTGCACAGTGCTGCTATAAATGTGGTCTATAGACATAAGATAAATCTATCTAATGTCTGCCTAGTGTATGGCCAGCATTACGATGGAGATACTGTTCCCTGAACCATGATCCTTCTTTCCTATCCTTTTATTGAATGGATCTTTCCCCTTTGGACCACCATAGGATTGTAATTTCAGAGATTCCCTGGTGATTAACAGGAACACATTCTAAAAACTAGGATCTTATAAGACAATTGAAGAAGAGACTGTTACTTGAGGAAACTCAGAGGACCACCTTACATCACCTTTCACTTTCTGGCTCTGCAGGTTCATGAATTAACAAGCAATTGAAGAATATCTTACTCCAATGTCAGTCCTTTGGGGGTATAGAGCACAAAGGTGCTTCCCACGACGCGTCTATTTATCTACAATATAATAGCCATATGAAACATACAGAGAATGAAGGTTTTGTGGCACACAATGCTTTAGTTGTTTACTGAATACTTTCGCAGTGGCAGATCTTATAAACAAACATTACCTGTACCTGGGAACTGATTATATCCTGTCTGTCTGAGACTGAGTCATAAGGCTTTGAAAGGTGCAGTCGTTCTATATCCCACACAAAGTGGCAAAAGTCACAAAACACCCCACAGAAAACCAGCACTGAAAAGACTGACTAAAATAGCAGCACTCTTCATGTTTAAGGAAATAACAATGCGTGATGTAATTACAAATATGACACACAATAATAACATGCAGCACGGGAAGAAACTACATTTAGTTTATTAAATATAGATCAAACCTTGTCACTCATCCAGGAAAGCACTGCCATTTACTGAATAACTGTCTTGTTACCTGCGAAATATAAACTTCCGTATAAAAATAGAACACACTGGGTGTTGCTTGGCCATTAACATCTTTGACTGACATGGACATTCTGTAACTTTTATGAACTGGTTTCTTCATTGCAAGGCCTTAGTCAATTTCTTGTAGACCTCAACTGAGAGATAGGATCCAGTGAATTCTCCCGCATCCAGTTTTGAAATTCAGGAAAGTTTTAGACATTTGGAGTGAGGTTGATGAACAACAAATAACCATCATATCTATCAGGGAGCACAGCTAAGATTTTAAAAATTCCCAAATGTTATCTTACATTAGAATATTAACGCATCCTAAACACATTATCAGCAGGGGTTACATTCTTGTGCTAAATGGCATGTCCCACCCCAAAACTAAAATGTGTATTAAGCGATCTACCCTCCAAACAGCAAATGTTTTAAAGTTTGCCCCTCAGATAAATTGTAATAGGGTAAAACACCCTCAAATCCACAAACTCAATAGTTAGAAAGTTGAGAGATGTAAGTCTAACCTGAAATGCTGCCTGGTGTTTCTGTTACCTCTCTTCCCTGGTTTCTTTTAGTTAGCAGCTGTTAGTGATGGGTGTAACAGATGTCATCACAGCCAATTACTGAATGCTATACCCTATCTACCTCCTCTGAGCATATTAAACTTGTTAAAAAGACTTGGAAAGGAGACGGGAGGGAGAGACATAGTTTTTGCTGTAAACAGATAGCCCCTACACTGTTCGTTTTCTAACTATTGTAGTTACCTGTTTTGGGGTAATTTTCCATTTGAAGCGTGAACGTGCTTAAACATCTCTTGCTTTAAGCACTTTCCTTGTTACTCAGCCCAATGTTTTTGCTGCCCAGCCTTGGCTTCAAGAAAGGTTGCGGCCATCTTATAGAGCTCACGCCTGCTCCGAGGCAGCAGCTCGGGGAATAGCAGTCAGTCAGTTATTGGCCGTGATGTCACTGTCACAGCCATACTGATTGCTGCTACCTAGAAGAACCAGGTGACAGCAAGACCAGGAACATGTGAAATAGAAGGTACATTGTAAGAAACGTATTTTAATTATTTCAGTTGGTTGGATATGCTTTCTTTTTATCCAGGTCCTGGAGTGATACTTATTGCTTTTTATACATTCCCTAAATCTTCTTTCTAACAACAGTTTCCCAACTCCACTATTTTTCAAAGAACTATATTACGCCAAATCGTAACATAAATGAGTCCATCGCTCCTCCGAAAACCTTTAGACTAGGGGGAATATTCTGATTGAATTACAGTAAGCTAGACCTTACTGTAGTTTTCCCTAAACAACATTAGATTGAAATTGCAGAGCGTCTGCAAGTTGAGAATAGAAAAACAATGAAACACGGATGAGCACCCCAGCAACCAGCTGTTAAATTTGCAAGTTTTTATAAAGCCAATTAGAATCATCATTTAGAAAAACCTAATTTTAAAAATGAAAGCTAACCTTACTACGTGGTATTTTGTCTTAAGATTATTAACCAACAAATGACCATCCCCTCCCTTTAGAGGTAAGTACGACATATTGTGTTATGCCACTTCATTCCTTCCCCGCTGATATTCCTAAACCACACAAAACTCTGAAGTTTTAAAGGAACCAAAGCTAAAATAGAAGATGACCACTGCATGGGTTCTTTCACATGAACACTAACCACCATCCTTCTTTAGATGTCCTGAGGCTAAGGACAAACAGTTCTAGTCTTCACTCCTAGGTTTACAATAGATCTCTGGTAATGCTTATAGTGTGATTACTGGTCTGGTTCAAACTCTACCCCCCTCCCTCTTTCCTTCCGGACCTGGGCAATCGAAAATATTCTTCTGCAGAGTGTATTATTCTCACTAACCAGGCCCCCGAAAGGGCACAATAAAGCACCATGTCACAAGGAAAAAGTGACGATAAAAGTTGCATTTTGGAAAAACGGAAGCCAGGAACTCCCTAGATTTGAAAGTCTGTCCATCCACTAGGACATTTATATCCTTACCTTCTCCCATGATCAATAACCCTGACTCATAAACCTTACTTACCCTATCAGATCTTTCTTACTCTGCCCTTCTCCATCTCTCCCCTGGACAGCACACACAGACGGTACAAAATAAGATGCCCCTGCCCAGCCACACAGACTGTAAATATAAGATGCCCCATGCCCAGCACACCGACTGGTAACAATAAGATGCCCCCATGCCCGCACACACAGACTGGTAAATATAAGATGCCCCCATGCCCAGCACACACAGACTGTAATATAATCTGCCCCCAGCCCAGCACTCCACAGACTGGTAAATAAGATCCTCATGCCCACAACACAGACTGTAATATAAGATGCCTCATGCCCAGCACACACAGACTGGTAATATGATGCCCCCATGCCAGCACACCAGACTGTAAATATAAATGCCCCCATGCCCAGTACACACAGACTGTAATTAAGATGCCCATGCCCAGCCCACACAACTGTAAATTAGATGCCCCATGGCCCAGCACACACGACTGGTAAATATAATGCCCTCATGCCCACACACAGCACTGGTAAATTAATGCCCCCATGCCCAGCACACACAGCTGGTAAATATAAGATGCCCTCATGGCCCAGCCACCGCGTAATATAAGATCCCCCATGCCACCATCAGACTGTATATAAGATGCCCCCATGCCCAGTACACACAACTGGTAATATAAGATGCCCCATGCCCAGAAACCAGACTGTAAATAAGAGCCCCCATGCCCGCAAACACGCTGGTAATATAGAAGGCCCTCATGCCCACACCACGACTGGTAAATATAATGCCCTCATGCCCACACACACAGACGGTAATATAAGATGCCCACTGCCAGCACACACAGACTGGTAAATATAAGATGCCCTCATGCCCCCACACACGACTGGTCAATATAGATCACCCATGCCCAGAACACACGACTGGTAAATATAGATGCCCTCATGCCCAGCACACACAGACTGGTAAATATAAGATCCCCCATGCCCAGCACACACAGACTGGTAATATAAGATGCCCATCCCATCCACACACAGACTGGTAAATATAAGATGCCCTCATGCCCAGCACACACAGACTGGTAAATATAAGATGCCCCCATGCCAGAACACACAGACTTGTATAAGATGCCCCCCTGCCAGCACACCGACTGGTAAATTATAATGCCCTCATGCCCAGTAACACACAGACTGGTAAATATAAGTTCCTCCCATGCCCAGTAACACTACCACCATCTTCCCCCTTCCAGGGCTGCCTTCTTAAACATTGGATGACCTGACTGGAACATCTGTGTTACATCACAGTTATAAAACCAGTTTTTAGTTACTAGGAAGCAGGCTCAGAAAGCTTGTTATAAACCTATAATTTATAGTTACACATCTTTTGGCCCTTTTGCATTTTAGTTTTCCTTTAAAATCAGACTGTTAAATGCTAAAATGTGACTAGTTTTGCAACCCCCCATGAGCTGACACTTAAACCTCTACCAGCAGGTGAAGGGAAAGTGGGAAACTCTTTTCAATCTATAATTGAAAACCACATAGCCTTTCTCCTTTAAATAATGCACAGCCGTTGCTTTAAAGTATTAATGGATCACGCACACAGTGCGTCCGCTACAGGCAGTCAACGTAGCTAACGAGAAGGCTGCAGAATTGATTTGTTCTTAGGATAACTGTGGGAATTATAAGCAAAGTAACAGCTATATTTAAGGCACATTATTTTAAATAATGTGGTTACTACAGCTTTATCATTCTCTTATGGGGTGATGGTGTGCCTAGAATGAATGCATCTTTCCAAAATGAGGTCAGAATCACATTAGTTGGGGTTAGCCCTTAACGGGTGCAGACGGACGAATAATGCCCATTGCGGGCGATAATCGCACGTGTGTATGTGTTCAAGTGGGGCCATTCATCAATCCGCCATAGCAGATCAACAAACGGCGCAAAGGGAATGCATACACAAGTGCAACTATCTAGCCGGACAGCGCTCGGGGGTCAGCGTCCTATCGGACGTGTGTACCTTTAAGATCATGATTTGTCAGAATGTAGCAGGGGGGTCTATGGACTTTTTGCCATGTGCACTGCGTTCCTACACCTATCTATGTTATAGAATGCATGATATCTTTTAAGTGGGGCTTAGGCCAGTAACAGCATCAATTCCTGTTCTACCATAATGACCTTCCCTACGGGTGATCCAACATCAACCTCACGTACTAACAGGGTTATTCATAAAATTCTTATCGTTTAAATGGTGCTAATTTTGCCCCAACCAATCAGATGTTAGCTTTCAAATGTTAAATAAGATCTGATTGGTTGGGGCAAAATTAGCACCATTTTAAACGATAAGAACTTTTATTGAATAATATTGGCTACAAACATAGGCACGGTTTCAAAATGCAATTCAATGGCGACTGCATTGTGAGGTTTGTACATTGTCCATTTCCTGTGAATGTTGAAATTGACCCTCTTTGATCTTGCAGCAACTGAGCATTAGACATGAGTGTTTCCATTGGTGGAAAAAGCACAACAGTCATACAACTGACACCCAATTGTGAGCCAAGAAAAGTGACAGCTACATTCTCTTTTACATCACTGCACTGGGCGAGGGGCGAGAGATGCAACTGAATGGTACAAGATAAATAGAAATTCAGCAGAGAAAATCTCAGTATTATTAACAGAACTAGGGAAGATGTGAAGGAAAAAACAAACTGTGCCAAAGAAGCCTCAAGTGAAAAATGCTTGATGCAGGTCCTCTGCCAACATGTGTTATAACAGTCCCAGTAACGGCTTCAGCCAGCATGTGTTATTGAGTGGACGGAATGGCCACTCTGACAGGTATTGTGATACTTCCAAAATATTCTCAAAAAAAAAACGTGAACTTGTGTTTTCGGATAATTTGATCTGAGGTTTGTTCAGGCCAAGAATGTACCTGAGGCGTTTTAATGCTGAATAAAGAGTTTTAGGGGGGGGAACGTTTTACTTTGTTTAAAGGGAACGTTGCATTAAAAAGTATTTTTAAAATGATTTCTTTTATTACATATACTGTAACCTTGTAAATTTCATACAATGTCTCACCTGTCCGGCCCCTTCTGCAGCTTCCTCCGTGCAAGGAAAGGCACAGAACATCCCGCAGAGACAGCCGAGGGAACGCAGACATTAGAGCACTTTCAGAGTGTAAACCTGGCGAGGGTCGAAGTTTTGGGAGGCAGTGCAATAAGGCGCAGACAAAGTTGTTTGGAGAGCGGGGATCAGTGGACATACCCTTTAAGTTAGTCAAACATTCTCAGTTTTCTATTAGCACTGATCTGTACCAGGGACGCTTCAAGGGCAATAGAATTATGAGGGTTCTTGTAACACAGAAAATCATTATTTTGGAAGGATTACATATAAACACTGACTACTGCAGCCAATCTTCTGAAGAAGGTGATTGGAAAGTGCACCAATAGGAGGCGTATTTTACTTCCCGAGAGCCATTTTAAAGACATTAAAGATAAAATAAAAGTTCTTGGGCCTGATTACACAACTGTGCTGGTGCTAAAAATAGGGGATAAAATTGTGCTAACCTATATGAATCGGTTAGCGCAAGTTTAACTCCAAAATTGCCACTGGTTTGCACCAGTTTCACAAAAGAGCACTGTGCAACTGGTGCAATTGTATTTAATTAAGAATTTGCACCACACTTTACTCCATCAATTTAAGACCAGCTATGGCTGGTCTTAAAGTGGGCGCTGGGTAAATCCCTTTTGGAAGTTACCACACGGTGCGAATCCATATAAATACGGAAAGCCATATTTGCCTAAGCAAGCAATTGCAGCTCTGGGTAAATGAGGCCCCTTACATTAAAAATGTGGCTAATTTTGGCCCAACCATCAGATGTTTGTTTTAAATGGTAAATAACACATCAGAATCTCCCCATTGTGGAGTAAAACATGCCGTCTCTGACGCATCCAGATGCACAATGCAAAGGACTGTAGATACGTTGGGTAGTGTCAATGCAATCTGTCATCTGCCATAGAAAGACGTGCACATGCAGAGAGTGTTTTTCCCATCAGAGGTCACTGGGGGGCGAGTTGGACCAGAATAACGAGGGAAGTATAGGTAAGTATATATCAGAAGATAGAGACTGTACCCAACACATTACTTATGTTCTTTTAAGGGGAGGGAGTGATATTTAAGACTATAATTGTCCTTTAAAAATATACTCTGTTACTAATTATAGGCTTTCATATCTAATAAGTCGTGTTATGTTTTTTATTGAATTTATCATGGCAAGATATCCTTTCTTTATACAGATCGGACATTTTTATGTGAATTTGCTTAAATCTATGTCCACAAACTCTACGTTTCATGAATGTTGGATTAAAGTTTGAATTTATCCCATACCATAGTTTTTCTTCCACTAAGCAGAACAACGTTACATGAAAGATATACTGAATTTCTGTGCTTATACATCTGAGTATCATAGAGAGGCACGGCACCCTTTCATATGCACTTAGCGGCATCCCTTTTCTTTCTAATTCTAAGACAAGCGCTAAACCTGGGCATTCACATCCATAATTTCACCTGACAGAGCCAGACACTTGTTGTCCACAGAACATCTGCGCACATTGTTGCCTGGAGCTTTTTGCCTTCTCCTCAAACATCTGATTTCTAGTCAGTACTAGTTTGGGACGTGCGATTCTACACGCAATTTATGTTTCCTCCTCTTCGCATGAAAGACCGGGGGACAGATTGTCAACTTATAGATCTTGGTGATATATCTTATTTTTCCATGAAAACATCGTGGGGCTGGTAGACCTTGTATCATCCCTTAGAAAGTGGAGTTGTATTGAGAACATATGGCAGGCCAGACGCTCAATCTGCTGTTCAGTTGTATAGGTCTAGTAGATCTAGAATTGTTTAGTTGCTGACTGTAAAGTGCAATTACTAAAAGAGAGAAAAGCTGTGTTATGTGTTGCTATTAGCATGAGAAACTGTTGCTAATCTAAATACATATTAGACAGCCCCTGTTTAAATAACATGATCAAATAGTAGAGATGGACTAAACTCAAAACCGATTTGACCCAGCTTAATAGTTTGAACGAACCCGAACTATTCAAACTATTCTGGATTTCTAAGTATCTGAACTTTCCTAATTTTTTTGCAAATTATAGAATTTCAATATTATCGATCCCTTGACTTTAGCTCTCATAACCCTAGAATGCAGCGTTCGGTAACCCTCCAATAAGGCAATAACCCTTGAATGTTGTGTTCAATTTTGGTAACCTCGAAACCCTTGAAAAAAACAACCCTTGAACCCTTGAAATAGCCCGATCAGGCAAAGTTAGTATTAAACAAGTTTTGGTGATCTGTAACGTGTTCCTGAACCATTTCCCAGGTCCAGAGCCATTTACAGTAAGTTTACCATTCTAATTTTTACAGTATTTAATCCTAACTTTTTCAAAACTATTTGTCCCCATTGACTTTAATGGGTCTGTTTTGAACTATCAACTTTTACTGAAGTTCGGGAAGCTCGAAAATAACCGAACTTTAGGAAGTACAGCCATATCTCTATCCACTTTGTCTGTTTATACTGTGAATCATTTTTCCAGTATTGTTTTAATGGGAAGTTTCTGACTGCTTTGCACTATAAAAGGGTTATAAAAGTTCTTATCGTTTAAAATGGTGCTAATGTTGCCAACCATCAGATCTTATTAACTTTGAAAGCTAACAACTGATTGGTTGGGGTAAAATTAGCACAATTTAATGATAGAACTTTTTATTGTAACCCTGAAAGACTTCTGTGAATTTACCATGTTTCCGCTGAAAGCTTTAGGAACGCTGTATCTTTAAAAAGACTACATAACGGTTTTGCTTTATTGGGCCATCATCAGTGTAGTGCAGGCCTCTGGTTTTGCAGTGTGATTGCTTGTAAAGGGAGTTTCAAAGCTTTATTCTCTCCCTATCCTAATGTACTTTATTGGTATAGTTTGAAAACTCACCCATTGAAGTCAATGGGATCAAAAGTTTGAAAATTTCTAATTAAAGGGGAACTGTGGTCTCAAACAAGTTAAGTTTAAATGAAAGGCCAGTTTCCTACTTTTGAAATGAGCGCGTCAACCATACGTGCTCACAGCCCAGATATAAAGAAATGACTGACCACGAAATTAATGGTGGGAGGCTGACATGTGACATTCCTAAGGCTTCTCCTGCACAGTGCCGTCCGGGGAGCACAGCTCAGACTCCCTCAGTGTGTGAGGGAGACAGGAAGTCCCACTCTCTCTGCTTGTGTATTCCTGATAGAAAAGGTAAGGGGTCTGAGTAACCTCTGCACCGTGAGTGGGTGGGGATTAGCCACCCATGAGTGGACGGCTGCCCCCATTGAGTGGGCGGGGCTTGTGACACCCTGCGAGTGGTGGGGCCACATGGGGCTGTAAGATAATGGGCCATGCGGGACTGCAACTGGAGGGACCATGGGGTCCATGAGTGGGAGGGACCAAGGGGGGCTGCAAAGGGAAGAGGAGACACAGACAGATTGACTGACAGTTTCAAGCAGGAAGCAGGAAGTGTCAGGGTGGACCTGGGATTGCTGCTGCCATCACAACAACAAAAATGTAAATATCTTCAAACTATGCAAAGAAACAATGGAAATTAATTGCAAAAATCCCAGGGGCAAATTCCTATCAATTTACCTCAATTTACCTAAAGTCATTTTTGGACCACAGTTCCCCTTTAATTAGCAAATAATAAGCAAATGGTAACTTACTGTAAATGCTGTGGCACCTGGAATGGTCTAGGAACACGTACATCTCACTAAAACACGACGTTAAAACACACTGTTTTCCTCACGATCGGGCAATTGTCAGGTTTTCACATGCTATATTCAAGTTATGGCCAATGCAAAGGGTTACCGAAAGCTACATTTGAGGGGTTACAGTAAAACTGCACATTACATTTGAGAGTGCGTGTCAATGGCCACGAGCACAAATAAAACCTTATATATAGTGCGTGTCAATGGCCACAAGCACAAATAAAACCTTATATATAGTGCGTGTCAATGGCCACGAGCACAAATAAAACCTTATATATAGTGTGTGTCAATGGCCACGAGCACAAATAAAACCTTACATATAGTGCGTGTCAATGGCCACGAGCACAAATAAAACCTTATATATAGTGCATGTCAATGGCCATGAGCACAAATAAAACCTTATATATAGTGCGTGTCAATGGGCCACGAGCACAAATCAAACCTTATATATAGTTGCGTGTCAATGGCCACAGCATTACCCATGCCATCACTGGGCTGATGATATAATGGCAGAATGAATACACGCACAACTAAATAGTAAAGCTTCTACAAACTCTAACAGAAAACTCAGTTCCACAAAATAACAACCTTATATAATAGTTGTGTCAATGGCCACGAGCACAAATAAAACCTTATATATAGTGCATGTCAATGGCCACAAGCACAAATAAAACCTTATATATAGTGCGTGTCAATGGCCACGAGCACAAATAAAACTTTTATATATAGTGCGTGTCATGGCCACAAGCACAAATAAAACCTATAATAGTGCAGTGGCAATGGCCACGAGCACAAATAAACCTTATATAATAGTGCGTCGTCAAGGGCCACGAGCACAAATAAACCTTATATATAGTGCTGTCTGGCCACGAGCACGCATAAAACCGTATATATGTCGCCAATGGCCATGAGCACAAATAAAACCTTATATATAGTGCGTTTCTAGCCACGACACAAATAAAACCTATATATAGTGCTTGTCAATGCCACGAGCACAAATAACCTTATATATAGTGCGTGTCAATGGCCACGAGCACAAATAAAACCTTATATATGTGCGTGTCAAGGCCACGAGCCAAATAACCTTATATATAGTAGTGTGTCATCTGGCCAGAGCACAATAAAACCTTAATAATTGCGTGTCAATGGCCACGAGCACAAATAAAACCTTATATATAGTGCGTGTCAATGGCCGCAAGCACAAACATAAAACCTTAGCATATAGTGCGTGTCAATGGCCCAGAGCACAAATAAAACCTTATATAGTATGCGTGTCAATGGCCACACGAGCACAAATAAAACTTAATATAGTGCTTGTCAATGGCCACGAGCACACAAAAACCTTATATATACTGTCCAATGCCAGGCACAAATAAAACCTATCAATTAGTGCATGTCAAAGGCCACGAGCACAATAACCTTACATATAGTGCTTGTCATGGCCACAGGCACAAATACAACACTTACATATAGTGCGTGTCAATGGCCACGAGTCACAATAAACCACTAATATATAGCCATGTCAATGTCCACGACACAAATAAAACCTTATATATAGTGCGTGTCAATGGCACGAGCACAAAAAAACCTTATATATGTGCGTGTCAATGGCCACGAGCACAATAAATCCTTACATATGCACGTGTCCAATGGCCACAAGCACAAATAACTCCTTACCATATGTGCGTTTCAATGGCCACGAGCACAAATAAAACCTTACATATAGTGGTCGTGTCAATGAATTCATTTAGACTTTAGAGAAAGTTCTCATACACAAAAAGTTATTGTTTTTCTCAACAATTATTGGTTATTTTCTTAGTTACATATTCTTCTTAAAATAAAAACTAAATCCACGCCAGTCTCCTGCCCTTGAACCACTCTATGGGCGTATTCAAAGCCGATGTACTGTAAAATTGGCGATATAGTGCGCTGTGACAAGTGTTCGCGTTATATTACAATAAAATGTAAAATCATAGCGAACCCTTTATTTTACCAACCTTTGATGTTATATGTGCCTGATAGCTTACTGTATCATTAACACTTTTCAGTACCACACATTTATCATATGGCCCCAATATTCTCAACTACCTTCCGGCTTCCTATAGTATGCTATGGCTGATTAGCTATATAAGTACCATCACAGAAGTCACAAGAGATGGGCTAGAACTCCACACGACCCAAACTTTAATAGTTCGCATGAACCCTGGCTTTTTAGACTTCCCCGAAAGTTGATAGTTCGTTGTAAATACGGTATGTCCTATGTAAATATGTTGTATATGAATATGTCGTCTATATGAATATTGTAATATGGACATATTTCAGATAAATTACAAAATCCTTATAACTATAACCCTCAAATGTAACCGTTTCCAGACATAACCCTCGAATGTGGCATTTTGGTGATAAGACCTTTATATGCGTAGTGTTTCGGCGATAACCCTCAAATTTAGCGTTATGGAATAACCATTGAATGTAGCATTTCGGCGATAAACCCTTTGAAACGTATCGTTCAGTAACCCTTGAATTGGCGAAACATTAGAATGTACAGTTCGGCGATAACCCTCAGACTTGGGCAACAACCATCAAATGTACCAAAACTCAATGCGGACACCCGACAATTGCATATCGTGAGGAAAGTAAGTGTAAAAAAAACAGTTTTGGTGATATGTACCATTTCCAAGGTCCCAGAGCCATCTACAGTAAGCTTACCATTGCTATTTTTACTGTATTTAACTAGAACTTTCCAAACTATATTCTCCATTGACTTTAATTGGTTCGTTTTCGAACTATAGCATTTTATAAAAGTTTTATTTTAAATGAACATTAGGAAGTTTGGCCATCTCTAGAAGTCACCATCACAGGAAACACCATTACAGAAAGACCCACACAGGAAGTCCAATCACAGGAAGACCACATCACAGAAGACAACCATTACAAAAGACACCATCACAGGAAGCAACATCCAGGAAACCCAATCACAGAAAGACCACCATCACAGAGAGAACACCATTACAGAAAGACACCATCACAAGGAGTCACAATCAACAGGAAGCCCACATCACAGAAACACCATTACAGAAAGACACCATCACAGGAAGACAATCACAGAAACAACCATCACAGGAAGACCAACCATCACAGAAACACCATCACACACAGGAAGACACCATCACAGGGAAGATCACACACAGATCACAGGAAGACACCCATCACGGAAGATACCATCACAGGAAGACACCATCACAGGAAGACATCCCCCCATCAGCAGGAAGACAAACCATCACAGGAAGACACCGCACCTCACAGGAAGATAACATCACGGAAACACCATCACAGAAACACCATCACAGGAGACCCCCAGAAGATAACATCACAACAGGAAGACACCATCACGGAAGATAACATCCCAGGAGACACCATCACAGGAAGACACACCATCACAGGAAGACACCATCACAGGAAGATACATCACGGAAAACAACATAACAGTAGATGACACCATCACAGGAAGACACATCAACATGAAGACCACAATCACAGGAAAACAACATTACAGGAAGACACCATCACAGGAAGACAACATCACAGTAAACCCCATCACAGGAAGGACAACATCACAGGAAAACACACATTACAGGAATATAACATCATGGGAAGACACCATCACAGGAAAACACCATCACAGCACCATCACAGGAAGACAACCATTCAGAAGACCACCATCACAGGAAGATAACATCACAGGAATATAATGAGCAAAATTTTAATCAAATGCATGAGAATTATCATTCAGTGCAAATTATACTTTTCAAATCTAATTTGACATCGCCCTATCAGTTTATTGGTTTAGGTTTTCACCATCACAGCACCATCACAGGAAGACACCATCACTGGAAGACAACATCACAGGAAAAACCATCCCTGAAGACACACCTCACAGGAAGACACCCATCACGACGACACACATCACTACTGAAGACACCATCACGAACCACATCAAGGAAGACACCATCATGAAGACAATAGGAACAACCATCACTGGAGACACCATCAGCAGGAAGACACCATCACGGAAGACACCATCACTGGAAGACAGCCATCACACAGGAAGACCCATCACAGGACAGACACCATCACAGGAAGATAACATCACAGTGATGCCCCAAAGGAAATTCCCCACCAGCAACTGAAAAAAAAGTGGTAAAGAAAAAATACATTATTGCTTTACAAATGACTTTTTATCAGATTTCGCCAATTGTTTTTTTCTTTTTCCATTTAGATTTTAAGCACAGTGGCTAGATGCAAAATTGAAACACATTTAAGCATTCCGTTTGACGTGTCCAGTAGGTCTATAATGTTTTTATGAGCAAATTTTTAATCAAAATTGCATGAGAATTATACATGCCGTGCAAATTAATTTTCAACTCATTGACATTACCCCATATCGGTGTTGGTTTGGTTTTGTGGCTTTATTCCATATCAGTTACATATGGCGCTACTTATTACTATGGAAACTTTAGTAAAGTCACAACAAGTCTGTGATCATCTTACAAATACACGGAATTTCTTTTCCGTCATTTTATTGACGTGATTGGAGACAAAACTAAAATATTTCTCATTTGAATTAAAAATATAATGATACTGTTCACCTTTTATTAGGTAACAATAAATTTGGTCCCACTCTGAATACTACTTTAATCTAGACCTGTTCAACTAACATTGAATAAGTGAAACCAGAGCTGACGAAAACGATAATAATGCAGAAGAAAATTGGAATTTTAAACTTTCCTTGAGGAAGGAAAACTACTTTACTTGGTTTGGTAGGAAGGCTTGAACATGCAAAGGTATGCATTCTGGAATCACAAGGGAAGGGGGAGGTTTATAAAGTTTGTTTGAAAAATATGTGCTTGTTGTACCCTAAACCATCATGAATTTTAATTTTCTGCATTGATTTAAGGCAGCAGGAACAACAATTAAAGATGTATGAGGTTCCCTCACGTGGTTGCACCACCTTCCACCACACCAACGTCTTCTTGACAATTAACCTCTAGGCTATGTTACACATGGGCCTTTGGAAAATGTAATGTGCATCAAATGGAAATATATATCCTTCATTAATGTGCAAGAATGAGTTTGCTTGTACAAAATCGCTCTGCAGGATATTGTGTGTTGAAGTGCAAGTTAACTTTGTCCAGCTTGAATTTACATGTGCTTGAAAGCTAAACTACACCAGCAACTTTCATACAACTCTTGTCCTACAATTTGTTGGTCTCTCCAATTAGGCTATGCAACATAACATGTGCCTTATTTTGATTCACGCACGTTTTTCCATTTCCCTGTGTATTAATACCAACATTTTATCTGACAAACTGTATTACAGATATAATTGCATGAAAACGCAATTTCGGCATTGGAATGACTCGTTCATCCAGTTCTGTCTTAATGAAGAAATTAAAACTTTCAATTCTGTTTCATCTCATCACCGCCATTTTGTTTTCATATTGATTTAGCAGCAGAAATTCATTTAGAGACATGTGGTAACTGCTGCTGGCTCAAACTATGGCGGAGATGTTGCAGATCTGGAGTGAAGCGTGGCAATATTTTTTTGCAGTTGTTGCTTCAACACACACACAAGAAAAATTTGATGTTCCTAAAAGTTTCTTTAGTGTCCTTATCTACTTGGGGATGCATTTGGAGATTCTAGAGTATATACAAGGCTATATTTTATTAACCTGGGGTATCGGAACTTCCGCAATGGTATGTTATGGGTGATTGGAGAATTAAATCGTTATTGTTAAGTAAATTAAATATGTACAATCGCAACCGAAAAGTTTATAACGAAGCGCAATAATATATTTGTATTAAAGATATATATTTACATCCGCAATCATAAATTTACGATCGTGCAAATTATTATAAGTCTTGGTAATGCAATAGCTATACCGCGCCTTTATAAATGTGGCCCACAATATCACACATCTATTCCTCGGTGGAAGGCCAAGATGTTGAGGTTTTGCACCATCTTTCATGGATGGACAAACGACAGAGATTTTCCCTTCACGTGCACGGCGGGAGATAACAGGACACTGTCAGACACCACCCCAGGAGGGGACTGGGGGTTAACACTACCTGCAGACCCATGCTGGAGGTTACCCAGCTGGCACCCACATCAGGCAGAACCATCACCAACACAGAGCTTGGACGTTTTCCAGCCAAGTCATGGGTCACAGTCAACAGCAACATGCCCGACGGTAACCCAGGTGCACTCACTGAGGATCCCCTGCCACCATCTACCCACCCAGTCTTCAGGCTTAGTGTACCTTCTGGGTAGGGAGGGCACAAGTTGTCCCCCCTGTTTAGCTCACGTTTTGGGTCAGAGCATCTATGTGAGGCTGTACCGTTAGGTCTGCATTTGGACACCGCCACACAAGAAACTTTGAGAGGGCAATACACTGATTTTTTATATACAACTGGAGAAGTATTCGGTTACAAGGAGAAGATTCGGGGGCCCCTTGGGTAGAGGAGGCAGTAGTTATGCGCACCTGCAGGAGAAAGTTAAATGCATCTGTGTCAGCTTTTTGTCATGAGTAAAGGTAGGATAGCTCTTGAGGCATAGAGGGCTTGAGCCAGATAATATGGCCTTACTAGTCCAGGCATCGTGGTAGCGGTTTTGTTATGCATACCATTACCATTATCAGACCAGTTTTTAAGGCAGGAAGGATGGTGGGATCATGGCTGATGGCGCTGACAGGCCTACCTGTCACGCAGGAGACTCCTGGGAGAGATGGGTATTTTCCATCTATTGTGGTGTAAAGTTTTTGTGTGAAATTAGCTGGTAATGTTAATTATTAAAGCTGATCAGATTATTGGGCAATGTTAAGCCGTCGATTTCCTGCTCTTCAGTGGCCACATACCTTTGCCATGCTTTGTTGTGGGTCAGCTGCCATTTTAGGTCCTTAACGGTCCTCCTTCCCAGTATGCACCACTTTGTTGGAATGTTCCTAAACAGTGATTTCTATTGATTGGCTGTTCGGTGGGTCACACACAATCAATCTCTACTGGCAACTGGATGGGCTGTGTATACACAAGAAATTACCGGTTGGGCAGATTTGGTCATTGAAATCCATGTATGAAGGATATACGTATTTGTGCTAACCTTCCCTTTTAAGTTCTTAAAAGCCTTTCGAAAATGCACACAGTCTGTTTAAAGGGAACTAATTTTCAACCGCAAACATAATTATGCTTTACAATATCGAAAGTCATTACCACCCCGGTCACCATTTTGCTTATCGCTGCGATAACCGCTCGATCGATTTATTTAAAAACATAGCATTTCTTTCTTTTGCATTAAGTTCAGCCATTTAAAATGTGCCAAGTCTAAGGTGGTGAAAAACGCATAAGTGGCACATATTTAGCCTGCCAGTGGGTCTATGGAAGGTGTAAGTACATTGTGGAGTGTTTCTCAAACTAAGGGGGGTGTTAGACTATTTTCCAGCATTTCCTGTAATACGACTGCGAGTTCCGCAGGATAGCAAAACTAGACCATAAATTCGAGGATTACTGAACGAATGATACTTTCAAGGGTTAGTGAACGATACATTCAGGGTTACCGAAAACGAACCACACATTCGAGGGTACCGAAAACGAACCACACATTTGAGGTTCCGAATGATCTTTCAAGGGTCACCGAAAATCGAAGGCTACATTCGAGGGTTAGCGAACGATACATTCTAGATTAGCGAAACTGATCTGTACATTCGAGGATTATCGAAAATGAACGATACTTCGGGGTTACGAACAATCCATTCTAGGGTTGCGAGCGCCCTATTTTGATAATTGACGAAATACAGTCCAGAAAAACAACTAGTTTGAATAGTTTGAGTCATCGAATCATAAGTTTGGCTCAAACTCGGGTTCAGGTTTTTTTTTTTTCAGTTTTGTGTGCATCTATAGTAAGATACATTAACTATGGGGCATATTTATAGAATTGTGCAGACCATTTATACACCATATTGATAAAGAAAATAATTCGAGGTTGTCAGGTTAACAAAATAAATAAATCAAAACATTTCTATAGGCCTTACAATACAAGCGTGCCTCAATTAATTCAATCAAAAAATCTTTGTTCATACAAAAGCTACACATATTAAATGTGTAAAACTACCCAGGGGATATTTGTCTGGTATTTTATTCAGTAAGGCAGCGCCAATGGATAATATTCAGTCTAGTTACTGTATATTAATACCCCACATTACTACATTTCACCCCATTTCATAGACAATAATGAATTTAAAAAACATTTATGTAACTATAATTAGTTGATAAAATGCGCACTGTGCTGTACATCTGTACAATATAATAACTAATAACTCAGGAATAGAAACATTAAGGAATATTGGTACTAGCGATACACAGTTAATCTTTCATATGCATGTGATTCTAAAAGCGTTTTTCTACAATTCCATGTCATTATCATGTAATGTAAAATACTGTGTTTACTACTCACGATTCTAAACCACCTTCTGCTAAGAAAAGAGTTTAATATTCCTTGGAACCCTCCAGTATGGGATTTTATTTATAGAACCTCGGATCAGTCCCTCTGTCCACGTTATAATTATATAAGACACAGCTATATCTACATTTCTAGCTGGTAACAACACACACCCCCCTTTAAACGCAGTACAAACAACCATCTGCCTCAGCTACCCATAAGCTTTAATGTCAAGAGATCTAGATTTATGACACAAACAATAAGGACCAAGTGGATTTTTTTTAGCAGGCATGTGGAGTGCTGCTTTCTTTTTCCCAGTACGATGCAGAAAAGAGACCCCCAAAATATCCTTTGAGACCTGACACCATAAGAAGAGCTTATGTTAAAGTAGAAATAAAGTTTTTATACTACACCTGAAAGTATCCCCTCTAAACACCAATAAGTGAAAAGTTCCACTACAGTAATAGCATTAAATAACATAACGTCCTGAAGAACTGGATAAATACTTTTATGCCCTGTGACGGGCCACACCCCTGACTGCCAGTCACACACTCCCTTGGCTAATTTGTCCTGTAAAGGATGGATAGAGCTATAGTGGGTATGACCAACTTTACCAACTTTTTAACTTTCCATTGACTTCAATGGGTCTACATGACTTTTCGAATTTTAATTTTCCCTTTCCCCTCCAAAAACTTTGTGAATCTGCAAGCAGAACGATTTCGGTAGTTCGACCTTCTCTAGTCAAGTATCCTTTTCCTTCCTTCCATGATGTCAATGAAGTGCAGGAACATACCCTAACAGAATATATGAGATACTGAAGCTAAGGGGATTTACTCCTGATCTGTTCATAGAGAAGAGGCTAAACGTGTAAGTCAATCATTAAAGATAAATGGAAACAGAAGATTGTCCCAAACTTACAGCCAATTCTTCGCGTGTTGCATAAGATGCTTCAGGCTTCAACCCTCATGGACATTGCACTTAATCTAAAGCTGCTATTAAAAGCTTCTGCAGAGGCTTCAGTAGTTTATCCATATCAATGCATTTCAAGTGTCCCTAATAGCATGGAAATGTAATATTACTGAGCTATAGTAATGCCAGCGTTTCCTGTATAATTCTGCACACATAGATATTTCTGTTTTATTTTTATCTGAGGAATATTCCGTTTTCATCCTCCCCTCTCCGCGCATGCTCGTGTGGTACTCTGCAAGAGAAGCGGTCAGTCAGGACAAGCAAGACTTATTTCTAGCAGGCTGTTTTAAAAGTGTCACTTAATGAATAATTCACAGCACTGTTACTCTGGCGATCATCACCGCAAACTCCTCTGGTAATGAATGTGCAAGATTAAAATCCTTTGCCAAGTGAAAACGCTGAGTCTGTTTGCTTTCTCTAAAGCTGCAGAGAGATTTCTCACACCCACACGGAGTAAAGGTAACCTCAGGGAAACTCACATAGACGGCTGATTTCAAAGATCACAACGTGGAGTCACTAGAAATCACAGAGCCCCCCCCCCCAGCAAAACTATGTGGAGCCCCTATCCGGCCTTATCAACAGTGATTTTTCTGGAAGGCGGCTTTATCTGTCTAGAAAAATAAGAAGATGGGGGCCCTCTTGATCTCATTTCCCCTATTTGTTAGATGCTCCTGGAACACAATATCATGTCTTCTGTATTTCTGTTCAGTGGGGAAAACATTATGGGGCACCTTACCGCTGGGCACATATATGGAGCTAAAGTTTTCGCTACATGGTTCGCTACCGGATTCACATAGCTCGCAATTCAATAACGCTAGCTAATGACTACCGTTAAAATCCCGCAGTGGGTAATCCCTTACGTGATATTGAATCTCAACACCGGACATTTACACAGAGCATAGCCTGTACATCCTTTATTGTAATGGACTGGTGGTTTTCCAATGTCCTGTAGCAGTTCAAGTTAACAACATGTCTCACATGTCTCACATGGGTAACCCGCTTTATTTTTGAAAAGTTCCTAGTTTAGAGATAGCCAAAACTACTGATGAAATAAAACTATTACTTGTCTTTATATGTAATGCCTACTGAACATATTAAATTTCAATAAAAGAAGGCACGCACTCACGTTAACTTCACATTTTACTTTCAAAACTGTTCCCTACCCCAATCCTCTAGCACCAGGGGAAACACAGTACTAAATTCATCTCCCTTTCATTTTTCTTGGGGTTAAGCACCATGAGCACGCCCAATCTCGCTGGGCTCACAATGTTGCATTGCCCCAGGGAATTTTAAGTGAAAGATTTTTATTGATTTCCTAATCTTTGGAATCACATCAAGTGTCATCTTCGATACCATTAATAAATAATAATAATCCACATGATGGGTTTTTTTTCAATTAGTAATAAAACCAAAAGAATTATTATCCCTCCACAATAATTTTATGGGAGGTAGTGCAAATATTCATACCTTCTGTTTTGCGGTCATTAAAAATGCTTTAAAGGGTTAACTCCGCCGGCAGCCTACCTTTATATTGTTAGAATAACGGTAAGGTCAGGAAGGTTAGTTCCCTCCCTGAATTACCAATCCATGTCAATATTGTAACAACACATTTTTTTTTTAATTTAGGCAGATTGAGAGCTGAGCACTGGCACTAAAAGCTATTAACGGCAATTAAACGAGTGGTAGAAAAGCTTGCTCCTACCCCCATTTATAAGGCTCTCAATATTCTAATATTGGTTAGGTATGTATGTGGTGATGCTCTAATAAGAATGAACCAAACTGACAGTATGATTGTTCCCAGCTGTTCCGTGGACCTATTTAAGTTCCAACAAGTTCATGTGATGGTGGGATCTACTAGTATTGCACAGTGCGAAGATAGCATGGTACAGTTTATCTTCGGCTTAAAAAGAAGTTATGTCACAGTATAAGTTACAAGCTTTATATGGAATATTGAATATCCTACATCATTAGATCACCTGGATGTCTTCAGTTTCCATATATTATATTAAAGGGTTAGTTTTCTCTCTTGATAAAGTAAAATATAATAGCGTTGGTAGAAATAAAATACTTTTGCAAGTAGCAGGATAGAAGCCTCCTACATGCCATCATTCTCTGGTATTTTACTACTAGAAAAGCTGAAACTTTCTGACCTGATAATAAAGCAATCATTAGGAGTTGGGATACGATTTGCAATTTGCATCCATTTGGCTAAGAGAAATTTTGTTAGATCTGATTTATGATAGAACAAAGAAGATACGGAATTAATCAGTTCAGCTACTCCATATAAGGAGGGTCTAGGGAGATGCGGCAATGCGACCAGTCTGGAATCGAATACACCTAGACCACAGAGAGAAGGAATCTAAGAAGTTCCAGGTGATCGTTACTTTACGTTCAGGCATCTAGGGAACATTTCCTTTTGTTTAGATTTAGAGAGAAGTAAGGGGAAAATTCATTCCCCTGGAGGACTCTACTAGTATCCATAGGTACTAGCATGAGAAAAGTCCAGATTGCTTCTGCCAAAACCTTTCTCCACTTAAATCTATGCTGTTCATTTTCAGATACCAATCAGATGATGACTGGTCTTTTGATAATATGTAATTGGTTGTAAGCTAAAGGCTTGTCACATGTGCGATTGCAGTCGGTCCACGATGCCTGATATGTTACGAACAGGACGCTCGGTAGGCTGAAATGGTGATCGGTCAGGCCTTGTTGATGATCCGGCCGCCAGAGCGTTTTGGCCTGACCAGGCATCAAAACAAAAACGATCGTCAGCCAAAGTGGCCATGTCTGCTTGTGCATGGCCTCTCTCACAAAATTTTAACATGTTTTACAGGAAATAACAGCAAAGGCAAATTAAATATACAGTTACATATTATATGCTCCTATAGTGTGGCGTTAGTAATTTTCAGGATATAACAAACATATAATGCATTTTGTAATTGAAACATCTTTTCATCATTACATGCATGCTATTGTATGGATACTGATATTGTTGGATCAACTCCCTACACTGAAGCAAGATCTAGCAGTTTGTTGAAAGTAATTCGCAGCCCTGAGTGAACACCAAACATCTACAAATCATCTACTGCCAAAGTAATTCAATGAGAACAACAAGCAAGTTTTGCATTTTCCTTTAAGACTGCTCCCAGTAATACTAAACTAGTACTTTGTCTTTTATTCAGTTTTAGTTTTTTGTGCAGAAATACAAGAAGCTTTTTTATAACCCCATATACTGTGATATACTGCACAACCATACATCCCTACATAACCCCCTGTCCTATCATAATTAGCTGCACCTGCATGCATCAAGATCATATGACGAGTTATTGCAATCAAACATAAGGCAGATCAGAATAAAGTTATTAACGTTTAAAATGGTTGCTATTTTGCCCCAACCAATCAGATGTAAGCTGATAAATAAGATCTGTTGGTTGGGTCACAATTTAGCACCATTTTAAACGTATAACATTTATTCTGATCTGCTTTATTTTTTGAATTGCAAAACTCGACATATGATCGTTTGATGCATGCAGTGTGCAGCTAATTAGTTAGCACAGGGGGTTATGTAGGAATTGTGTGGTTGTGCATTCAATAAAATAGAACTTTTATTGAATAACCCTGATCAGGCTGAGGCCACACTGCAACGCACCACGAATGCGCGCAAAATCGCGAGCGTTATCGCACGCTGATGTGGCGCTTTTCTTGTGCGTTCGCGTTTTGTCATGCGTTTTTTGCTTTTTCCGCGTTATGGAAACGCTGCGTTAAACGCACCAAAAATGGTGAACGCCTGCGTTACCAAACGCGAACGGCCACGCAATCCTGCCGCGCAATCGCATGTGCATCGAAATTGCGGAATTTTTGCGTTCCCAGCGATTTCCATTTTAGCGAAATCGTGGGCGCAATCGCGAGCGCAAACGCGCGCACAAACGCGCTAGTGTGGCCTAGCCCTCACTGTATCTTCTTTATAACCCATAATGCACGCAGGCAGCAATACTCCAATCTATTCATAATGATGCTTTTATTTGAAAGCAGTTAAAGGTGGACCCACATCTGAACCCAGTCCCGACCAGATTTCACGGATCTTGGACTTTTTTTCGAACTGTTTTTTTCGAACTGCAGAACTATTTATACTGTTGTATGCAGTTAGATCAGCTTTAGTTCTTAAACGATAAGACTTTTATTGAATCTCCCTGATAATGTCCCTTAACACCTGCTGTGATATGCTAATTGGGATTTTCCAGGGTACAATAATGCCACAGATTCTTGTACAAGTCATTCTGAATGAGAAAGGTCCAGTCGGATGACTAGCGAAACGTCTTCAAGAACTAAACTTCAAGTCCAGTTTATTTAACTGAATAACAAAGATATACCATGACCTGAATGAATGAAACCTTCACAGCATAATGCGAACATTTTTCTAGAAATTATTTTTTTAATTTTTAAGATTGGGCATTGATATGTGTCCTACAACATTTCCCTATCCCTGAGCTATTTAGCAGGCATATATTTCTGTCCTTTAGATATTGCATTTTTCTCTCATTGACTTCTCTCTCTCCAATTTTCTCTGTAACTGATCAGGAGATAATGTTTCTTTTCAATCTCTGCTGATCTATACATATAGAGGAGAAGACTTTCAGTTTATTTCTATGAAAGCCCTTAAATAACCATTAGTGAGGCTTTACACCTTATACAAAAAACTTGTGTAGAAACACAGGTGACGTTGTAGAATGGTTTGGTCTTTATGATAACCATCATCAGTAAACACCTTTAGGCCTCTGTCCTGCAATGTGAACATACATTTGAGAGTTGCCCCAAAGGAATCAAGTATGTTATGGAGAGTTTTGACTAAGACCTTCCTTTTAATTATGCATTTAAGTAGAGGAGAGACAACACCTCCATGGTCCGGATTGGATGGGGTCAACGACTGTCAAACTATTACAGGCTTATTCAATCATTTTGTTGTTAATTTGCCTCAACCATCAAATGTCACCTTTTTTACTGGTCTACTACAGCTAGAAAACATCTTATTGGTTGCTCAATTAAAAACACAGGCAAATGTTTTCAAGGGTAAAAACATAACTAGCATGACTGGGTATTTGTCCGCATAATCTGCTCCCTCCTGCTATCTGCTCCCTCCTGCTTATAGATTTTTGCCTGATAACATTACCATTGTTTAATCAGTACATAGCTATATAGGAAGGGCCCTAAAGCAGTTCCCCTAAGTAGTTTTATAACCTGTAGTGGGTTTCTATGGGAGGAACTGTAAGATTATAACAATATAATCTTACATTTCCAGGAGGAGAAGGAAAACAGAAGCCACAAAGGGGCGGGGTAGTTATAAATAATACAACCCCAAACTGTAAATTAAGGCATTAGAAGTCACCTTGGAGTTCCGTGCTCTATATAAAAGGTACTCAGCCTGCGCCCTCGTGCTTTTATATGGTCACGACTCCTCGGACTTCTAATATCCTTATAATTTACAGTTCGGGGTACATTATCCACTATAAATGACAAGTCCAACATTACCCAGTTTTGCAAATTTAGTATTTGATAAAACGAAAGAACATTTTCCAATTACAAACATTCTTTAACTTTTATGTCTATCAAATCCGCTTATTAAGTAACATAAAACACGCTTCTCTTTCATATGCAAATTTTTTTCAAACTTTTGTAACGCAGGCTGTCACATCAATGACAAGGAAGGAAGATTTTATTAGACTGTTCTCATTATTGATCTAACAAATTGTTCACTGCTTTGGGAAGCGCGCATGAGGATTCAGTAAGAGGTTCCCCATCCTAACAAATCAGAAGGACCCCTGGGCTTTCATTGATTTTGATATTATGTTGATCAGGTTACCTTAAAGGGTAGGTCCACCCCCACCCCTAAAACACATTTTTTATATGGCCCCAATTACCCTGCCAAATCCTCGTTCTTGCAAGGTCTAAACCTTTTAAATTTGCTCCTAAATATATTTAATAACTCCTTCCGTCCCTCGGCTGCGTCTGCCTGTCCTCCGTGCCTTTCTGTGCACGAGGCAGCAGAAGGGGTCAGATCAGTAGCTGAGTCTGTGATTGGGGGAGACACTACACCCACTCCTCGTCCCAATTATTGGCGTTATCCCAAGAACTATTGGATATTGAACCTTATTTGCAATAACACTTTTTTTATGTTGCCTGTCAGATAGTTGATCGTATTAACCTAGAATAATCGATCCTTACAACTTCTAGATTTCTTACAAACTTTCACCTCACAATTTTCTAGTATATCTGGTCCATGTGTGTGAAGGTTACTTGTCATAACAGCCATTAACTTTTTTTATTTCATGGCCTGTTCTTTATTGCGGTAATATTCTGGGGCTCCCTTAAGGTGAGCACAACACTACTTAGATATTATATAATTGGACTTTCAATCATAGATGAACGTCTAATCTATCCAAGAACCCCTAGCCCGGTCAATTGACTTGCAATTGCAAAATAAATGGGCCAGACAGAAAAGTCCCAAGGTGCACAGTGCTGCTATAAATGTGGTCTATAGACATAAGATAAATCTATCTAATGTCTGCCTAGTGTATGGCCAGCATTACGATGGAGATACTGTTCCCTGAACCATGATCCTTCTTTCCTATCCTTTTATTGAATGGATCTTTCCCCTTTGGACCACCATAGGATTGTAATTTCAGAGATTCCCTGGTGATTAACAGGAACACATTCTAAAAACTAGGATCTTATAAGACAATTGAAGAAGAGACTGTTACTTGAGGAAACTCAGAGGACCACCTTACATCACCTTTCACTTTCTGGGTCTGCAGGTTCATGAATTAACAAGCAATTGAAGAATATCTTACTCCAATGTCAGTCCTTTGGGGGTATAGAGCACAAAGGTGCTTCCCACGACGCGTCTATTTATCTACAATATAATAGCCATATGAAACATACAGAGAATGAAGGTTTTGTGCACACAATGCTTTAGTTGTTTTCTGAATACTTTCGCAGTGGCAGATCTTATAAACAAACATTACCTGTACCTGGGAACTGATTATATCCTGTCTGTCTGAGACTGAGTCATAAGGCTTTGAAAGGTGCAGTCGTTCTATATCCCACACAAAGTGGCAAAAGTCACAAAACACCCCACAGAAAACCAGCACTGAAAGACTGACTAAAATAGCAGCACTCTTCATGTTTAAGGAAATAACAATGCGTGATGTAATTACAAATATGACACACAATAATAACATGCAGCACGGGAAGAAACTACATTTAGTTTATTAAATATAGATCAAACCTTGTCACTCATCCAGGAAAGCACTGCCATTTACTGAATAACTGTCTTGTTACCTGCGAAATATAAACTTCCGTATAAAAATAGAACACACTGGGTGTTGCTTGGCCATTAACATCTTTGACTGACATGGACATTCTGTAAACTTTTATGAATGGTTTCTTCATTGCAAGGCCTTAGTCAATTTCTTGTAGACCTCAACTGAGAGATAGGATCCAGTGAATTCTCCCGCATCCAGTTTTGAAATTCAGGAAAGTTTTAGACATTTGGAGTGAGGTTGATGAACAACAAATAACCATCATATCTATCAGGGAGCACAGCTAAGATTTTAAAAATTCCCAAATGTTATCTTACATTAGAATATTAACGCATCCTAAACACATTATCAGCAGGGGTTACATTCTTGTGCTAAATGGCATGTCCCACCCCAAAACTAAAATGTGTATTAAGCGATCTACCCTCCAAACAGCAAATGTTTTAAAGTTTGCCCCTCAGATAAATTGTAATAGGGTAAAACACCCTCAAATCCACAAACTCAATAGTTAGAAAGTTGAGAGATGTAAGTCTAACCTGAAATGCTGCCTGGTGTTTCTGTTACCTCTCTTCCCTGGTTTCTTTTAGTTAGCAGCTGTTAGTGATGGGTGTAACAGATGTCATCACAGCCAATTACTGAATGCTATACCCTATCTACCTCCTCTGAGCATATTAAACTTGTTAAAAAGACTTGGAAAGGAGACGGGAGGGAGAGACATAGTTTTTGCTGTAAACAGATAGCCCCTACACTGTTCGTTTTCTAACTATTGTAGTTACCTGTTTTGGGGTAATTTTCCATTTGAAGCGTGAACGTGCTTAAACATCTCTTGCTTTAAGCACTTTCCTTGTTACTCAGCCCAATGTTTTTGCTGCCCAGCCTTGGCTTCAAGAAAGGTTGCGGCCATCTTATAGAGCTCACGCCTGCTCCGAGGCAGCAGCTCGGGGAATAGCAGTCAGTCAGTTATTGGCCGTGATGTCACTGTCACAGCCATACTGATTGCTGCTACCTAGAAGAACCAGGTGACAGCAAGACCAGAACATGTGAAATAGAAGGTACATTGTAAGAAACGTATTTTAATTATTTCAGTTGGTTGGATATGCTTTCTTTTTATCCAGGTCCTGGAGTGATACTTATTGCTTTTTATACATTCCCTAAATCTTCTTTCTAACAACAGTTTCCCAACTCCACTATTTTTCAAAGAACTATATTACGCCAAATCGTAACATAAATGAGTCCATCGCTCCTCCGAAAACCTTTAGACTAGGGGGAATATTCTGATTGAATTACAGTAAGCTAGACCTTACTGTAGTTTTCCCTAAACAACATTAGATTGAAATTGCAGAGCGTCTGCAAGTTGAGAATAGAAAAACAATGAAACACGGATGAGCACCCCAGCAACCAGCTGTTAAATTTGCAAGTTTTTATAAAGCCAATTAGAATCATCATTTAGAAAAACCTAATTTTAAAAATGAAAGCTAACCTTACTACGTGGTATTTTGTCTTAAGATTATTAACCAACAAATGACCATCCCCTCCCTTTAGAGGTAAGTACGACATATTGTGTTATGCCACTTCATTCCTTCCCCGCTGATATTCCTAAACCACACAAAACTCTGAAGTTTTAAAGGAACCAAAGCTAAAATAGAAGATGACCACTGCATGGGTTCTTACACATGAACACTAACCACCATCCTTCTTTAGATGTCCTGAGGCTAAGGACAAACAGTTCTAGTCTTCACTCCTAGGTTTACAATAGATCTCTGGTAATGCTTATAGTGTGATTACTGGTCTGGTTCAAACTCTACCCCCCTCCCTCTTTCCTTCCGGACCTGGGCAATCGAAAATATTCTTCTGCAGAGTGTATTATTCTCACTAACCAGGCCCCCGAAAGGGCACAATAAAGCACCATGTCACAAGGAAAAAGTGACGATAAAAGTTGCATTTTGGAAAAACGGAAGCCAGGAACTCCCTAGATTTGAAAGTCTGTCCATCCACTAGGACATTTATATCCTTACCTTCTCCCATGATCAATAACCCTGACTCATAAACCTTACTTACCCTATCAGATCTTTCTTACTCTGCCCTTCTCCATCTCTCCCCTGGACAGCACACACAGACGGTACAAAATAAGATGCCCCTGCCCAGCCACACAGACTGTAAATATAAGATGCCCCATGCCCAGCACACCGACTGGTAACAATAAGATGCCCCCATGCCCGCACACACAGACTGGTAAATATAAGATGCCCCCATGCCCAGCACACACAGACTGTAATATAATCTGCCCCCAGCCCAGCACTCCACAGACTGGTAAATAAGATCCTCATGCCCACAACACAGACTGTAATATAAGATGCCTCATGCCCAGCACACACAGACTGGTAATATGATGCCCCCATGCCAGCACACCAGACTGTAAATATAAATGCCCCCATGCCCAGTACACACAGACTGTAATTAAGATGCCCATGCCCAGCCCACACAACTGTAAATTAGATGCCCCATGGCCCAGCACACACGACTGGTAAATATAATGCCCTCATGCCCACACACAGCACTGGTAAATTAATGCCCCCATGCCCAGCACACACAGCTGGTAAATATAAGATGCCCTCATGGCCCAGCCACCGCGTAATATAAGATCCCCCATGCCACCATCAGACTGTATATAAGATGCCCCCATGCCCAGTACACACAACTGGTAATATAAGATGCCCCATGCCCAGAAACCAGACTGTAAATAAGAGCCCCCATGCCCGCAAACACGCTGGTAATATAGAAGGCCCTCATGCCCACACCACGACTGGTAAATATAATGCCCTCATGCCCACACACACAGACGGTAATATAAGATGCCCACTGCCAGCACACACAGACTGGTAAATATAAGATCCCTCATGCCCGCCACACACGACTGGTCAATATAGATCACCCATGCCCAGAACACACGACTGGTAAATATAGATGCCCTCATGCCCAGCACACACAGACTGGTAAATATAAGATCCCCCATGCCCAGCACACACAGACTGGTAATATAAGATGCCCATCCCATCCACACACAGACTGGTAAATATAAGATGCCCTCATGCCCAGCACACACAGACTGGTAAATATAAGATGCCCCCATGCCAGAACACACAGACTTGTATAAGATGCCCCCCTGCCAGCACACCGACTGGTAAATTATAATGCCCTCATGCCCAGTAACACACAGACTGGTAAATATAAGTTCGTCCCATGCCCAGTAACACTACCACCATCTTCCCCCTTCCAGGGCTGCCTTCTTAAACATTGGATGACCTGACTGGAACATCTGTGTTACATCACAGTTATAAAACCAGTTTTTAGTTACTAGGAAGCAGGCTCAGAAAGCTTGTTATAAACCTATAATTTATAGTTACACATCTTTTGGCCCTTTTGCATTTTAGTTTTCCTTTAAAATCAGACTGTTAAATGCTAAAATGTGACTAGTTTTGCAACCCCCCATGAGCTGACACTTAAACCTCTACCAGCAGGTGAAGGGAAAGTGGGAAACTCTTTTCAATCTATAATTGAAAACCACATAGCCTTTCTCCTTTAAATAATGCACAAGCCGTTGCTTTAAAGTATTAATGGATCACGCACACAGTGCGTCCGCTACAGGCAGTCAACGTAGCTAACGAGAAGGCTGCAGAATTGATTTGTTCTTAGGATAACTGTGGGAATTATAAGCAAAGTAACAGCTATATTTAAGGCACATTATTTTAAATAATGTGGTTACTACAGCTTTATCATTCTCTTATGGGGTGATGGTGTGCCTAGAATGAATGCATCTTTCCAAAATTAGGTCAGAATCACATTAGTTGGGGTTAGCCCTTAACGGGTGCAGACGGACGAATAATGCCCATTGCGGGCGATAATCGCACGTGTGTATGTGTTCAAGTGGGGCCATTCATCAATCCGCCATAGCAGATCAACAAACGGCGCAAAGGGAATGCATACACAAGTGCAACTATCTAGCCGGACAGCGCTCGGGGGTCAGCGTCCTATCGGACGTGTGTACCTTTAAGATCATGATTTGTCAGAATGTAGCAGGGGGGTCTATGGACTTTTTGCCATGTGCACTGCGTTCCTACACCTATCTATGTTATAGAATGCATGATATCTTTTAAGTGGGGCTTAGGCCAGTAACAGCATCAATTCCTGTTCTACCATAATGACCTTCCCTACGGGTGATCCAACATCAACCTCACGTACTAACAGGGTTATTCATAAAATTCTTATCGTTTAAATGGTGCTAATTTTGCCCCAACCAATCAGATGTTAGCTTTCAAATGTTAAATAAGATCTGATTGGTTGGGGCAAAATTAGCACCATTTTAAACGATAAGAACTTTTATTGAATAATATTGGCTACAAACATAGGCACGGTTTCAAAATGCAATTCAATGGCGACTGCATTGTGAGGTTTGTACATTGTCCATTTCCTGTGAATGTTGAAATTGACCCTCTTTGATCTTGCAGCAACTGAGCATTAGACATGAGTGTTTCCATTGGTGGAAAAAGCACAACAGTCATACAACTGACACCCAATTGTGAGCCAAGAAAAGTGACAGCTACATTCTCTTTTACATCACTGCACTGGGCGAGGGGCGAGAGATGCAACTGAATGGTACAAGATAAATAGAAATTCAGCAGAGAAAATCTCAGTATTATTAACAGAACTAGGGAAGATGTGAAGGAAAAAACAAACTGTGCCAAAGAAGCCTCAAGTGAAAAATGCTTGATGCAGGTCCTCTGCCAACATGTGTTATAACAGTCCCAGTAACGGCTTCAGCCAGCATGTGTTATTGAGTGGACGGAATGGCCACTCTGACAGGTATTGTGATACTTCCAAAATATTCTCAAAAAAAAAAAGTGAACTTGTGTTTTCGGATAATTTGATCTGAGGTTTGTTCAGGCCAAGAATGTACCTGAGGCGTTTTAATGCTGAATAAAGAGTTTTAGGGGGGGGAACGTTTTACTTTGTTTAAAGGGAACGTTGCATTAAAAAGTATTTTTAAAATGATTTCTTTTATTACATATACTGTAACCTTGTAAATTTCATACAATGTCTCACCTGTCCGGCCCCTTCTGCAGCTTCCTCCGTGCAAGGAAAGGCACAGAACATCCCGCAGAGACAGCCGAGGGAACGCAGACATTAGAGCACATTTCAGAGTGTAAACCTGGCGAGGGTCGAAGTTTTGGGAGGCAGTGCAATAAGGCCGCAGACAAAGTTGTTTGGAGAGCGGGGATCAGCGGACATACCCTTTAAGTTAGTCAAACATTCTCAGTTTTCTATTAGCACTGATCTGTACCAGGGACGCTTCAAGGGCAATAGAATTATGAGGGTTCTTGTAACACAGAAAATCATTATTTTGGAAGGATACACATAAACACTGACTACTGCAGCCAATCTTATGAAGAAGGTGATTGGAAAGTGCACCAATAGGAGGCGTATTTTACTTCCCGAGAGCCATTTTAAAGACATTAAAGATAAAATAAAAGTTCTTGGGCCTGATTACACAGCTGTGCTGGTGCTAAAAATAGGGGATAAAATTGTGCTAACCTATATGAATCGGTTAGCGCAAGTTTAACTCCAAAATTGCCATGGTTTGCACCAGTTTCACAAAAGACACTGTGCAACTGGTGCAATGTATTTAATTAAGAATTTGCACCACACTTTACTCCACAATTTAAGACCAGCTATGGCTGGTCTTAAAGTGGGCGCTGGGTAAATCCCTTTTGGAAGTTACCACACGGTGCGAATCCATTAAATACGGAAAGTCCATATTTGCCTAAGCAAGCAATTGCAGCTCTGGGTAAATGAGGCCCCTTACATTAAAAATGTGGCTAATTTTGGCCCAACCATCAGATGTTTGTTTTAAATGGTAAATAACACATCAGAATCTCCCCATTGTGGAGTAAAACATGCCGTCTCTGACGCATCCAGATGCACAATGCAAAGGACTGTAGATACGTTGGGTAGTGTCAATGCAATCTGTCATCTGCCATAGAAAGACGTGCACATGCAGAGAGTGTTTTTCCCATCAGAGGTCACTGGGGGGCGAGTTGGACCAGAATAACGAGGGAAGTATAGGTAAGTATATATCAGAAGATAGAGACTGTACCCAACACATTACTTATGTTCTCTTTAAGGGGAGGGAGTGATATTTAAGACTATAATTGTCCTTTAAAAATATACTCTGTTACTAATTATAGGCTTTCATATCTAATAAGTCGTGTTATGTTTTTTATTGAATTTATCATGGCAAGATATCCTTTCTTTATACAGATCGGACATTTTTATGTGAATTTGCTTAAATCTATGTCCACAAACTCTACTTTCATGAATGTTGGATTAAAGTTTGAATTTATCCCATACCATAGTTTTTCTTCCACTAAGCAGAACAACGTTACATGAAAGATATACTGAATTTCTGTGCTTATACATCTGAGTATCATAGAGAGGCACGGCACCCTTTCATATGCACTTAGCGGCATCCCTTTTCTTTCTAATTCTAAGACAAGCGCTAAACCTGGGCATTCACATCCATAATTTCACCTGACAGAGCCAGACACTTGTTGTCCACAGAACATCTGCGCACATTGTTGCCTGGAGCTTTTTGCCTTCTCCTCAAACATCTGATTTCTAGTCAGTACTAGTTTGGGACGTGCGATTCTACACGCAATTTATGTTTCCTCCTCTTCGCATGAAAGACCGGGGGACAGATTGTCAACTTATAGATCTTGGTGATATATCTTATTTTTCCATGAAAACATCGTGGGGCTGGTAGACCTTGTATCATCCCTTAGAAAGTGGAGTTGTATTGAGAACATATGGCAGGCCAGACGCTCAATCTGCTGTTCAGTTGTATAGGTCTAGTAGATCTAGAATTGTTTAGTTGCTGACTGTAAAGTGCAATTACTAAAAGAGAGAAAAGCTGTGTTATGTGTTGCTATTAGCATGAGAAACTGTTGCTAATCTAAATACATATTAGACAGCCCCTGTTTAAATAACATGATCAAATAGTAGAGATGGACTAAACTCAAAACCGATTTGACCCACTTAATAGTTTGAACGAACCCGAACTATTCAAACTATTCTGGATTTCTAAGTATCTGAACTTTCCTAATTTTTTTGCAAATTATAGAATTTCAATATTATCGATCCCTTGACTTTAGCTCTCACTAACCCTAGAATGCAGCGTTCGGTAACCCTCCAATAAGGCAATAACCCTTGAATGTTGTGTTCAATTTTGGTAACCTCGAAACCCTTGAAAAAAACAACCCTTGAACCCTTGAAATAGCCCGATCAGGCAAAGTTAGTATTAAACAAGTTTTGGTGATCTGTAACGTGTTCCTGAACCATTTCCCAGGTCCAGAGCCATTTACAGTAAGTTTACCATTCTAATTTTTACAGTATTTAATCCTAACTTTTTCAAAACTATTTGTCCCCATTGACTTTAATGGGTCTGTTTTGAACTATCAACTTTTACTGAAGTTCGGGAAGCTCGAAAATAACCGAACTTTAGGAAGTACAGCCATATCTCTATCCACTTTGTCTGTTTATACTGTGAATCATTTTTCCTGTATTGTTTTAATGGGAAGTTTCTGACTGCTTTGCCTATAAAAGGGTTATAAAAGTTCTTATCGTTTAAAATGGTGCTAATGTTGCCAACCATCAGATCTTATTAACTTTGAAAGCTAACAACTGATTGGTTGGGGTAAAATTAGCACAATTTAATGATAGATACTTTTTATTGTAACCCTGAAAGACTTCTGTGAATTTACCATGTTTCCCTGAAAGCTTTAGGAACGCTGTATCTTTAAAAAGACTACATAACGGTTTTGCTTTATTGGGCCATCATCAGTGTAGTGCAGGCCTCTGGTTTTGCAGTGTGATTGCTTGTAAAGGGAGTTTCAAAGCTTTATTCTCTCCCTATCCTAATGTAACTTTATTGGTATAGTTTGAAAACTCACCCATTGAAGTCAATGGGATCAAAAGTTTGAAAATTTCTAATTAAAGGGGAACTGTGGTCTCAAACAAGTTAAGTTTAAATGAAAGGCCAGTTTCCTACTTTTGAAATGAGCGCTCAACCATACGTGCTCACAGCCCAGATATAAAGAAATGACTGACCAGAAATTAATGGTGGGAGGCTGACATGTGACATTCCTAAGGCTTCTCCTGCACAGTGCCGTCCGGGGAGCACAGCTCAGACTCCCTCAGTGTGTGAGGGAGACAGGAAGTCCCACTCTCTCTGCTTGTGTATTCCTGATAGAAAAGGTAAGGGGTCTGAGTAACCTCTGCACCGTGAGTGGGTGGGGATTAGCCACCCATGAGTGGACGGCTGCCCCCATTGAGTGGGCGGGGCTTGTGACACCCTGCGAGTGGTGGGGCCACATGGGGCTGTAAGATAATGGGCCATGCGGGACTGCAACTGGAGGGACCATGGGGTCCATGAGTGGGAGGGACCAAGGGGGGCTGCAAAGGGAAGAGGAGACACAGACAGATTGACTGACAGTTTCAAGCAGGAAGCAGGAAGTGTCAGGGTGGACCTGGGATTGCTGCTGCCATCACAATAACAAAAATGTAAATATCTTCAAACTATGCAAAGAAACAATGGAAATTAATTGCAAAAATCCCAGGGGCAAATTCCTATCAATTTACCTCAATTTACCTAAAGTCATTTTTGGACCACAGTTCCCCTTTAATTACAAATAATAAGCAAATGGTAACTTACTGTAAAGTGCTGTGGCACCTGGAATGGTCTAGGAACACGTACATCTCACTAAAACACGACGTTAAAACACACTGTTTTCCTCACGATCGGGCAATTGTCAGGTTTTCACATGCTATATTCAAGTTATGGCCAATGCAAAGGGTTACCGAAAGCTACATTTGAGGGGTGTTAACAGAAAACTGACACATTACATTTGAGACACTATATATAAGGTTTTATTTGTGGAACTTGAGTTTTCCTGTTAGATTTGTAGAAGCTTTATATTTAGTTGTGCGTCGTCTTCACTTCTTGCCATGTAGTCATCAGCCCCAGTGATGGCATGGGTAATGCTTGTGGCCATTGACACGCACTATATATAAGGTTTTATTTGTGCTCGTGGCCATTGACACGCACTATATATAAGGTTTTATTTGTGCTTGTGGCCATTGACATGCACTATATATAAGGTTTTATTTGTGCTCGTGGCCATTGACACACACTTGCCATTGACACGCACTATATATAAGGTTTTATTTGTGCTCGTGGCCATTGACACGCACTATATATAAGGTTTTATTTGTGCTCATGGCCATTGACATGCACTATATATAAGGTTTTATTTGTGCTCGTGGCCATTGACACGCACTATATATAAGGTTTTATTTGTGGAACTTGAGTTTTCCTGTTAGACACATCATGTGGGTGGGCTACCCAAATGTTGCCATTTTACCGAGTTCCAGTCTCGTATATGTTTGGTGGGAATAAGAGAATACAAGCTCTGTATTAGGATGACTAAACTCGAACCCGAGTTCCATCGGACTTTAACATACAAGAGTCCGAACGGACTCGGCGATTCAAACAATCCTTGACCCGGATGTCTCAGACTTTCTGGACTCGCGCTACTTTTCGTAATTATCATATTTCGATAATTATCGAATTGACGGCCGTCGCTAACCATAGAATTATCATTCGCGTAACTCTAGAATGTATCGTTCATTGTCGTTAAACCATTGAATGTAGATTGTTGTCCGCAACCCTAGAATTGCTCATTCTCAAGCCCTCAGATGTAGCCTTCGATTTTCGGTAGCCCTTGACATTATGTTTGTTTCCGGTAACCCTCTAATGTATGGATCGTTTTACTTACCTCTGAAGAAGAATCATTCGCTAAAAACAGCCTCAAAAGTATCGTCATATTTCGCTAATACCGCAGTTGTCTTTCGTAACCCCTTGAATTTATTATGGTCCTATTTTCGCTAACCCCCTCAAAAGTATCGTTCGGTAACCCTCGATTAATTGGGCCCATAACCCTCGAATGTATCTTGCGCAAAACCCACAATTCACCCCCTCACGCTTGTGTTTAAGGAGTTTTAACAAAGTTTTAGTGATGTGACATGTTCCCCCCCAAACCATTTTCCCAGGTGCCACAGCCATTTCAGTCAGTTACCTATTGTTAGTTTAGCTGTATCAATCTGGACTTTTCGAACTACAATCCCCATTGACTTTATGTGGTTTCGAATTCAATTCAAACAGTGGAACTTTTACTAAATTACGAAAGTTCGAAACGGACCAACTTTAGTTTGGCCATCTCTAATCTAGAGGTATTTGGACCAATGGGTAACAAATAGTCCTGCCTATCCCCTTTTAAAATGTTGTACATCCAGGGCTGGATTTTCAAAATTAGTGGATAATGGGCCATATATTGCTGGGGAACAACTGAGTGCTAACTGTGCAGAAGCCCTTTTAAAACCACAGGTGCCCCATGGCACATCCTTTGATACTGTGCAATGTGCCAAACGTACATCCACTCTGGGTGCATCACTTTTGTTGCCACCGACAGGATTGTACATCAAATGTGAATAGCACTAAATGTGTTTTTTACACCACAATCTCCCTCACCCAGAGATCGCCAAGGGCCATCATTTTTAAAAAAATATACATAGTGCAAGTTAGTAATCCCTGCAATTTATCGCTAATAATACGACTGGTTGAGTGTAAATGTATCGGCTGTGCTCATCACATTTACAGCACATGTTCATTTAATTAAGAAATTCGGTCGTATAATACAATTGGTATTCCATTTGGTGATTGTAAATAATACGACGTCGTTTGATTTACACGACATCGTTACCAGAACATTTAATGATAGCTATCGTAGAATTTCAAATATCGCTAAATTAACGATCATTTTCACGATGTTAAACGCAGGTATCGCTCAAAGCCATACCGTGAAAAATATGGCACCAAATTCTCTCTGTACGGCCGACCCCAGCGAATATACCCAACAAAATTCGCAACAAAAGTTTTCAAAAGCAAATAGGTTTCATTCAGGGGGAAAATTCACCTCTTTATCACCTCACTTTCTTGAATAATAAAAAATTACTACTCCTTGTAACCCCTCCAGACCTTATTTGGTTTACCCTGTTTTATCTCCCTCTCTTTACTGTATTATTGCAGAACCATTTTTAGGCGAATCGAAGATAAACAATTCAGAACATTTGCTTTTACATGTCTTTTCAGAAAAAAAAAATATAACTTAAACGTTTTTTTACTTATTTACTTATTGTGTGAATTCTCTGTTCTTTCATGTTCTACGAAATATGCTTCATCAACTTATTTATTGCATTTTCCAAAAGCAAACAGCCATGTGGAAAAGCACTAATTTTTACGGATATTTTTGTTACCATTGGAACAGAATAAGTTTGTGAACCATCCCAGTGACATCACAGTGGCCTTTTGTGATGAAGCCTTGAATTTAATCTTACCTTTCATCATTGCAGCAATCTGACCCCACCATGGAGAGTGACAGAACAAATTTGGGTTATTTTTTTTCCTACTATTAGCTTTACTGCGCACTTTCAAAGTCCCGGTAATTAATTTTATATGAAATTACTACTCGCAAATGGATTATTAGGTAGAAATGAAAAGCCAAAATGGTATTTAATTATTTGTTTTGCAGACGGAAATACTTTCTTATATATGGGTCTGATTGTTTATTATGTTGTGTTTTATATTATAGCATACATATTGAGATATGTTTTTTTCATGGCAGTTAATTCTGGGAAGAAAAATCGTAATGAGAATTTGAAATGGGTTCAATATTAGTGCAGGTAAGATTGTAACTGAATATTTTTATACACTCCATGTTTTTTCCTGTGCATATTTCTCTTGTATATTGTGAATATATATATATATGTCTATTAAAAAATTAAATTGCGAAATCATTTTTATTTGCATACAAAATGTAATGTACCAAATTTTTAGGGTAATCGCATTTTGCTCTCTATGCAATCCTATTCATTAGAATATTTATGTTGCTTTTTCTTAATTCATTTTTAGCTGGGACAGTCAGCAAATTTCAAGAAAGTTAAGGCAAATTCGGTAATTCCTTTCTTTATTTTAAAAAGTCGGGATTATTACATATGTTCTGGGTCTGGTATTAGTGTAGACCGAATAACTTTTCATTTTTAATCAGGTAGTTTGTTTAAGTAGTGGTATTTGTATAAATAAAATCTTCTGATATTATCTAGCCTCCCCCAAACCCCAGTTTTTTAATACTTTACCTTTCATCCAAGCTCACCACAATGAGGAATGACAACTTTCCAAGAACCGTGACCCTCATTGTAAGGCTCTGCTTCCTGATACAAACTGGTTCCGGATCTTTCTGGAGTAGAAAGGTCAGAAAGGGTGTTTTGTTTTTGAACTGCCTTCGCTAGATGTGGTAAGGGCATTTTCATTGGGAGTTTGGGAGTTGACAAGTTGAAGTTTAATATAGTGCTAGTTGATCAGGTATTTCCGATTGCCAAATTTGATTCAGGACAGGACAGTCCCCCCCTTTAATTTGTTTTTTTTGCCTTCCTCTGGATTAAACTTACAGCATATGGTAATGGGTCAAAACCTGTAATTAGATGTATGTTATGTATTATTGAACCTGATATCCTATGTTACTATGTTCAAGACCATAATAAGATCTTTGCTTCGTCAAGTTTCGCTTATGTCTTGTACTTTGGGTGATGAAAATCATTTTATATTCCCATTTACTACGTTTAAAATGCAAAGGGGCCATATAGAGAATGACGCACGAGGCATTTAATCTAAGTACCTGTAAACTCCTGTACCTCACCTCTGGCCTCGGTCCGTGGGGGTGGCGCTGCCGATGGGGCGTGCCATCGTGCTCCGTTGCGCCCTTTTCCGTGGCGACGCGGGGGATGGAAGTGGTGCCGGGCGCGCACCAGGAGCGCACGGATATTCCCCCCGGTCGCGGCAGAATGAACGTAGGAGGGCCTCATAAGCCTTTCCACGTGTTTTGATTCTTGCTGCCAGTTCCATTTGCTATCCTGTAATTCTTGTTCTTCGCTCCCTGTTATTTTTGTTCAAGCCTGCATATTACTCCTGTTCAGTCTCTGTACTCCGTATCCTCCAACCTCATATTGTCCAGTTCAGTCCCCCCCCCTCTGCACTCCATATCTCAAGCTACATATTGGGTTTCAGTTTCAGTCCCTCCTGTACTCCAATCCCTCAGCCGCATATTGTTTCCAGTTCAGTCTCTGTACTCCATATCCTCAAGCCTGCATATTGTTTCCAGTTCAGCTCTGCTGCACTCCATATTTCTCACGTCTGCATATTGTTTCCAAGCTCAGTCTCCTGCACTCCATATCCTCAGCCTACGTATTTGTCCAGTTCAGTCCTCTGTACCTCCATTTATCCCTCAAGCCTGCATCTGTTCCAGTTCATTCTCTGTACTCCAATCCTTCAAGCCTTCATATTGTTCCAGTTCAGGGTCTCTGTACTTCATATCCTCAAGCCTGCATATTGTTTCCAGTTCAGTCTCTGCAAATTCCATATCCTCAAGCCTGCGTATTGTTCCAGTTCAGTCCTCTTTACTCCATATCCTCAAGCTGCATATGTTCCAGCTCAGTCTCTGCACTCCCTATCCTCAGCCTGCATATTGTTCCAGTCTCAGTCCTCTGTACTCCATATCCTCAATCCTGCATATTTCTTCCAGTTCAGTCTCTGCACTCCAATTCTCACGTCGTGCAATTGTCCAGCTCATTCTCTGTACTCCACCATTTAAGCCGCATATTAGTACATTCCCAGCCTGAGTTTCCAGTCTGCATGTTATTCCGTTTAAACCTCTACACTCCATCATTATCAAGCCTGCATATTAATACAGTCCCGGTGTGCACCCCATACCAGCAACCTGTATATTTACCGGTTTATCCTTAACTCCATACCTTCCACTGCCAACTACCTACGGTCCAGTTGTTGTGTATCTGTATCCACCCAGCCTGCATTACGTCAGACATCCTGTGTCCCCGCATTTACTCCTGCCAGTATTACCTACTTTACCTTGTGTACCTATACATCTTGTCCTGCTCTTCCTGTGGTCATATCCGTGAAGTTCCACCCGCTATCTGTAAATATCTGGTTCTGCCAGTTGCTACATTGTTTCCCTAACTGCGTAGTAATTCAGGTCCTTTGCTAGCTGTCTCTCTACACGGCGGGTCATTCCCTGTATCCCTGATCTGTGCGCCGCCACCTTGTCTGCCTTGCCGCACAACGCCTCCACCATCAGAAGCTCTGGAGAGACCTGCAGACCTTGACTCTGCGTCCAGTGAAGGTTTGGCAGGGACTATTCCGGGGGGGCGCGGGTCCGTTGCAGAAATCCTAACAGTTATCCCAAACAAGAAGAGGTAATTCAATATTCAGAATATATCCTTGGTTCAATAAGCTCCTCATTTGGATAATATATGGTAATCGCGACTTTTTTAATCTACAAATCAAAGAGATGCAGCTTGGGCCTAAATTTGGACTACCCGTAATTTATATTCCAAATACCCCAAATATCAAAACATATAAAGGCAGTGGTGTCCAACTCAATCACACCCACATCATATAATACCTTGCAGCCAGCAATATTTAGCAACTATTGTATAATTTAATCTGGCAGTCTTTGATTTGATTCTGGTTTGGTAGAAGCCATAATTTTTATTACTGTTTGGGATTGTGTCCATTTCCTATCTAGGATCAACACCATTTGTGACCAGCAAGTATTGTCTTCTTTGACAATTTTGAAAGTTCTATTCTAGATGTTCCTGGCTGGGATGACACAGAACTGCAGAGACTACATTATTTTAGGGTTGTTTCGCAAAACATACCAATTTTCGATTGAAGGTGCTTTCAGGGCTGTTGCATTGATAGTGGGGCATAGGTGTGGTTGTTGTGTCATCTCTTACAAAAGTCTAGGTATCTACTGCGCAGTGACGGCTAATTGCCAGTTCCTTAAATGCAAAGCCCTACGTAAATGCAATGCTTATGCCTACATGAAACTAGTGCGCTAGGATAACCCTATCGGGCTAGAATCTGCTTATGTTTTCTAGAAACCAAGCTCTTGTAACCAAGAAGCAAGCTAATTTGAATGGCAGTAAAAAGAGGGATGGGTGGGGAAGCCAAAGAATGGAGTCAGTCACAAAATCGCAGAAAGAACTCAGAGGTTTGTTTGGTGGGATTTATGCGTAGTCATAATGTTAGAAATTTTGGATTTCAACTTTTGAGAAAAGAGGATTGGTGCACTTTGTCTAAGCAACATTGGTGAATTTTGTTCTCCGGGTTTGAAGAACTGTTGCTCAGAACGTAAAGCGGACAACAAGTTCCATAATAATCTTCTGTTTGGCAATATTGCAAGTGTGTACTTAGGCCACACAGCAACATTGGGCCACCGACATATTTTGGTATTTCGGTTGTTGGCCCAAATGTCTGGCGGTACTATGTTTTTCGACCCTCCAATTGCCTGGATTTTCCGATCAAACAAACACTGGTCGGACATGGTGGAATCCTGACCTATTTTTGCCCCCGCGACAGATTATGTTTCACTGCCCTATCAACCAGTCCTATACGAAAACCATGGTCGTCCGGGGCAAACTATGCCTGTATGTACCCCTTTATGGTTTTAACCCAGGTTTATAGAAATATATTATTCATGGCTTGAATTGGTAGTCGTAAAACTGGTAGTCTGTAAACACTCATGTAATAAACAGGAAATCTCTATGATTTGATGTTTCATCGTTGGAAATATTAACATAATTTCATTAATGAAGAGAAACACTGACACTCTAAGATAACAGAGTGTTGTATGATGTAGCACATGTAATGATTATCGCTTTCATTGTCCATAGATTAGTTATCCAATGCACCTGTTGTATATTATTTTATCTGTCTGATTGGATATCAGGGAATATAAATCAGCTAATTCTTGTGAAGATTTGTTGATTCTGCCTCAACCTGCGTCAAGTCTATGGTTTGATTTGATATTGTAAAGTAGTAAATAGCAATATAGCTGTGAAGTAATATAATGTAGATCGATAAGGGGATTTATCCCAAATTGAAGTGATAGATTACAATGTATGAATTCTTACTTAAGAATAATAGGTTTTAAAGCAGGGATATGGTTAAGAAAAATGAAAGTTTTATAATAAATTAAGTTTTAGGCATTTCCCATGTAGTGCAAATCTGTTTTTTTGAATGCCTATTTATTCCAACATTAGTGCTATTGCCCCTTCTTGTTTCCCAGTCCTTTTCTGGCTGGGAAACCCCATTCAGGTCTGTACCATCATCTGTGGTGTCAGATCATAATTTGGTTACAGGGAGGTACTAGAAAAGCAAGTAGCTTGGAAGGAGCAAGTATGCCCCCATCTAAATGTAGGTTCCATGTGTAGCTGTATTTAAACAGCAGATCACACTTATGTAGTAAAGGTAAGTATAATCAGCCTTTTTTAAATAACTGGCCGCTCAGCTGTTTAAAATAGAACTTGCCATGGGGGCCTGGCCCCCTGCATTTTCTCTGCTGGTAAGGCTCCTAAGTAAGAAGAACCATTGCGTGAGTCAGTTTGCCCAGTTTCATAGAGCTGTCCATCTCTTTGTTCTTGTGCCGCCCCCCCCGTCTCCCTGACAATAAATACAAATATTTACAGGCGTGGCAACACGTTGGAAGCCCTGGCGATCGTTGGGATCAGGCTATAGGATCGTTATTCTAGTATCTGCTGCTGGTGGTCTTGAACCGGCAGAATCCACCTGCTGGAAGAACAACAGTCATCTTCACTGAGAAGACCGCCACATTGTTGGCTTTGTTAGCACCTACGTCATTACGCTACGTTGTCCTTCATGGAGGTCCCATCCCTTCCCATGTAAAAACAGTCAAGGTGACGCTGGGTGGCACGCCATTACAAAAATTTGACTGCGCAGCATTCTGGACTTGTCCACCCTACTGTCATCCTGGTTAGTTTTGCAACCAGCAGGGCCAGCTTTTATACACAAGAACCACCATAGGGTGGAGGCAGTATATGACCCATCTCACTAAGCCCATCTATGTGTGTAGGCAATTAGTGCCTTGTATGGCCTCAAAGCATGCACGGCATCCGATATAACTATACTTAGTTTAACTTAGTTAAACTGTAAGAAGGTGTAATACTTGTTGGCATACATACATTCTACGACATGATATTGAAATTTTTTTTTGGTGGCCAGTAGTAACATTTTGAAATTGAGGGAACAAAACCTTTTTACAGTAGAATAAAAGCTAGAAAAGCAATTAAAAACTAGCTAAAATAGAAAATGAATAAGGGTAGCAGCACACCAGCGGTTTAAACCAAATGTTTTTTAATATAATCAATATAAAACTGATGACAGAGAATGTGGGGACCATTAATAATGGGGCTGAGAGGGTTAAGAGGACGAGAAGGATAATGTGCTGACTATTTTTTACCTCAGTAGTCACTACAGAGATCCTAGTCCTTAAGTAGGGACTGTAATATTCACTCTGGCTGACAGAGGATAAAGCCCCAGGGCCAGATAGAGTACACTCCTCTGAACTTAAGAGAGCTTAACCATTTTTATTCTATACACTGTTTCTTATCTTTTCAGAATTACTTTTGTCTGTTGAGTGCTGCTGGCTTGGGAAAAAAGCCAACAAAAGGCAGCTAGAAAGCTTATGGAGAGATGGGCAAAGGAGCAAAAGCCTCACTGAGTCATAAAAAAGGAGAAATAACACCTTCTTATAACAGAAGGCTCTTGCAGTCTCATGCTATATAGAATACTTGGTCCCACAAAATCTAAGAAACCGAAAAATGAACCAGAAATATTCTGTTTCTTAGATATTTGTGGCAATGCTATTCATAGCATGGTAGACTGCAAGATGCCTTCTGTTATAAAAAGAATGCAATGGTAATACGTAATATTCAAAAAGGTGCACGTTCCCACCTGGTAACTATAGACCGTCAAGTCTAACATCATGGTAAGGAAGGTGCTGACAAAATTTGTTACAGGCTCATAATGCCTCATATTCGCTCCAGAACTGGTGTTATTTAGAAGTAGTCCATGGATTTATAGAAACGATCATGCCAGACAAATGTACCTTGTTTTTTCTATGAAGAAGTGAGTAAAAATTTAGATTCTGCATAGCGGTACGATGTTATACTTGGATTTTGCCAAGCTTTTTTGATACGGTGCACACATAGGTGACTATGTATAAACAAAAAAAAAACGATTTGTACTGGATAGAAAATTGGTTATCGATTGCAATAAAGAGTGGTCAGATGGGGCTACATCTATTGTATTCAGTTAGATCAGCTGGACTTGAAGAGTCATCCACTGGCTTTCTCCATTCAAATTAACGGAGCGTACATCGTATGTGGGCTTAAGTGGCGTGTTCCGTACTGGGGCCACTTCTTTTTTAATCTGTTTATAAATGAATTAGAAGGGGGCATTGATAGCACGGTATCTATGTTTGCTTTGACACTAAACTGATGCAGAGCTTTGGAAACATTAAAATTATGTGCAGTGCTGCGAATCCTGACTAGAAGATTACAAAATGGCGCAAGAAATGGCCGAATGAGATTCAATGTGTGATAATGTAAAGTGATGCATTTGGGGTTTAGCAATCCGGTACCCGCCTACACCCTAATATAACTGCGTTAAGTGACATATTTGGGGGTTCTGGTAGATAACATGACTGTTAGCTACCAGACCAGATAAGCCAGACCAGCCAAGCCCAAGCTAGAGCTACTTGTATAAGTTATGTATTGTCTTGTATAAAGAGGGGAACATTCAAGAGTTTTGATCCCATATACAAAAGGGCAAATCTTGAAATGGAAGAGTTCAAGAGAAAGAGCAATTAATACTAAGGGATGAAGGGTCTGACTAATCGGCAGATTAAAAGACCAGTTAGGGCCTGTTTTTCAAATTACGAGAGCGACGTTGCGTGGGTGATATGATCACTTTATATAAATATATTAGATGGGCCATAATAAACGTCTCTGGGTATTGGGTCCACTAATTGGTTTTTAAAAATCGGTTTTCTTTGAAAAATCTAGCCATCAGAGCTGCCCACTGCCATAAACCTTCCCAGTCCCTCCATTTGGATTTCATTAAATCCACATGTATCTGGATCCGCACGAATGCATTGCCAGTGCCAGCTGTCAGTCACAGGTAGAAACATGGGATGGGGGCAGTCAATGACGGCACAAACACAACCTTCCATTGTACTAAAATATATTCACACCAAGTTAGATCGATGTTTCTCGTTAGAGCTAACAGTAAGTACCCTTAAACAAGAGAGTCATCTCCACAAGACACTCGCAAGATAGAGTTGTCAGCTCATAATACTTATACGGCAAGTACTTTATAGTTTAGGATCTAGACAATCACATTGGTCTGGGCCTTAAAAAATTATTTGGCCAACTTATTCAAGTAGGCATTTCCACCCACAAAACTATAATCCCCCCAACTCACTGGCCCCAGCATGTAGTGTAAGTGTAATCCTTACCTCACACCCCAGCTCCATAGTTCTCCTGTATCCCCCCCCAAAGTCACCAAAAACGCCCACCCGTAGGATAGCAGAGTCCATATCGGACGCTGCCTCCTACCTGGCCTCCGGGAGAAGTTTGCATGCGTACTGCAGCCCTTCTCCCCCTCCCCTCCCCCTCCCTCCCCCTCCCCTCTTCCTCTCCATCCCTCTAAGGATTCCCTCCCCCTAGTGTAACATCCTTAATATATAAATTCCCCCCTGCCAGCCCAGCCCAACCCGCTAATTTAATTATGTTTAGAGAAGCTCCCCAAACTTTTAACCTTACCTCCTTTCCTTTTTCCTCCGCCGAAATTGAGCGCCGCAGCCGCGTCTGCCTTCCTGCCCCGCTGCTTGCTTTTTTCCCTCGCAGAGAGGCCGTGACGCGTGCGGATGAAAGAGGAGGTATAGTAAAGTTTGGGGAGCTTGCTAAACATATAAATTAGCTTTGGGGCTGGGCTGCAGCCGGGGAATCTTATATTAAAAAAAATCAATTTTAGGGGCGGAATGCCCTTTAAAAACTATATAACTTATGTTTATTATAATCCATGGTTAAATGGCTGGCTCTTTGACAACAGCAAGCCTCAAAGAGTATGCAAGTTAGAATGGGTTTTTGCACTAGAACTTGTTGTATGTATTACAAGCTAGTTTTAGCACTGAAGTCACATTTAATTATGCAGTAAGACAGGCAGGTATTACCCACCAGATGTTATGTGGGACTTTTTTTGTTCTTATGATTTCTTTTTATATTGTCAATGCAACAAAATCTCATACAATTTCATATTTGTTCAAAGAAAACCCATCTTATCACACGTCCTATAGAATACTTCTCACTTTTAACTGCACCATAATAAGTGTCGTATGAAATAAAGAGAGAGAGAGTATGTATAATGTTTATTTTTAAAATTTTCTAGTTATGTTTATGCTCCATTTACAGGAAAATGCTGAGGCCACTTTCTTAAAAAATGATCCTCACATCAGGAAGTTTATGCCAGAAGATAAAACAGGACGTCAGAAGTGGCTTTAGATGGGTAAATCGCCGCTCTACGCCTACCCTACTCTCCTAATCTGACTATTTCTAATATTCCATATATCAAGTCTCATATTTTGTATTTTGGCTCATATTGGTACAGCACTTTTGTGACCGAATGAACACCCAGCCGTCCTCAGGTTCTTTCAATATTGTGACCACTTGACAATGACTTAAAAAACGAGACATGGACCCTTTTTGCAATGTGCATGCTATATAACGGAAAAGTATATTGTACGTATTTGAATTTCTGGCCATATGTACTTTAATACCATATGCAACTACTTGCGTTTATTTACCCTTACACATAGAAATAATCAGTAAACGAATATGGTTTGGCTTTCACTTTGCATTAAGAGGAAAGAGTAACAAAACAAAAACTTAACATGGCTTTGGTATGCTGAGACCTTATATATACATCTAAGAAATCCAACATAATATAGTAGAGTTAACGGGTATGTCCACCCTTCATAGAAAAATTTTTAGCAAACTTGCCCCTGTCTCCCCAGCCCCAACCGCTATGTGTTGTAATCAGAAAATGCCCATGAACTTTACTTAACCTTCCCTCTTGCCTCCGGCCGGCGCTGCCGGCCCTCTGCTTGCGAGAAAATGCAAGCAGAGGGGCGGGGAACGGCAGTCTGTCTGTGATTGGCTGAAGCGGCAGGCCAATCCGGACCGGCTGCCGGGAGTTGCAAGTTGCGGCGGAGGCAAAGGAGGTAAGTAATGTTCTGGGCATTTTCCTGATATTACAACATAGCTTTTGGGGCGGGGGACAGGGACCATGTTTGCTACAAAAATGGTTTTACACGTAGTGGGAGGGAATCCCAATCGGAAGGGAGAGGGGAGGGAGGGGGAGAAGGCTGCAGTACAACTGCCAACACTGTCTCCGGAGTCCTGTATGGCCTCTGCTATCCTCCTGGTGCCGTTTTTTGGGTACTTTGAAAGGGACTACAGGATAACACATATGGAGCTGGGATGTGAGGTAAGGATTAAACTACACTACATTAATCTGGGGGGGCCAGTAGTGGGGGGGATTAATAGTTTGGGGGTGGACCATCCCTTTAAATACAGCCTCCACTCACCCTATGTGAACAATGAACAAAGACTTTCTGAGTATTGAACTTTACATAGGCTCTTTAGAATGTGCCGAATGATGACTTAATAAATCTAATGGATTGTAACCATCGATAAATTATTGAATAGTGGGAGCAGACAAGATGTAAGAGTAAAAGAATAAAAGGAGCCTAATCAAGTCAATATTTTTGGGGGGTAGAAGTGCAATTGGGTGATTATTTTATGCTATGGCTCAAACATTTTCAAAAGTAAAGGTCCACCCCCAAAAAACTATATCCCCGCACACTACTGGCCCCATCTGTAGTAGTTTAAAAATCCTTACCTCACATCCAGCTCCATAAGGTTCTCCTGTCGTCCTCCCCCAAGTCCAAAAATGCCGCACCACAGGATGTCCGAGTCCATATCGGACTCTGCCTCCTAACCTGGCCCTCTGGGAGAGTTTGGCATGGCCGTACTGCAGCCCTTCTCCCCCCTCCCTCTCCCTCAGATTCCCTCACCCCTAGTGTAAATCCCTCCGTCACCAAAGATTCCCCCTGTCCCCCCAGCCCCACCCGCTATGTTAATATTATAGAAAATGGCCCGAACACATTACTTACCTTCCCTCTTGCCTCCGCCGCACTGAACTCCTAGGCACGTGAGTACCACGAATGGGTTTGTGCACGCGCATGCATCACAACCGGCGCACTGCTGTCCCGCCCCTGCCATTTACTCGATGTGCTCCTGGCAAACGAGGCAAGGAAGCTCGTTGGGGATGTCTAAAATTTAAATCGTAGTGCTGTGACCTCATACTATTGCTAAATCATCAGACGCTTAGAATACCATGAATTCGACATCTCAGGTGACAAGGCATACAGAGAAGGAATTGTCACTGGTCCAAAATAGTGCTGTACTATGTATTAGTGATCTTGGAATGGATGCATTATATAATCGCCACTGTTCCTCCTATGTTGCATTCATGAGTCTAAGTTTAAATGGTTCAGTGAAAAAAAAAACCAGGATTGCCTTTAATGATTTTCATGTGCATCGCTGTGGATACACGTGTGAGTGTGAAGCATAAATGCTATACTGAGTTTGCATAACCTAGTTGAGGCTGCACATTGCTAAACGCACTGTAGGTATGTGAATTTCATAGAAAAACACTAGTTTCGTCAAGACCCTGATGTGAATCAGTCTATTCCCATTATCTCTGATGATGTCCACCGGGCATTGTGTAGAATCACGAAGGTTAATAGCTTCTCTGGTCTCTGTGCTCAAAGATATATGACTACCTACCATAATACTAAACATGTATAACACATAAGTTACACATCGTTTTCTAACTGGACCTCCCACCACGGGGTCTACTATCTAGAGTGTAAAGATACGAAGAGATCACTGGAATTCACGATTATTGGCAAACACATAACTTTAGCAGGCTTAGTGAGTTGAGTTCTCCTCCATTTTTTGTATTTTGATAACTTCACCGGGGAGTTTGAGAATGAACCATTTTGAGGCAGCCTATATGTTAGTTTATAAAGCCTGTTCTACTAGCCTCCAGGATATCAGGTAATAAACGGAATCCGATTTTAACAATGTCAATAGTGATTACATGTCAGTCCTGGATGAGTGTTTGACTAAAATTGTTAGATAACTTGTTGGCATAGAGTCTTTACTTTAATATAACCGGAACTCATAACTTCACAGGTGTTTCTGATCAAAACTCGCCCCTTTGTTTAATCGTGCGACAGTAACTGAGTGAACGAAAGGTGATGCACGGGTCGACTAACACTAATCATCCCAAATGCCGCGCTATGTACACTGGGTGAAACTTTCTTATACTTCTCCACCATCAGCGAATAAGCTGTCGGCGACAAAGTATGATGGCCCATATTTGTGCGCTCACCTTTTCCGCAGTCAATCGCAACTCAACAAGAGATCTTGGCAATCCCCCGTAAATACATCAGGAGGATTAGCCTGTAGAATACAATCGCGGAGACTATTGGTGGTGATTAAAGGAAGCAACTGGAGTTAAAGTGATGCAATGACCAGTGGGAATGGGTTTCATGAAATTCAGCAACTTGACTTGAAGGGGTAAAGCATGAGCATGGCCGTGAGAGAGTCCGGTTCATCAAATGGATCTCGGGCAAACAAGAGATTTACCGTACTTTTGAACCTACCCAAGAGATACACAATTCGACGTACACATGTGTTTTCTACTACTGCGGCACCTACAGGGAACGCAGATTTCAACAACTCCTGGGGTTCCTGTACTAACGAAATTAGCATAGAGATTTTTTTGATTACATGAATGCGGAACACTTAAGAATTAGTCATAAACTAGCTGTAGTTTACAAGCACAACAGTCAGAGATCATTAATGTTAACATTAGAATAAGCTTAAAACCGGCTTAAAGATCGATATCCCTAATGCCCATTGAGAACTTAATTAAAAGCACTGAACGCTTATGGACCCAATGGGTGATTCATACTGCCCGACAGTCAGCGGCAAATGCACTGTCGCCACTTAGAAAGCCGGGCCACATGTTGCACGAACAACCGCCAAGATTGAATCTCTCAGACCAACGAGTGATTTGGCCATCATGTGCGATCACCCTTTCCAGCCCAATTCATGAATTGTTCGTACACGAAACAAACGTTTGCTAATGAGAACACAATAGGGGGTTTACACAAACGTGAACTTTATAATTTAAAAGCCTGACCGGCAAAAGGAGAACTGCACAATGCCATAGGCACCGCGAAGCGTCTTAAGATGGATAGCCTCGACACATGAAAGCCCCCTGACATAGAAAGTCAAAGAGAAAGAATGAACAAAAATGAAGTGAAAAACAAAATAATTTCAGGTGTGATGCCTAATTTGTCATCATTTTTCTTGTTAGGATTTCCTAACACATTTCAATCTCCACATCTACGACGATATACTCACCTTTTCCCCCCCGATCCACTGCAGCATCAGTACCCAGGGTCGAGGACATTTAAAAATCGCTAAGTCTAACCCTGGGTACTTTCCCTAACGTCCCTGCAACTACTTACCACCATCTTCTGCTTCGCCGATCCACCACACTGTTTCCACCTCTCTCTCTACTGTCAGTGACAGTCTGCGAGGCAGCCAATTGGAAGACACCCTCCTTGCAGAGCGTATCTTCCTATTGGCGTTCCTCATCGATCTCTTCACTGAAGCAGGAAGAAGCGGAGCTGAATGGAGCGATCCCGAAGCAGATTTTGGGGTAAGTAGTGCAGAGCTGGGGGGGAGAAGTACCCAGGGTGAGGACTTAGCGATTTTAGGTACTCACCCTGGGTACTATGCTGCTAGCTGGATGAAGAGGACGAGGGTGAGTAGTTAGTTGTCCTTAACTGATTATGTGGAATTTTTGATTGAACATCTCGAGGTCGCTGCTAGAACTAGGATGGCTCAAACTCTAATAACTCTATAAACTTATAAGTTTCGGCCGAACTCGCACTGTTCGAAACTAGTTCTTGCTCAAACTAGTATTTTTCCGTACTAAGCGGCTGTATTTTAAATAATTTATCGAAAAATTTGTTATTATCGAATTTACAATTTACAACAAACCCCCTGGAATAAAGTGTGTTCGATTTTCGCTAAGCCTCGAATGAAGTGACAGGTGCATGTCCCCAGGCCATTTCCCACCCAGGTGCTGCACGCAATTTTACAATAAGTTTCCAACTTATAGTCTCTCCATACTCTAATGGTTGTTTTTCCAAACACACTGAAACTTTTACTGAAGTTCTTGCCATCTCTACCTCAGCTAACATACGGCCATAAATACGCTGTAATTATCACGCCAAAAAAAATAATAAATTCGGAAGGTTCAGAATAAGTTCAGAAAGTTCCGATAGTTTATCAGCACAAACCAACCACAATCAATTCAGAACCCAAGCTTCAACTACAGCTATCTTAGTATGATAATAAACACATTACTACTGTAGATATGATACCGTTACAACACATTACTGTAGTTATGATAATAAACACATTACTCTAGTTATGTATAATAAACACAGTACTGTAGTTTATGGATCAGATAACCCACTTAGTTATGGATCACCATTTAGTAGTTATTAATAATAAACACATTACTGTAGTTTATATATAACCACATTACTGTAGTTATGATAATAACACATGTACTGTAGTTTTATAATAATAAACACCTATTCTAGTTTGTATAACACATTACTGTCAGTTATCATAAATATAACACACTTATTGTAGTTATGGGTAATAAACGCATTACTGTAGTTTGTAATTAAAAAACAAACAACATTACTGTAGAAGATGTCCGACTTCGCAAAAACCCGTCCCTCGGGATCCCGAATTTTCGAAAAAATTCTGAAAAGTCCCGCGAGCAGACCCACTTAAAATGAAAATATCCCTCAAAATTACTGAGAATTTCTCGTCATTTTGCGAAATTTTTGAAAACCGTATTTACGAAAAAGAAGGCATCCTCTGTATTTTCGAAAATTTTTAAATTATGTGAATTATGTTTTCCCGTAATTTGAAATTTTCGAAAATATACGAGAAATCTCCGCGGTTCGAAGTGGCGGAAACAACGGAAAAAGAATTAAAATCCGCCTTCGCGAACGGAAAATCATCAGCAGAGTCCTGGATTCGGATCCCGAACCGCGCCATAACCCTAATTACTCGTAGATAAATAATGTTAACTGTAAATTCATGGCCATTTATCAACATTAAATAGAAAAGCCACGTTTTATTTGATTAAACACAAATCCCCACAAATGACTGCCCGTGTATGACCATCTATATTGGCAATAATTTTGGTGTAAATTATGTCCCAAATAATTTTGTTTTGGTCTGTTACCATACTGACATTTTTTTTTATATAAAGTTAGAGCGCAGAAAAACAACATAAATTTTATCCCTACGTTCTACTTTGTCTATCTCTCTTCTAGATATCTTTCAGGTCCCGAAAGATAATAGACTCTATCTACTTTATAGATATTACAGAATTCCTGCCTTTAAAAAACTTTCCATTAAAACTGTTAATAGAGTTTAAACTCACAGCTGAAACATTTGATTGACATTTTCCAGTGGTCAGAAATTTCAAGGAACCAATTTAACTATTTTAAACACTGCAACCTAGAGAGGTTTCAAGTAATTTTAAATATCATCGTGTTTTCTTGGGAGACATAAATCAATTGCAAACGTCATTTGCCAGCATAAAAATGTTATGACTTCACAGGCTTTGAAAAATTCAGCAGATGGGAAAAATCATCAGGGGTGGACAAGTCAGTTACAGACGGAATGTTTTAACTGTGCGAAATCCCTAATAAGCAACCTCTGTGATTCCATAATGGTAATTTCAGTGAGTCAAAGGAGTTTCATTTGCAAGGAAAATTAGATTTTGCCTTAGATTGTTTCTTTCTTTTAACTGTTAAATTCTCCTTTAAAGGTCATGTCCCTCCTATACATCACATTTTTTACATCCAGCTGCAGGGACCCTACCCCCTTAAAAAAACCACTCTACATTTTACTTACCTCTTCCAAAGATGCAGCTAAAATCAAATGCTGACAGTCCGACCAGAAAGTGGCCTCGCTGCTGCTGTGCTTCTCAAAACAACAAGCTTTCGCGCAGGGGAAGGTACCCAGGTGACCGGGCCTTGTAAAGATTCTGTAAGTGCAGCTCTGGAAGAGGTAAGTTAAAAATGCAATTTGGGTTTTTGGGGGTCCTTCGGCGGCTGTATTACAAATGTTGATTTATTGATGGAACATGCCCTTAGCCTACTCCTCTTTGATTTCAGTTAAGCATTAGTAGTTTATTTCCTATTATGCCAATTAGGTTATTCTGGTCTGTTTACTAAAACTTCCCTTCCACATTCATAAAATGTTTTATTATGTGTTCAGATATCAGAACATCTGCCTTGCCCAATCTTCTTTTTCGATAAACTTCCAAGTTCCCCAATTGCAAAATGAATGGACCATTATAGGGAACATTGTTGAGAATTCATCAGAAAGGTATCCTTTCTGCAGCGAAAGTATTCAGACATTTGATAGAATTAAAGCGTAAATCTATGAAATGTCCTAATTATTGTATGACCAGCATTGGGTCAATTATAAGGTTTATAAATACAGATCAAACCCGAACTTGAGTTGATCCGAACTTATATAGAACTTTTAGAACTTTCCGAACTCAAGAAGGACGTGTTTTTTCGATACTTATGGAATTTAACATATTGGCGTTATCCCTCGAATGTTTCTATTTCGGCGTCACCTCAATGTAATCATTCGGTAACCCCTTGAATATTGTTTCGATCCGTACTCACTCTCAATGTAAATGTTCAGTTTCTGTAACCCTCAAATGTAGCTTTCGGTAACCCTTGAATGGCATAACCCTTGAATATAGCATGGAACTTACCATTTGCCCGATCCGTGAGAAAATTAGTGGTTTTAAAAACGTGTTTAGTGATTGTACGTGTTTCCCTAACCATTTCCCCAGGTGGCCACAGCCATTTTACAGTAAGTTACCATTGTTTATTTATTTGTAATTAAAGGGGACCTGTGGGTCGCACAAAATGACTTTATGTAAATTGAGGTAAATTGATAGGAATTGCTCCCCTGGGATTTTTGCAATTAATTTCCATTGTTTCTTGCTAGTTTTTGAGAAGATATTTACATTTTTGTGTGTGATATGGCAAGTCACCACCAGGTTCCCCTGCACTTCCGCTTCCTGCCTCTGAAAACTGTCATTCAAATCTGTCCTGTGTCTCCCCTCCTTCCCTTGCAGCCCCCTGGTCCTCTCCCATCATGGACCCCATGGTCCCTCCAGTTTCAAGTCCCGCATGCCCATTATCGTACAGCCCCATGTGGGCCCCACCCACTCCCAATCGCAGGTGTCCACACCACAAGCCCCAAGCCCCGCCCACTCAATGGGGGCTAAGCCCTTCCACGTCATGGTGTCTAATCCCCACCCACTCACTGTGCCTTAGGTTTCTCAGACCCCCCTTAAATTACCTTTCTATCAGGACTTCACACGCAGGGTAGGAGTAAGGGACTTCCTGGCTCCCCTCCAACATCTGAGGGAGTCTGAGGCTGTGCTCCCCTGCTTCACTGTGCAGGAGAAGCCTTAGAATGTCCCACATGTCAGCCTCCCACCCATTACTTTCCTGGTCAGTCTTTCTTTATATCTTGGGCTTGTGGAGCACGTTGGTTGATGGCTCATTTCAAAAGTAGAAACTGGCCTTTCAATTTAAACTTAACTTGTTTGGGACACCTGCTTCCCCTTTAATAGAACTTTTCAACTATTTGATCCCATTGACTTCAATGGTTAGTTTTCAAACTATACCAATAACTTACATGAGGAATAGGGAAGAATCAAGGCTTTGAACTCCCTTGACACAATCACACTGCAAAACCAGAGGCCTGCACTACACTGAGATGGCCCAATAAAGCCAAAACCGTCTGTAGTCTTTTAAAGATACAGCGTTCCTAAAAGCTTTCATGAAACATGTAAATTCACAGTAAGTCTTTCAGGGTTATTCAATAAAATTCTTATCATTAAAAATTGTCTAATTTTACACCCCAACCAATCAGTTGTTTTAGCTTCCAAATTGAATAAGAATCTGATTGGTTGGGACAAACATTAGCACCATTTTAAACTATAAGTAACTTTTATAACCCGTGTGATAATGCAAGCATTCAGAAACTTCCCATTAAAACAATACTGGAACATGATTCACAGTAACAGACACCTGGTGGATAGGAGTGCTGGTACTTCCTAAGTTCGTTTTATTTCGAGCTTCCGCACTCAGTAAAGTTTGATAGTTCAAACACAGACCCATTAAAGTCAATGGGGACAATAGTTGAAAGTTAGATTAAATAACTGTAAAAATTAGAATGGTAACTTACTGTTAAATGGCTCTGGACCTTGGAAATGTCTAAGGGAACACGTACAAGACCCAAACTTGTTTAAAAAATACTAACTTTGTCCCATGATCGGCTATTTTCAAGGGTTCAGGGTTTTTTGTTTCAAGGGTTTTCGAGGGCTACAAATTGAACAAACATTCAAGGGTTATTGGCCTTATTGGTAGGGTTACCGAACGCTGCATTCTAGGGTTATGGAGACTAAAGAGTCAGGGATCGTAATATTGAAAATTCTATAATTTGCAAAAAATTTCCGGAAAGTTAGATATAGAATCCATAATGAGTTTGAATGTTCGGGTTTCGTTCAACATTACAGTTCGGGTCAAATTCGGTTTTGAGTTCAGTCCTCCCAATCTCTACTATTCATCATGTAATTTAAACAGGGCTTGTCTAATATGTATTTGAATTGCCCACAGTTTTCTCATGCCAATTACAACACATACACAGCTTTCTCTCTTGTAGTCATTCACTATTACACCGTCAGCACTAAACATTCTAGATCTACTAGACTATACAACTGACAGGCAATGATCATTCCTGGCTTGCCAATGTTCTCAATATCACTACTCCACTTTCTAAGGGATTATACAAGGGTCCCTACCAGCCCCACGATGTTTTCATGGGAAAAATACGATATACCACCAAGATTATAGTTGACACTCTGTCCCCCGGTCCTTTCCATGTCGAAGAGGAAACATAATTGCGTTTCAGAATATCGGCAACGTCCACTATACGACTAGAAAAATTCAAGTGTTTGAGGAAAAGGCAAAAAGCCTCCAGGCACAATGTGCGCAGATGTTCTTGGACAACAGTCGTGTCGGCTCTGTCCGGTAAATTATTGATGAAATGCCCTCAGGTTACGGCTGTCTTAGAATTAAGGAAGAAAAAGTGATGCCGCTAATTGCATATGAAAGGGTGCCTGCTCTCTATGATACTCAGATGTATAAGCACAGAATTCAGTATATCTATTCTTTCACGTTTTCTGCTTAGGAAGAAACTATGGTTATGGATAAATTCAACTTTATCCAACATTCATGAATGGTAATGGTTTGTGGACATAGAATTAGGCAAATTCACTAAAAATGTCCGATTCCGTATAAAGAAGGATATCTTTGCCATGATAAATTCAATAAAAACATACACCGATTATTAAGTAGGGAACCTATAATTTATAAACATAGTTATTTTAAAGGACACTTATAGTCTTAAATATCACCGTCCCTCCCCTTAAAAGACATTAATTAATGCTGTTTGGGTACAAGTCTCTATACTCTATATCTTACCTAGACTTTCCCCTCGTATTCGGGTCCAACTCTGCCCCCAGTGGACCCTGTCTGATGGAAAACACTCGCTGCATGTGCACGTCTTTCTATTGGGCCAGATTGCAGATGGCATTTACACTACCCAACGTATCTCATCCTTTGCATTGTGGCATCTGATGCGTCAGAGACTGCTGTTTTTACTCCCATGACTGGGAGATTCTGATGTTATTACCATTTAAAAACAAACATCTGATTGGGTTGGGGCACAAAATAGCACCTATTTTTATGATAAGGTGCCTCATTTACCTCATAGCTGGCAAAATTGCCTTCAGGCCAAATATGGCTTTCCGTATTTAATACTACTGGATTCGCCCTTGTGTGTAACTTCCAACGGGATTTTAACTCCCAGCGATCCACTTTAAGACCAGCCATTAGCTGTCTTAAATTGTGGAGTTAAAAAGTGGATGCAAATTCTTAATTTAAATAACATTGCACCAGTGCACAGGTGTCTTTTTGTGAAACTGTGGCAACCAGTGCAATTTTGGAGTTAAACAAACGTGCGCTAACCTATTCACTATAGGTTAGCACCAATTTTATCCCCTTATTTTAGCACAAGGCACTGTGTATAAATCAGATCCCAAGACTTTTTTATTTTATCTTCCTTAATGTCTTTTAAATGGCTCTCAGGGCAGTAAATACGCCTCTCCTATTGGTGCACTTCCAATCACCTTCTTCAAAGATGGCTGCAGTTAGTCAGTGTTATGTTTATCCTTCCAAAATAATGATTTTCTGTTTACAAGACCCCTAATAATTGCTATTTCCCCTTGACCGCAGCTCCCTGGTACAGATCATTTGCCTTAATAGAAACTGAGAATGTTATCAGACTAACACTTTAAAGGGTATGTCCCCTTATCCCCTCTCCAAACAAACTTTGTCTGCAGCCTTATTGTCCTGCCTCCAAAACTTCGAACCTCGCCATGTTTTACAACTCTGAAATTGCTCCTAAATGTCTGCGTTCCCTCTGTGTCTTCTCGGAATTTCTGTGCTTTTCCTTGCACGGAAGCTGCAGAAGGGTCCGACAGGCATGAGAAGACATTGTATGAAATTACAGAGGGTACAGTATATGTATAAAAGAAATCATTTTAAAATCCATTTTTTAACTGACGTTTCCCTTTCCAACAAAGTCAAACTGTTCCTCCCCCCTAAACCTTCTTTATTCAGCAGTAAAACAGCCTCAGTCATTCTTGGCCTGAACAAACCTCAGATCACAATTATTTCCGAAACACAAGTTCCATCTTTTTTTTTTGAGCAAATATTTTGAGTATCAATCATACCTGTCAGATGTCCATGCCTTCCACTCATAACACATGCTTGGCTAGAGCCTTACGGGACTGTTATAACACAATGTTGGCAGAGGACTGCACAAGCAATTTTCACTTGATGGCTTGGCACAAGTTTGTTTTTTTCCCTACATCCCTTCCACTAGTTCTGTTTCATAAATACTGAGATTTTCTGCTGATTCTAATTTTCTTGTACCAATTTCCCGAAGTTTGCATCTCTCGCCCCTCGCCCAGTGCAGTGATGTAACGAGAATGTTAGCTGTCCACTTTTCTTGGCTCCCAATCTGGGTGTCAGTTTTGGTATGACCTTTGTGCTTTTTCCACCATGGAACACTCATAGTCTAATGCTCCGTTGCTGCAAGATCAAAGAGTGGCAATTCAACATTCACACAGGAATGGACATGTACACCTCACAGATGCAGTCCGCCATTGAATTGCATTTTGAACCGTGCCTCGGTTTGTAGCATAATATTATTCAATACAATTTCTTTATGTTTACAATGGTGGCTATTTTTGCCCCAACCATCAGGATCTTATTTAACATTTGAAAAGCTAAACATCTGATTGGTGGTTGGGCAAAATTACACCATTTTAAACGATAAGAACTTTTATTGAATAACCCTGTTAGTACTGAGTTGATGTTGGATCACCCTGTAGAGAGTCATTATGGGTAGAACAGGAATTGATGCTGCCTGGCTCTAAGAGCCCACTTACAAGATATCATGCATTCTAATAACTAGATAGGTGTAGGAACGCAGTGCACATGGCAAAAAGTCCATAGACCCCCCCCCTGGCTACATTCTGACCATCTTGAATTCTTGACGGTTACACACGTCCGATAGGACGCATGACCCCCCGGCGCTGTTCCCGGCTACATAGTTGCACTTTTGTATGCATTCCCGCCTTTTGCGCCGTTTTGTTGATCTGCTATGCGGATTGAATAATGGCCCATAGTGAAACACATCCACCGTTCGATAATCTCCCAATGGGCATTATTCTTCGTCCGTCTGCACACGCTAAGGGCTAAACCCAACTAATGTGCTTCTGACCTAATTTTGGAAAAGAGTGCATTCATTCGAGGGCACACATCCCCCCCCATAAGAGACTGATAAAGCTGTAGTAAACCACAAATTATTAAATAATGTGCCTTTAATATTAGCTGTTACTTTGCTTAATAATTTCCCCAGTATTTCTATAGAACAAATCAATTCTGCAGCTCATTTCCTTAGCTCGTTGACTGCCTGTAGCGTCACGGCACTGTGTGCGTGATTCCACTTGTTCATAACTTTATAAGCAACAGGCTGTGCATTTTTAAAGGAGAAAGCTATGGTGTTTTCATTATAGTATGAAGGAGTTTCCCCTTTCCCATTTCACCCTGCTGGTAGAGGTTTAAGTGGTCAGCTCCATGGGGGTGCAAACTAGTTCACATTTTAAGCATTTAACATGTCTTGATTTAAAGGAAACTAACTGCAAATGAGGCCAAAAGAGTGTTTAACTATAAACTTTATAGGTTTTATAACAAGCTTATCGTCTGCACCTGCTTCCTATGACTAACATGGTTATAACTTTTGATTACACAGATGTTTTCCAGTCGTCATCCAATCGTTAAGAGGCACCTGGAAGGGGTAAGATTGGTGGTAGTGTGTACTGGGCAATGGGGCCAACTTATATTTACCAGTCCTGTGTGTACTGGGCATGATGGCATCTTATATTTCACGAAGTCTGGTTTGCTTGGGCAGGGGGCATCTTATAATTTACCAGTCTGTGTGTTCTGGGCATGGGGGCATCTTATATTTACCAGTCTGTGTGGCTGGGCATGATGGGCATCTTATATTTACCAGTCTGTGTGTGCGGGCATGAGGGCATCTTATATTTACCAGCCTGTGTGTGCTGGGCAATGGGGGCATCTTATATTTACAGTCTGTTGTGTGCTGGGAGAGGGCATCTTATATTTACCAGTCTGTGTGTTCTGGTCATTGGTGCATCTTTATATTTTACCATTCCTGTGTGTGCGGGGCATGAGGCATCTTATATTTACCAGTCTGTGTTGCTGGCATGGGGGCTCTTATATTTACCAAGTCTGTGTGTGTGGGGCTGGGGCATCTTTATTTTGCCAGTCTGTGTGTTGCTGGGCATGAGGCATCTTATATTTACCAGTCTGTGTTTTGCTGGGCATGGGGGCATCTTATATTTACCAGTCTGTGTTTTCTCTGGGCATGGGGGCATCTTATATTTACCAGTCTGTGTGTACTGGTCATGGGTGGGCATCTATATTTACCGTCTGTATGTGGCTGGGGCTATGGGGGCAATCTTATATTTACCATCTGTGTGTGCTGGGCATGAGGGCATCTTATATTTACCCGTCTGTGTGTGCTGGCATGGGGCATCTTATTTACCAGTCTTGTGTGCTGGGCATGGGGTCTCTATATTTACCAGTCTTGTGTGCTGGCATGGGGGCACTCTTAATATTTACAGTCTGTGTGTGCTGGGCATGAGTCATCTTATATTTACAGTCTGTGTGACTGGGCATATGGGGGCATCTTATATTTTTACCAGTCTGTGTTTGCTGGGCATGGGGCACTTTATATTTACCAGTCGTGTGTGCTGGGCATGAGGCATCTATATTTACCAGTCCTGTGTGTGCCTGGGCATGATGGCATCTTAATATTTACCATTCTGTGTGTGCTGGCAGGGGCATATTATATTTACCAGTCTGTGTTTGTGGGCATGGGGGCATGCTATATTTACCAGTACTGTGTGTGCTGGCATGGGGCAATCTATATTTACCAGTCTGTGTGTTCTGGGCATGGGGCAATCTTATATTTTAACCAGTCTGGTTGTGTGCTGGGCATGGGCGATCTTATATTTACCAGGCTGTGTGTGCTCCAGGGGATAGTATGGAGAAGGCCAGATAGCAATCTGAGAGGTAAGTAAGTTTATTGAGTTCAGGGTTATTGATCATGGAGAAGGTAAGTATAAAAATGGTCCTTTAGTGGGATGGACATGACTTTCAATCTAGGGAGTTTTTCCTCCCTGGGCTTCCTGGTTTTCAAAATGCACGTTATCGCACTTTTTTTCTTGTGACATGTGCTTTATTGTGGCCTTTTTTCGGGCCTGGTTTAGTAAATAATAACTCGAATAGAATATTTTCTGATTGCCCCGGTCCCGGAAAGAGGAGGGATGGGTAGTAGTTTAAACCAACCAGTAATCACAACTATAGCATTACCAGAGATCTATTTGTAAACCTAGGAGTGAAGACCTAGACATTTGGTCCTTAGCCTCAGGACATCTAACAGAAGGATGGTGGTTTGTTCATTTGTAAAGAACCCATCAGTGTCATCTTCTATTTTAAGCTTTGGTTCTCCTTTAATCTTCAGAGTTTGTTGTTGTTTAGGAATATCAGCTTGGGAAGGAATGAGTGGCATAACACAATAAGTCGTACTTACCTCTAAAAGGGAGATGGCATTAGGTTGGTAATAATCTTTAAGACAAAAGACTCACGTATTAAGGTTAGCTTTTTCCATTTTTTTAAAATTAGGTTTTCTAATGAATTATTCTAAATTTGGGCGTTTATAAAACTTTGCCAATTTAACAGCTGGTTGCTGGGGTCGCTTTACCGTGTCATTGTTTTTTTTTCTATCTCAACTTGGCGACGCTCTGCAATTTCATCTAATGTTTGTTTTAGGGGGAAAAACTACAGTAAATGGTCTCGCTCTACTGTAAATTAATCAGAATATTCCCCCTAGTCTAGGTTTTCGGAGGAGCCGATGTACTCATATTATGTTGATTTGCTGTAATATAGTTCTTTGAAAATGTGGAGTTGGAAAACTGTTTTAGAAATGACGATTAGGGAATGTATAATAAAGCAATAATATCACTCCGGGAACCCTGGATAAAAGAAAGCAATCCACCAACTGAAGATAATTTAAAATAACGTTTCCCCTTTACAAATGTAGCCTTCCTATTTAGCCCATGTTCTGGTCTTGCTGTCCACCTGGTTCTTCTAGGTAGCAGCAATCAGTTATGGGTGGACAGATGCCATCACGGCCAATACTGACGACTGCTATTTCCCGAGCTGCTTCCTCGGAGCAGGGCGTGAGCTCTTATAAGATGGCCGCAAAACTTCTTTAAGCTCCCAGGTCTGGCATGCAAAAACATTGGCTGAGTACAAGGAAAGTGCTTTAAGCAAATGTTTATGGCCACGTTCACGGTCTTCAAATGGAAAATTCCCATTACCCCCAAAACATGTAAACCACAATCGTTTAGAAAACTGACATGTGTAGGGCTAATCTGTTTTTTACAGCAGAAACCTATCCTCTCCTCCCGTCTCCTTTCCAAGTCTTTTTACAAGCTTTAATATGCTCAGAGGAGGAGATAGGGTAATAGCATTCAGTAATTGTGTGATGACTCTGTTCACCACACTAACACTGCTAACTAAAAGAACCAGGAAGAAGGTAACAGAACACCAGGCAAGCATTTCAAGGTTAGACTTACATCTCTCACGTTCTAACTATTGCAGCAGTTTTTGGGATTTGAAGGTGTGTTTAACCTATATACAATTTTATCTGAGGGCAAACTTTAAAACATTCTGTTTGAGGGTAATCTGCTTAATACACATTTTAGTTTTGGGGTGGACACTGCCATTTAAGTCACAAATTACCCCTGCTGATAAGTTTTAGGATGCGTTATATCTAATGTCAGATAACATTTGGGAATTTTTAAAATTAGCTGCTGCTCCCTGATAGCTCATGATGGTTATTGTGTTCAGCCATCACTCCAATGGTCAAAAAAAAACTTTTTCCCCCCCCTGACATTTTCAAAACTGGATGCGGAGAATTAACGGGATCCCTATCTCTCAGTTGAGGTTCTAAAGAAATTGACTAAGGCCTCTGCAATGAAGAACCATTCATAAAAGATTACAGAATGTTTCCATTTCATCAAAGATGTTAATGTCAAGCACATCACAGTGTTTTCTATTTTTATTACGGAAGTTATATTTCCTGCAGGTAACAAGACAGTTTTTCAGGAAATGGCAGTGCTTTCACTAGGAAGTTACAAGTTTGATCTATATTTAATAAACTAAATGTAGTTTTCTTCCCGTGCTGGCATTGTTATTCTGTGTGTCATATTTTTTTAATACAATCACGGCATTGTGTATTCCTTAAACTGAAGCGTGCTGCGATTTAGTCCAGTCTTTTCATTGCTGGTTTTCTGTGGGGTGGTTCTGTTTGACGTTTGCCACTTTGTGTGGGCTATAGAACGCGACTGCACCTTTCAAAGCCTATGGACTCGTCTCAGACAGCAGGATATAACGCAGGTCCCCCAGGTACAGGTAATGTTCTGTTTATAAGATCTGCCACTGGAAAGTATTCAGTAAACATAAAGCATTGTGTGCCAAACATTCATTCTCTGTATGTTTCATAAGAGCTATATATTGTAGATAAATAGACGCGTCCGTGGAAGCACCTTTGTGCTCTATACCCCAAAGGACTGACTATTGTAAGCTATCCTAATCATATTGCTTTGTTCTTCATGAACCTGCAGGCCATAAGTGAAGGTGAATGTAAGGTGGTCCTCTGAGTTTCCTCAAGCTACAGTCTCTTTTCAATTGTCCTTATAGATCCTAGTTTTTGCAGAATTGTTTCTGTTTCATCACCCAGGGAATCTCTTAAATTTTACTATTCCATTGTGTGTCCAAAGGGGAAAGATCCATTCAATACAGGGATAGTAAAGAAGGGATCATTGGTCATGGGAACAGTAATCTCCTATCTGTAATGCTGGCCATACCTAGGCAGACATTAGAAGATTTATCTATATGTCTATAGACCCACATTTTTAATAGCAGCCTGTTCACCTTGAGACTTTTTCTGTCTGGCCATTTATTTTTGGCAATTGCAAGTGCAATTGACCGGCTAGGTGGTTCTTTTGGGAAAAGTTTAAAGATTTAGACGTTCATCTATGGATGAAAGTCCAATCTATAATAATATCTAAGTTGTGGCTCACCTTAAGGAGCCCCAGAATTATTAACCCAGCATAGAAGGAACAGGTCCTGAAATAAAACAAGTTAATGCTGTTATGACAAGTAAACCTTACACACACCCTGGACCAGATTACTAGAACTTGTGAGGTGACAGTTTGTAAGAAATCCTAGAAGTTTGGACGCGATTCGATTATTCTAGGTAATACTGATCCACTATCTGACAGGCCAACATCAAAAATGTTATTGCAAAATAAGGTTCCATATCATAGTTACTTTGGATAACGCCAATAATGCGGAACGAGGAGTGGTGTAGTGTCTCCCCAATCAACAGACTCAGTACTGATCTGACCCCTTACTGCTGCCATCCGTGAACAGAACAGGCACGAGGACAGGCAGAAGCAGCTCGAGGGATACGAAGGCTGTTAAATATGATTTAGGAGCAAATTTTAAAAGGTTTAGACCTTGCACGAACGAGATTTGTCAGGGTAATTGGGCCATATAAAAAATGTCTTTTAAGGGGTGGGGACCTACACCTTTAAGGTAACCGTGATCAACATAATATCAAAATCAATCAGTCCCAGGGGGTCCTTCTGTTTGTTAGGATGGGGAACCTCTTTACTTGAATCCTCATGCGCGCTCCCAAAGCAGTGAACAATTTGTTAGATCAATAATGAGAACAGTCAATAAAATCTTCCTTTCCTGTCATTTGATGTGACGCCGGATTACGAGAAAAGTTGAAAATTATGCATTGCATGAGAAGGCGATGTTTTCTAATGTTACTTATAAAAAGCGGATATTTATAGATCTAAAAGTTTCGAAGAATGTTTTAATGTTACTGGAAAATGTTCTTGTTTTTGATCTGTTTTATTTGTATCAATCAATAATCTAACTTTTTGCCAACGTGGTAATGTGTACAGTTTCATTTATATAGACTGGATAATGGTAAACCACCACCACGATGTAAACCGCCGAACTTATCAGTCTAAAAAGGATATGTGAGAAGATCACCCCGTATGAGTTTCCGTGACCGCATATAAAAGCACGCGGCCGCAAGGTGCTGATTACAATTTTAGATAGAGCACACGGAACCCACAAAAGGTTACTTCTAGCTATTCCTTAAATTTACCGTTGGGGTTGTCTTCTTTATGATATTAATTATAACCCTAACCCCCCCCACCGCCTTTATGTTAGGTTCTTCTGTCCTGTTTTTCCTTCTCTCAACTTCCGGAACTGTGTAAGATTATATATGGTTAATCATATCAGTTCCCCTCCCCCTCCCCCTCCTCCGTTGCCCATAAGAAAGACCCACATACACAGGCATTTTAAACCATAACTTAGGGAACGTGCTTTGAGAAGGGGCCCCTTCCTATATCAGCTATGTACTGATTAAATACAACAATGGGTAATGATTATCAAGCAAAATCTATAAGCAGATGGAGCATAGAGCAGGAGGGGAGCAGATTATGCGGACAACTACGCCAGTCATGCTAGTTATGTTTTTCCCCTGAAAAATTTGTCCTGTGTTTTTAATCTGAGCAAACCAATAAGATTTTTCTTTCTAGCTGTATTAACAGTAACAAGTGACATTTGATTGTGAGCCAACTTAACAACAAAATGATTGAATAAGCCTTGTAATAGTTTGTACAGTCTTGACCACCCCTCCAATCGGACCATGAGGGGTGTTTGTCTCTCCCTCTACTTAAATGCATAATTAAAAGGAGGTCTAGTCAAAACTCAAACCTCCCTTAACATACTTGATTTCCTTTGGGGCACGCTCAAATGTCTTTCACATTGCAGGACAGAGGCCTACAGTGTGTTCTACGGATGATGGCTCTATAGAAGACCAACATCTATAAAACCGTCACTGTGTTTCTACACACAGTTTGTATAATGGCTGTAAAGCCTCACTAATGGTTATTTAAGGGCTTTTCATAATAAATAAAACCTGAAGTCTTTTTTTCCTCTAATTGTATAGCTCAATCAGAGATTGAAAGAATACTTATCTCCTGATCAGTATACAGAGACAATGGAATGAGAAGTCAATGAGAGAACAAGTCATAATCTACATGACAGAAATTAATGCCTGCTAAATAGCTCAGGGATCAGGGAAATAGTCTGTAGGACACTATCAATGCCGCAAACTAAAAAACAATAATTTCTGAAAATGTTCTGCATTATGCTTGTGAAGGTCTCATTCAATCCGGTCATGGTAATCTGTTGTATTCAGTTAATCAACTGGACTGAATTATTTCTTGAAGAACGTTTCGCAGTCATCCGCTGGCTTTCTCAATTCAGAAGACGTGTACAAGACTCTGTGGGCAATATGTACCCGGAAAATCCCAATTTAGCATATCACACAGGCCGTTGTTAAGGACATTATCAGGGAGATTCAATAAAAGTTTCCTTATCGTTTAAGAACTAAAGGCGGATCACCTGGCATACAACAGATTAAATAGTTCTGGCAGTTCGAAAAAACAGTTCGAAAAAAATCCAAGATCCGTGAAATCTGCTTCGGGACTGGGGGTCAGATGTGGGTCCACTTAATGCTTTTAATAAAAGGTCATCATTATGAATAGATTGAGTATTGCGTGCCTGCGTGCATTTATGGTTATAATAAGATACAGTGATGGCTCGGCCACACTAGCGCGTTTGTGCCGCGTTTTTGCGCTCGCGATTAGCGCCCACTATTTTCGCTAAAATGGAAATCGCGGGAACGCCAAACATTCCCGCAATTTCCGATGCAGCATGCGATTGCGCCGCAGCGATTGCGTGGCCGTCGCCTTTTGGTAACGCATGCTTTCACCATTTTTTGGTGCGTTTAACGCAAGCGTTTCCATAACGCGAACAAGCAAAAACGCATGCACAAACAGCGAAGCACAAGACAAGCGCACACAATCGCGGCGATAACGCTCGCGATTTGTGCGCGATTCGTGTGCGTGCAAGTTTGGCCTTCAGCCTGACTCGGGTTATTCCATAAACGTTCTCTTTTTGACTGCACAACCACACAATTCTAAATAACCCACGTGCTAACATAATTAGCTGCACACTGCATGCATCAAAGATCAATATGTCGAGTTATTGCCAATCAACATAAAGCAGATCAGAATAAATGTTATTAACGTTTAAAATGTGTCTAATTTGCCCCAACCATCAGATCTTATTTATCAGCTACTCTGATTGGTTTGTGGGCAAAATTAGCACCATTTAACGTTAAGAACTTTATCTGATCTCTTTATGTTTGATTGCAATAACTCGTCATATGAATCTTTGATCATGCATGTGTGCAGCTATTATAGAGGGACAGGGGGTTATGTAGGATTGGTTATGTTGTGCAGTATATCACACAGTATATGGGTGTTTATAAAAAGCTTCTTGTAATTTCTGCACTAAACACTAAACTGATAAAGACAAGCTATAGTTAGTATTACTGGAGCAGCCTTTAAAGAAGGAAAATGCAAATTGTCTGTGTGTGCTCATATTGAATTACTTTGGCAGTAGATTGATTGTAGATGTTTTTGGTTTTCACTTCATGGCTGCTAATTACTTTCCATTAACAAACTGCTAGATCTTGCTTCAGTGTAGGGAGTTTGAATCCAACAATATCAGTATACATACAATAGCACTGCATGTAATACGAAAAAGGTTTTCAATTACAAAATGCATGATATGTTTGTATATTCCTCGAAAATTACTAACCACACACTAGGGAGCATATTAATATGTATACTGTATATTTAATTTGGCCTTTGCTGTTATTTCCTGTAAACCTTTTAAAATTTTGTGGGAACGCTGGTCCAATGCCAAGCATAGACATGGCCACTTTCTTTGGCGCCCGATCGTTTTGTTTTTTGATGCCTGGTCAGGCAAACAGCGTCTGGCGGCCTGGATCATCAACAGGCCTGCCCGATCATCCATTTCAGCCTACCGAGCGTCTGTTTTCTTAACATATCAGGCATCGGGGACCGACTGCAATCGCACATGTGTAACGCCTTTAGTCTCAACCAATACATATTATCAAAAGACCATCATCATCTATTGTATCTGAAAATGACATGCATAATTAAGTGAGAAAGGTTTTGGCAGAAGCAATCTGGACTTTTCCTCATGCTAGTACCATATCGATCTATTAAGTCCTCCAGGGGAAATGATTTTCCCTCTACTTTCTCTCTAAATCTAACAACGGAAAATGTTCCCTAGACTTGCTCCTGCCCTGAAGTAAAGTAACGATCAACCTCACCTGGGACTTCTTAGATTTCCTTCTCTCGGTTCTAGCTGTGATATCTAGTTCCAGACTGAGCGATTGCGCATCTTCCCTAGACCTCCTCCTTTTAAAAATTATTTGGAAAAGTAAAAAAAAAAACAAGCCCTGAACTGATTATTCCGTATCTTCTTTGTCTACATAAATCAGATCTATATACAATTCTCTAGGCAAAAATGGATGCAAATTGCAAGTATCCCACTCCTAATGATCTTCTATTATCAGGTATGTCAAAAGTTTCAGCTTTTAGCTGAGTAAAATACCAGAGAATGATGGCATGTTTAGGAGGCTTCTATCCTGCTACTGTGGCAAAAGTATATTTTATTCATTCTACGCACGCTATATATTTTACTTTTATCAAGAGAAACTCAACCCTTTTTAATATAATATATGGAAGACCTGAAGACATACCATGTGACTAATGATGTAGGATATTCAATATCCATATAACTTGTAACTTATACTGTGACCTAGACTTTCTTTTAAGCAGAAGATCACTGTATCCATGCTATCTCTCGCACATGTGCAAATACTAGTAGATCCCACATCACATGAACATTTGGTTGGAACTTAAATCGGTCCCACGGAACAGCTGTGGAACAATACTCGTCAGTTTGGTTATCTCTATTAGAGATCACACATACATACCTAACCAATTATTCAGAATCTTAGAGAGCCTTATAAATGGAGGTGGAGCAAGCATTTCTACAACTCGTTTATTTGCCGTATAGCTTTGAGTGCAGTGCTCAGCTCTCAATCTTCCTTAAATAAAAAAAAATGTGTTACAATATTGACATGGATTGGTAATTTCAGGGAGGAACTACCCTTCCTGACCTTACCGTATTCTAACAATATAAAGGTAGCTGGTGCGCAGTTAACACTAAGCTATTTTTAATGACCGCAAAACAGAAGGTATGATATTGGCACCTACCTCCATAAATTATGTGGAGGTATAATAATTCATTTTGGGGTTTAGTAATAATTTGTAAAAAAACGCTCATTCATTTGGATTAATATTATTTATTAATGGTATCGAAGATACACTTGATTGATTAAAAGTTAGGAATAATCAATAAATCTTCACTATAAATTCCCTGGGCAATGCAACATTTTTTAGCCCAGCGGATTGGGGGCGTGCTCAGTGTGCTTAACCTCAAGAAAAGGAAGGGAGATGAATTTAATTACTGTGTCCCCGGTGCTATATGGAATTGGGGTAGGGAACAGTTTTGAAAGTAAATTTAAGTTAACGTGAGTGCCGTGCTTCTTTATGAAATTTAATATGTTCAGTTGGCATTACAATAAAGACCAATGTAATAGTTATTTCATAAGTATTTTCTGGGCTAAACTGGATACTTTTCAAAATAAAGCTGGTTCCCATGTGAGACATGTATGTTTAACTTGAACTGCTACAGGACATGAAAACCCCACCGTCCATTAACAAATAACGGATGTACAGGCTATTGCTCTGGGTAATGTCCTGTTTGGCGATTCATATCACGTAAGGGATTTACCACTGCGGGATTTTAACGGTAGTCATTAGCTAGCGTTTTGAATTTCGAGCTATATTGAATCCGGTAGCGAACGCAGTTGCGAAACTTTAGCTCATATATTTTGCCCAGGCGGTAAGTCGCCCCATAATGTTTTCCCACTGAACGAAAAGAACTAATATTGTGTTCCAGGTAGCTATCTAACAAATAGGGGAATGAGATCAAGAAGAGGGGCCCCCATCTTCTTATTTTCCTATGACAGATAAGCTCCTTCCAGAAAATCCCTGGTTTGAGAAGGCCGGGATAGGGCTCCACCATAGTTGCTGGGGGGGGGCTGTGACTTTCTAGTGACTCCACTGTTGTGATCTGGTAAATCACCGTCTATGTGAGTTCCCCGAGGTTTACCTTTACTCCGTGTGGTGTGAGAATCGCTCGCAGCTTTAGAGAAAGCAAAGCTCAGCGTTTTCACGTGGAAAAGATTTAATCTTGCACATCCTTACCAGAGGAGTTTGCGGTGATGATCGCCAGAGTAAACAGTGCTGTGAATTATCATTATTGGACCTTATTAAAACAGCCTGCTAGAAATAAGTCTCTGCTTGTCCGACCTGACCGCTTCTTCTGCCAGAGTACCACCAGCATGCGCGCGAGGGGAGGATAACGTAATATTCCTCACATAAAAATGAAACAAAATATCTATTTGTGCAGACTTGATTAAAGGAACGCCTGGCATAACATAGCTCAGTAATATTACAATTTCCAATGCTATTAGGACATTGAAATGCATTGATATTGGATAAATACTGAAAGCTCTCTGCATAAGCTTTTAATAGCAGCTTTAGATTAAGTGCATGTCCATGAGGGTGAAGCCCTGAAGCATCTTATGCAACACTGCGAAGAATTGGCTGTAAGTTTGGGGACATCTTCTGCTTTCCCATTTATCCTTAATATTTTGACTACAACACGTTAGGCCTCTTCTCTAGGACAGATCAGGAGCTAATCACTTAGCTTCAGTATCTCATATATTCTGTTAGGGTATCGTTCCTGCACTTCTTGGACATCAGGAGGAAGGAAAAGACTCTTGACTAGACAGAAGGTCTCACATTAACCGAAATCCGTTCTGCTTTGCAGATTCACCCTTTTTGGAGGGATATTAAAATTCGAAAAGCCTTCATGTAGAACGCCTTGAAGTCATGGAAGTTACAAATTGGTACAGTTGGTCATACCCACTAGTAGCCTCTATCCAATCCTTTTACAGGACAAATTAAGCCAGGGAGTGTTGTGACTGGCATCAGGGTGTGGCCAGTCACAGTGCTAAAATTATTTCATCCAGTTCTTCATGACGTATGTTTTAAGTTTACCTGGCTATTTACTGTAGTGGAACTTTTCACTTTTTGGTGCTTTTAGAGGGGATACTTTCGGTTCCCGTAGTAAGAAAAACTTTATTTCTCCTTTAACATAACTCTTCTTTATGGTGTCAGTGATCTCAAGATTTTTGGGGTCTCTTTTCTGATCGTACTGGGAGCAAATGAAAGAGCACTCCACCATGTGCCAAATGCTAAAAAAAATTCGCACTTGGTCTTTTGTTTGTGTCAACTAAATTCTATATCTCTTGACATTAAAGCGTCTGGAGCTGAGGCAGATGTTTTGTTTGTACTGCGTTAAAGGGGGTGTTTTGTTACCAGCTAGAAATGTAGATATCGCTGTGTCTTATATAATTATACGTGACACAGGGACTGATCCGAGTTCTATAATAAACTCCCATTACTGGAGGGGTTTCCAAGGAATAATTACTCTTTTCTTAAGCAGAAGGTGGATTTAGAACTTGGAGTAAACACATTTATTTTACTTACATGATATGACATGGAATTGTAGAAAAACGCTTTAGATCACATGCACTGAAAGATTACCTTGTTTATCCGCTAAGTACAAATTTCCCTTAATTGTTCTATTCCTGAGTTATTAGTTTTATATTGTACAGAATGGTACAGCACATGTGCCATTTTATCAACTAATATAGTTAACATAAAGATTTTTTTAAATTCAGTATTTTGTCTATGAAATGGGGTGAATGTATTAATGTGGGGTATTAATACGCAGTAACTATACTCGACTGAATATATCCATTGTACGCTCCTTACTGAATAAAATACAGACAATTCCCCTGGGTTAGTTTTTACACTATTTAATATGTGTAGCTTTTGTATGAACCAAAGATTTTTTGTATTGAATTGAATTGAGGCAACCGGCCTTGTATTGTAAGGCCTAATAGAAAATGTTTTGATTTTATTTTGTTAACCTGAACCTTACAACCTGCTAATTATTTTCTTTATCAATATGGTGATAAATGGTCTGCACCATCTATAAATATGCCCTAGTTTTTTAAATGTCCTAACTATAGATGCACACAAACTGAAAAAAAACCCTTGAAACCCGAGTTTGAGTTGAGCACTTTATGAGTTCGATGAACTCAACCCAAGAATATTCAACCTAGTTAGTTTTTCGACTGTATTTTCGTTAAGTACAAATTTATGGGCCGCACTCGCTAACCCTAGAATGTATTGTCGCTAACCTCGAAAGTATCTTCATTTTCGATAATCCTCGAAGGTACGATCATTTTCGCTAATCCTAAATGTATCGTTCGCGTAACGCCCTAATGTAGCCTTCGATTTTCGGTGACCCTTGAAAGTATCATTCGTAACCCTCAATGTGTGGTTCGTTTTCGTAATACCCTCGATGGTGTGGTTCGTTTCGTAACCTTGAATGTATCGTTCACGAACCCTTGAAAGTATCTTCGATTTCAGTAATCCTCCTCGACTTATGGTTCTCTGTTTTGCTATCCTGCGAACTCGCAGATCGGATTACAGGAATGCTGGAAAATAGTCTAACACCCCCCTTAGTTTTGAAAACCACTCCACAATGTACTGACAACCTTCATAGACCCACTGGCAGCTAAATAAATGGCCACTTATGCTTTTTCACCACCTAGTAACTTGCAATTTTAAATGGCTGACTTAATGCAGCAATCTTATGAGTCTTTTAAATACCTACGATCGAGCGTTATCCGGTCAGATAAGCAAAATGGTGACCGTGGTGTAATGACTTTTTCGCTATCTGTAAAGGCATAATATGTTGCGTTGTAAAATTGTTCCTTTTAAACAGACTGTGTGCATTTTCGAAAGGCTTTTAAAGACTTAAAAGGGAAGGTTAGCACAAATACTATATCCCTTTCATACATTGGATTTCAATGACCCTAAAAAATCTGCCCACCGTTAATTTCTCTGTGTCTCACGCCCATCCAGTTGCTCAGTGAATCGATTGTGTGTGACCCACCGACACCAATCAATAGAATCACTGTTAGGAACCATTTCCACAAAGTGGTGACTCCCCTGGAGGAGGACCGTTAAGGAACCTAAAATGGCAGCTGACCCAACAAAGCATGGCAAGGTTATGTGGCCACTGATGAGGCAAGGATAATCGACGGCTTAACATTGCCCAATAATCCTGATCAGCTTTTAATAATTAAACATTACCAGCTATTTCACCAAATCTTTAACAACCACAATAGAATGTAAAATCCCCATCTCCCAGAGTCTCCTGCGAGTGACATGTAGGCCTGTCAGCGCCATCACCCTGATCACCACCCTCCTGCCTTAAACTGTTCGTGATAATGGTAAATGTGTATGCCATACAAACCGGCTACCACTGAGCCTGACTCAGTACGGCCATATTATCTGGCTCAAGCCCTCTATGCCCTCAAGACTACCTACCTTTACACTCATGACAAAGCTGTACACAGATGCATTTAACTTTTCTCCTGCAGTGCCATAACACGGCCTCCTCTACAGGGGCCCCCCGAATCCTTCTCCTTGTCACCGAAGACTTCTCGCAGTTGTATATAATAACTCAGTGTATTCCCTCATCCAAATTTTTTCTGTGTGCTGTGTCCAAATGCAGACCTACGGTACAAGCCTCACATAATGCTCTGACCCCAAAACGTGAGCTAACAGGGGGGACAACTTGTGCCCTCCCTTACCCAAAGGTAACCTACGCCTGAAACTGTGGGGTAGTAGGGGCAGGGGCATCCTCAGTGATGCACCCTGGTTTACCGCGGCATGTTGCTGTTGCTGTGCACCCTGACATTGGCTTAAAACTGTCCAGCTCTTTTTGTGATGGTTCTGCCTTGATGTGGGTGCCAGCTGTGTAACCTCCTCATTGGGTCTGCAGTAGTTAACCCCCAGGCTCCCTCTCTGTGTGGTGCTGAGCTAAGTGTCCTGTATCTCTCTCCTCTGGCACGTGAAGGAAATCTCTGCTGTCGTTTGTCATCCCCATGGAGATGGTGCAAACCTCAACATCTTGGCCTTCCACCAGAGAATGAGTGTGTGATCTGTGGGGCCACTTTATAAAGGCGCGGTAAGCTATTTTGCCTTACCAGACTTTTAATAATAATTGCCACATCGTACATTTATGATTGCGGATGTACATCTCCTATCTTTACATACAAATATATTATTGCGATCGTCAACTTTTCGTTGCGATTGTACATACTATTTACTTAACATAACGATTTTAATCTCCAATCACCCATACAATACCATTGCGGAAGTTTTCCGAACCCCGGTTACTAAATATAGCCTTGTTATACTCTAGATAGCTCCACATGGGCATCCCCAAGTAGATAAGTTACACTAAAGAAACTTTTAGGGAACATCAATTTTTTCTTGTGTGTGTTTGAAGCAACACTGCAAAAATATTGCCACGCGTCACTCCAGATCTGCACATCTCCGCCATCTTGTTTGAGCCACGCAGTCAGTTACCACATGTCTCTAATGAATTTCTGCTGCTAAATCATATGAAAACAAATGGCTGGTGAAACAGAATTGAAGTGTTAATTTCTTTCATTAGACAGAACTGGATGAACGAGTCACTCTTCCAATGCCCTGAAATTGCGTTTCATGCATATTTATATCTGTATATACATTTGGTCAGATACCATGTTTGGTATTACAATACACAGGGAAATGGAAAAACGTTTCGTGAATCAAAATAAGGCTCATTTATGTTGGCATAGAGCCCTAATTGGAGATACAACACATGTAGGGACAGCAGTGTATGAAAGTTTGCTGGTGTATTTAGCTTTCTGAAATGCACATGTAAATTCAAAGCCTGGACACAGTTAACTTGCACTTCAACACACAATATCCTGCAGAGCATTGTACAAAGGCAAACTCATTCTTTGCACATTAATGAAGGAATATATTTTCCATTGATGGCACATTACACTATTTTCAAAGGCCCATGTGTACATAGCCTTAGAGGTTAATGTCAGACGCTTTTGTGTGGAAGGTATTGCTAACACGTGAGGAATACCCTCATACATCTTTAATTGTTGTCCTGCTGCCTAAGATCAATGCAAGAAAATTTAAAAATTCATGATGGTTTTAGGGTAACAACAACCCATATTTTTCAAAAACAAACTTTATAAACTTCCCCTCCTCCTTGTTGATTCGATGCTAAACCTTTGCCATGTTCAAGCCTCTCTCTACCACCCAAGTAAAGTAGTTTTCCTTCTCAAGGAAGTGTAAAATTCCCAATTTTCTTTCTGCATTATTAATCGTTTCGCAGCTCTGGTTTCACGTATTCAATGTTAGTTGTAACAGTCTAGATAAAAGTAGTTTATTCATAGTGGAACCAATTAATTGTTACCTATAAAAGGTGAACAGTATCATTTATTTTTATCAAATGAGCATTATTTGTAGTTTATGTCCTCCAATCTACGTCACATAAAATGACGGAAAGAAATTCCGTGTTTTGTAATATGATCACAGAACTTCTTGGTGACTTTTACTAAAGTTTCCATAGTAATAGTAGCGGCCATATGTACCTGATATGGAATAAAGCCCTCAAAACCAACCAACAACTGATCTGGGTAATGTCAAATTAGATTTGAAAATTGTATATTTGCACTGCATGTTCATTCTCATGCAATTTGATTTAATTTTGCTCATAAAACTTATTAGACCTCTTGACACGTCCACTGAATCTTAAATTGTTCATTTTGGCATATAGCCACTGCCACTGTGTAAAACTCCTAAATGAAAAGAATAAACAAATTGGCGAATCTGATAAAAATTCATTTGTAAAGCAATAAATGTATTTTTTTTTTTCTACCACTTTTTTCATTGCTGGTGGGGAATTTCCTTTGGATGGCCTCATCCTGTGATGTTATCTTCCTGTGTGGTGTCTTCTGGATGGTGTCTTCCCTGTGATGGTGTCTTCCAGAGGGGGTGGTGTATGGTGTCTTCCTGTGATGGTGTCTTCCTGTGATGGTCTTCCAGTGGATGGTTTCTTCCATGATGTGTCTTCCTGTGATGGTGTCTTCCTGTGGAGTGTCTTCCATTATGGTGTCTTCCAGTGATGGTGTCTTCCAGTGATGTGTCTTCCTGTGGATGGTGTCTTCCAGTGATGTGGTCTTCCTGTGATTGTGTTCTTCAGTGATGGTGTCTTCCTGTTATGGTCTGTGATGTGACACCAAACCCATTAAAAACATGCTGGGATGAGATCCCTTTTGTATATATATATATAATTCACGTGGGGAGATTTACCCAGAACGATTGCGGCTCTGGGTAAATCTCCCCGATAGAGTTCTCGCTACGTTATACTACAAAGAGCCTGTGGGCTGCAGGTTTAACACTTCAGTAGCTACTAGCTGGGAATCTAGGCAGAGACCTCTTAAAGCAGAAGAGTTAAACAATTCGACTTTACAGCAGCAAGATCACAGATGTTCAGGCTGGGTGGCTAACAGAATGACATTTAGGATGCCCTTTTGTCACAGAACAATACTGCAATTTTGTTGCTTGAAAGATCGTAATGAAAATGTGAATGATAATAGCAATCCACATCTAATAGATATGTCCCCGGCTGCTCTCACTTCAGAAGGCGGGTTATTATTACCCATGCCATCACTGGGGCTGATGACTACATGGCAAGAAGTGAAGACGACGCACAACTAAATATAAAGCTTCTACAAATCTAACAGGAAAACTCAAGTTCCACAAATAAAACCTTATATATAGTGTGTGTCAATGGCCACGAGCACAAATAAAACCTTATATATAGTGCGTGTCAATGGCCACAAGCACAAATAAAACCTTATTATAGTGCGTGTCAATGGCCACGAGCACAAATAAAAAACCTTGATAATAAGTGCGTGTCAATGGCCACGACACAAATAAAAACCTTATATATAGTGGTGTTCATATGGCCACGAGCACAAATAAACCTTACATATATGCGTGTCATGGCCACGAGCACAAATAAAACTTATATATAGTGCATGTCAATGGCCAGAGCACAAATAAAACCTTATAGATAGTGCGTGTCAATGGCCACGAGCACAAATCAAATCCTTATATATAGTTGCGTGGTCAATGGCCACAGACATTACCCATGCCATGCACTGGGGGCTGATGACTAATGGCAGAAGTGAGACGACGCACAACTAAATAAAAGCTTCTACAATCTATCGAAACTCAAGTTCCCAAATAAAACCTTATATAATAGTGTGTGTCAATGGCCACGAGCACAAATAAAACCTTATATATAGTGCATGTCAATGGCCCTAAGCACAAATAAACCTTATATATAGTGCGTGTCAATGGCCACGAGCACAAATAAAACTTTATATATAGTGCGTGTCATGGCCACAAGCACAAATAAAACCTATAATAGTGCGTGCAATGGCCACGAGCACAAATAAACCTTATATAATAGTGCGTGTCAAGGGCCACGAGCACAAATAAACCTTATATATAGTGCTCTGTCATGGCCACGAGCACCAAAAACCTTATATGTCAATGGCCATGAGCACAAATAAAACCTTATATATAGTGCGTTTCTAGCCACGATCACAATAAAACCTATATATAGTGCTTGTCAATGCCACAGCACAAATAACCTTATATATAGTGCGTGTCAATGGCCACGAGCACAAATAAAACCTTATGATATGTGCGTGTCAAGGCCACGAGCCAAATAACCTTTATATATAGTGTGTGTCATCGGCCATGAGCCAATAAAACCTTACATACATTGCCGTGTCAAAGGCCACGAGCACAAATAAAACCTTATATATAGTGCGTGTCAATGGCCACAAGCACAAATAAAACCTTACATATAGTGCGTGTCAATGGCCCACGAGCACAAATAAAACCTTACATATAGTGCGTGTCAATGGCCAACGAGCACAAATAAACACTTACATATAGTGCTTGTCAATGGCCACGAGCACACATAAAACCTTATATATACGATGTCCAATTGCCAGCGCACAAATAAAACCTATATATTAGTGCATGTCAAGGCCACGAGCACAATAACCTTACATATAGTGCTTGTCAATGGCCACAGGCACAAATAAACCTTACATATAGTGCGTGTCCAATGGCCACGACACAATAAAACTATATATAGCACATGTCAATGCCACGAGCACAAATAAAACCTTATATATAGTCGTGTCAATGGCACGAGCACAAACAAAACCTTATATATGTGCGTGTCAATGGCCACGAGCACAATAAATCCTTACATATGCACGTGTCCAATGGCCACAAGCACAAATAATCCTTACATATGTGCGTTTCAATGGCCACGAGCACAAATAAAACCTTACATATAGTGCGTGTCAATGATTCATTTAGCTTTGAGAAAGTTCTCATACATCAAAAAGTTATTGTTTTTCTCAACAATTATTGGTTATTTTCTTAGTTACATATTCTTCTTAAAATAAAAACTAAATCCACGCCAGTCTCCTGCCCTTGAACCACTCTATGGGCGTATTCAAAGCCGATGTACTGTAAAATTGGCGATATAGTGCGCTGTGACAAGTGTTAGCGTTATATTACAATAAAATGTAAAATCATAGCGAACCCTTTATTTTACCAACCTTTGATGTTATATGTGCCTGATAGCTTACTGTATCATTAACACTTTTCAGTACCACACATTTATCATATGGCCCCAATATTCTCAACTACCTTCCGGCTTCCTATAGTATGCTATGGCTGATTAGCTATATAAGTACCATCACAGAAGTCACAAGAGATGGGCTAGAACTCCACACGACCCAAACTTTAATAGTTCGCATGAACCCTGGCTTTTTAGACTTCCCCGAAAGTTGATAGTTCGTTGTAAATACGGTATGTCCTATGTAAATATGTTGTATATGAATATGTCGTCTATATGAATATTGTAATATGGACATATTTCAGATAAATTACAAAATCCTTATAACTATAACCCTCAAATGTAACCGTTTCCAGACATAACCCTCGAATGTGGCATTTTGGTGATAAGACCTTTATATGCGTAGTGTTTCGGCGATAACCCTCAAATTTAGCGTTATGGAATAACCATTGAATGTAGCATTTCGGCGATAAACCCTTTGAAACGTATCGTTCAGTAACCCTTGAATTGGCGAAACATTAGAATGTACAGTTCGGCGATAACCCTCAGACTTGGACAACAACCATCAAATGTACCAAAACTCAATGCGGACACCCGACAATTGCATATCGTGAGGAAAGTAAGTGTAAAAAAAACAGTTTTGGTGATATGTACCATTTCCAAGGTCCCAGAGCCATCTACAGTAAGCTTACCATTGCTATTTTTACTGTATTTAACTAGAACTTTCCAAACTATATTCTCCATTGACTTTAATTGGTTCGTTTTCGAACTATAGCATTTTATAAAAGTTTTATTTTAAATGAACATTAGGAAGTTTGGCCATCTCTAGAAGTCACCATCACAGGAAACACCATTACAGAAAGACCCACACAGGAAGTCCAATCACAGGAAGACCACATCACAGAAGACAACCATTACAAAAGACACCATCACAGGAAGCAACATCCAGGAAACCCAATCACAGAAAGACCACCATCACACAGAGAACACCATTACAGAAAGACACCATCACATGGAGTCACAATCAACAGGAAGCCCACATCACAGAAACACCATTACAGAAAGACACCATCACAGGAAGACAATCACAGAAACAACCATCACAGGAAGACCAACCATCACAGAAACACCATCACACACAGGAAGACACCATCACAGGTAAGATCACACACAACATCACAGGAAGACACCCATCACGGAAGATACCATCACAGGAAGACACCATCACAGGAAGACATCCCCCCATCACAGGAAGACAAACCATCACAGGAAGACACCCACTCACAGGAAGATAACATCACGGAAACACCATCACAGAAACACCATCACAGGAGACCCCCAGAAGATAACATCACAACAGGAAGACACCATCACGGAAGATAACATCCCAGGAGACACCATCACAGGAAGACACACCATCACAGGAAGACACCATCACAGGAAGATACATCACGGAAAACAACATAACAGTAGATGACACCATCACAGGAAGACACATCAACATGAAGACCACAATCACAGGAAAACAACATTACAGGAAGACACCATCACAGGAAGACAACATCACAGTAAACCCCATCACAGGAAGACAACATCACAGGAAAACACACATTACAGGAATATAACATCATGGGAAGACACCATCACAGGAAAACACCATCACAGCACCATCACAGGAAGACAACCATTCAGAAGACCACCATCACAGGAAGATAACATCACAGGAATATAATGAGCAAAATTTTAATCAAATGCATGAGAATTATCATTCAGTGCAAATTATACTTTTCAAATCTAATTTGACATCGCCCTATCAGTTTATTGGTTTGGTTTTCACCATCACAGCACCATCACAGGAAGACACCATCACTGGAAGACAACATCACAGGAAAAACCATCCCTGAAGACACACCTCACAGGAAGACACCCATCACGACGACACACATCACTACTGAAGACACCATCACGAACCACATCAAGGAAGACACCATCATGAAGACAATAGGAACAACCATCACTGGAGACACCATCAGCAGGAAGACACCATCACGGAAGACACCATCACTGGAAGACAGCCATCACACAGGAAGACCCATCACAGGACAGACACCATCACAGGAAGATAACATCACAGTGATGCCCCAAAGGAAATTCCCCACCAGCAACTGAAAAAAAAGTGGTAAAGAAAAAATACATTATTGCTTTACAAATGACTTTTTATCAGATTTCGCCAATTGTTTTTTTCTTTTTCCATTTAGATTTTAAGCACAGTGGCTATATGCAAAATTGAAACACATTTAAGCATTCCGTTAGACGTGTCCAGTAGGTCTATAATGTTTTTATGAGCAAATTTTTAATCAAAATTGCATGAGAATTATACATGCCGTGCAAATTAATTTTCAACTCATTGACATTACCCCATATCGGTGTTGGTTTGGTTTTGTGGCTTTATTCCATATCAGTTACATATGGCGCTACTTATTACTATGGAAACTTTAGTAAAGTCACAACAAGTCTGTGATCATCTGTACAAATACACGGAATTTCTTTTCCGTCATTTTATTGACGTGATTGGAGACAAAACTAAAATATTTCTCATTTGAATAAAAATATAATGATACTGTTCACCTTTTATTAGGTAACAATAAATTTGGTCCCACTCTGAATACTACTTTAATCTAGACCTGTTCAACTAACATTGAATACGTGAAACCAGAGCTGACGAAAACGATAATAATGCAGAAGAAAATTGGAATTTTAAACTTTCCTTGAGGAAGGAAAACTACTTTACTTGGTTTGGTAGGAAGGCTTGAACATGCAAAGGTATGCATTCTGGAATCACAAGGGAAGGGGAGAGGTTTATAAAGTTTGTTTGAAAAATATGTGCTTGTTGTACCCTAAACCATCATGAATTTTAATTTTCTGCATTGATTTAAGGCAGCAGGAACAACAATTAAAGATGTATGAGGTTCCCTCACGTGGTAGCACCACCTTCCACCACACCAACGTCTTCTTGACAATTAACCTCTAGGCTATGTTACACATGGGCCTTTGGAAAATGTAATGTGCATCAAATGGAAATATATATCCTTCATTAATGTGCAAGAATGAGTTTGCTTGTACAAAATCGCTCTGCAGGATATTGTGTGTTGAAGTGCAAGTTAACTTTGTCCAGCTTGAATTTACATGTGCTTGAAAGCTAAACTACACCAGCAACTTTCATACAACTCTTGTCCTACAATTTGTTGGTCTCTCCAATTAGGCTATGCAACATAACATGTGCCTTATTTTGATTCACGCACGTTTTTCCATTTCCCTGTGTATTAATACCAACATTTTATCTGACAAACTGTATTACAGATATAATTGCATGAAAACGCAATTTCGGCATTGGAATGACTCGTTCATCCAGTTCTGTCTTAATGAAGAAATTAAAACTTTCAATTCTGTTTCATCTCATCACCGCCATTTTGTTTTCATATTGATTTAGCAGCAGAAATTCATTTAGAGACATGTGGTAACTGCTGCTGGCTCAAACTATGGCGGAGATGTTGCAGATCTGGAGTGAAGCGTGGCAATATTTTTTTGCAGTTGTTGCTTCAACACACACACAAGAAAAATTTGATGTTCCTAAAAGTTTCTTTAGTGTCCTTATCTACTTGGGGATGCATTTGGAGATTCTAGAATATATACAAGGCTATATTTTATTAACCTGGGGTATCGGAACTTCCGCAATGGTATGTTATGGGTGATTGGAGAATTAAATCGTTATTGTTAAGTAAATTAATGTGTACAATCGCAACCGAAAAGTTTATAACGAAGCGCAATAATATATTTGGTATTAAAGATATATATTTACATCCGCAATCATAAATTTACGATCGTGCAAATTATTATAAGTCTTGGTAATGCAATAGCTATACCGCGCCTTTATAAATGTGGCCCACAATATCACACATCTATTCCTCGGTGGAAGGCCAAGATGTTGAGGTTTTGCACCATCTTTCATGGATGTACAAACGACAGAGATTTTCCCTTCACGTGCACGGCGGGAGATAACAGGACACTGTCAGACACCACCCCAGGAGGGGACTGGGGGTTAACACTACCTGCAGACCCATGCTGGAGGTTACCCAGCTGGCACCCACATCAGGCAGAACCATCACCAACACAGAGCTTGGACGTTTTCCAGCCAAGTCATGGGTCACAGTCAACAGCAACATGCCCGACGGTAACCCAGGTGCACTCACTGAGGATCCCCTGCCACCATCTACCCACCCAGTCTTCAGGCTTAGTGTACCTTCTGGGTAGGGAGGGCACAAGTTGTCCCCCCTGTTTAGCTCACGTTTTGGGTCAGAGCATCTATGTGAGGCTGTACCGTTAGGTCTGCATTTGGACACCGCCACACAAGAAACTTTGAGAGGGCAATACACTGATTTTTTATATACAACTGGAGAAGTATTCGGTTACAAGGAGAAGATTCGGGGGCCCCTTGGGTAGAGGAGGCAGTAGTTATGCGCACCTGCAGGAGAAAGTTAAATGCATCTGTGTCAGCTTTTTGTCATGAGTAAAGGTAGGATAGCTCTTGAGGCATAGAGGGCTTGAGCCAGATAATATGGCCTTACTAGTCCAGGCATCGTGGTAGCGGTTTTGTTATGCATACCATTACCATTATCAGACCAGTTTTTAAGGCAGGAAGGTGGTGGGATCATGGCTGATGGCGCTGACAGGCCTACCTGTCACGCAGGAGACTCCTGGGAGAGATGGGTATTTTCCATCTATTGTGGTGTAAAGTTTTTGTGTGAAATTAGCTGGTAATGTTAATTATTAAAGCTGATCAGATTATTGGGCAATGTTAAGCCGTCGATTTCCTGCTCTTCAGTGGCCACATACCTTTGCCATGCTTTGTTGTGGGTCAGCTGCCATTTTAGGTCACTTAACGGTCCTCCTTCCCAGTATGCACCACTTTGTTGGAATGTTCCTAAACAGTGATTTCTATTGATTGGCTGTTCGGTGGGTCACACACAATCAATCTCTACTGGCAACTGGATGGGCTGTGTATACACAAGAAATTACCGGTTGGGCAGATTTGGTCATTGAAATCCATGTATGAAGGATATACGTATTTGTGCTAACCTTCCCTTTTAAGTTCTTAAAAGCCTTTCGAAAATGCACACAGTCTGTTTAAAGGGAACTAATTTTCAACCGCAAACATAATTATGCTTTACAATATCGAAAGTCATTACCACCCCGGTCGACCATTTTGCTTATCGCTGCGATAACCGCTCGATCGATTTATTTAAAAACATAGCATTTCTTTCTTTTGCATTAAGTTCAGCCATTTAAAATGAGCCAAGTCTAAGGTGGTGAAAAACGCATAAGTGGCACATATTTAGCCTGCCAGTGGGTCTATGGAAGGTGTAAGTACATTGTGGAGTGTTTCTCAAACTAAGGGGGGTGTTAGACTATTTTCCAGCATTTCCTGTAATACGACTGCGAGTTCCGCAGGATAGCAAAACTAGACCATAAATTCGAGGATTACTGAACGAATGATACTTTCAAGGGTTAGTGAACGATACATTCAGGGTTACCGAAAACGAACCACACATTCGAGGGTACCGAAAACGAACCACACATTTGAGGTTCCGAATGATCTTTCAAGGGTCACCGAAAATCGAAGGCTACATTCGAGGGTTAGCGAACGATACATTCTAGATTAGCGAAACTGATCTGTACTTCGAGGATTATCGAAAATGAACGATACTTCGGGGTTACGAACAATCCATTCTAGGGTTGCGAGCGCCCTATTTTGATAATTACGAAATACAGTCCAGAAAAACAACTAGTTTGAATAGTTTGAGTCATCGAATCATAAGTTTGGCTCAAACTCGGGTTCAGGTTTTTTTTTTTTCAGTTTTGTGTGCATCTATAGTAAGATACATTAACTATGGGGCATATTTATAGAATGTGTGCAGACCATTTATACACCATATTGATAAAGAAAATAATTCGAGGTTGTCAGGTTAACAAAATAAATAAATCAAAACATTTCTATAGGCCTTACAATACAAGCGTGCCTCAATTAATTCAATCAAAAAATCTTTGTTCATACAAAAGCTACACATATTAAATGTGTAAAACTACCCAGGGGAGATTTGTCTGGTATTTTATTCAGTAAGGCAGCGCCAATGGATAATATTCAGTCTAGTTACTGTATATTAATACCCCACATTACTACATTTCACCCCATTTCATAGACAATAATGAATTTAAAAAACATTCATGTAACTATAATTAGTTGATAAAATGCCACTGTGCTGTACATCTGTACAATATAATAACTAATAACTCAGGAATAGAAACATTAAGGAATATTGGTACTAGCGATACACAGTTAATCTTTCATATGCATGTGATTCTAAAAGCGTTTTTCTACAATTCCATGTCATTATCATGTAATGTAAAATACTGTGTTTACTACTCACGATTCTAAACCACCTTCTGCTAAGAAAAGAGTTTAATATTCCTTGGAACCCTCCAGTATGGGATTTTATTTATAGAACCTCGGATCAGTCCCTCTGTCCACGTTATAATTATATAAGACACAGCTATATCTACATTTCTAGCTGGTAACAACACACACCCCCCTTTAAACGCAGTACAAACAACCATCTGCCTCAGCTACCCATAAGCTTTAATGTCAAGAGATCTAGATTTATGACACAAACAATAAGGACCAAGTGGATTTTTTTTAGCAGGCATGTGGAGTGCTGCTTTCTTTTTCCCAGTACGATGCAGAAAAGAGACCCCCAAAATATCCTTTGAGACCTGACACCATAAGAAGAGCTTATGTTAAAGTAGAAATAAAGTTTTTATACTACACCTGAAAGTATCCCCTCTAAACACCAATAAGTGAAAAGTTCCACTACAGTAATAGCATTAAATAACATAACGTCCTGAAGAACTGGATAAATACTTTTATGCCCTGTGACGGGCCACACCCCTGACTGCCAGTCACACACTCCCTTGGCTAATTTGTCCTGTAAAGGATGGATAGAGCTATAGTGGGTATGACCAACTCTTACCAACTTTTTAACTTTCCATTGACTTCAATGGGTCTACATGACTTTTCGAATTTTAATTTTCCCTTTCCCCTCCAAAAACTTTGTGAATCTGCAAGCAGAACGATTTCGGTAGTTCGACCTTCTCTAGTCAAGTATCCTTTTCCTTCCTTCCATGATGTCAATGAAGTGCAGGAACATACCCTAACAGAATATATGAGATACTGAAGCTAAGGGGATTTACTCCTGATCTGTTCATAGAGAAGAGGCTAAACGTGTAAGTCAATCATTAAAGATAAATGGAAACAGAAGATTGTCCCAAACTTACAGCCAATTCTTCGCGTGTTGCATAAGATGCTTCAGGCTTCAACCCTCATGGACATTGCACTTAATCTAAAGCTGCTATTAAAAGCTTCTGCAGAGGCTTCAGTAATTTATCCATATCAATGCATTTCAAGTGTCCCTAATAGCATGGAAATGTAATATTACTGAGCTATAGTAATGCCAGCGTTTCCTGTATAATTCTGCACACATAGATATTTCTGTTTTATTTTTATCTGAGGAATATTCCGTTTTCATCCTCCCCTCTCCGCGCATGCTCGTGTGGTACTCTGCAAGAGAAGCGGTCAGTCACGGACAAGCAAGACTTATTTCTAGCAGGCTGTTTTAAAAGTGTCACTTAATGAATAATTCACAGCACTGTTACTCTGGCGATCATCACCGCAAACTCCTCTGGTAATGAATGTGCAAGATTAAAATCCTTTCCAAGTGAAAACGCTGAGTCTGTTTGCTTTCTCTAAAGCTGCAGAGAGATTTCTCACACCCACACGGAGTAAAGGTAACCTCAGGGAAACTCACATAGACGGCTGATTTCAAAGATCACAACGTGGAGTCACTAGAAATCACACAGCCCCCCCCCCCAGCAAAACTATGTGGAGCCCCTATCCGGCCTTATCAACAGTGATTTTTCTGGAAGGCGGCTTTATCTGTCTAGAAAAATAAGAAGATGGGGGCCCTCTTGATCTCATTTCCCCTATTTGTTAGATGCTCCTGGAACACAATATCATGTCTTCTGTATTTCTGTTCAGTGGGGAAAACATTATGGGGCACCTTACCGCTGGGCACATATATGGAGCTAAAGTTTTCGCTACATGGTTCGCTACCGGATTCACATAGCTCGCAATTCAATAACGCTAGCTAATGACTACCGTTAAAATCCCGCAGTGGGTAATCCCTTACGTGATATTGAATCTCAGCACCGGACATTTACACAGAGCATAGCCTGTACATCCTTTATTGTAATGGACTGGTGGTTTTCCAATGTCCTGTAGCAGTTCAAGTTAACAACATGTCTCACATGTCTCACATGGGTAACCCGCTTTATTTTTGAAAAGTTCCTAGTTTAGAGATAGCCAAAACTACTGATGAAATAAAACTATTACTTGTCTTTATATGTAATGCCTACTGAACATATTAAATTTCAATAAAAGAAGGCACGCACTCACGTTAACTTCACATTTTACTTTCAAAACTGTTCCCTACCCCAATCCTCTAGCACCAGGGGAAACACAGTACTAAATTCATCTCCCTTTCATTTTTCTTGGGGTTAAGCACCATGAGCACGCCCAATCTCGCTGGGCTCACAATGTTGCATTGCCCCAGGGAATTTTAAGTGAAAGATTTTTATTGATTTCCTAATCTTTGGAATCACATCAAGTGTCATCTTCGATACCATTAATAAATAATAATAATCCACATGATGGGTTTTTTTTCAATTAGTAATAAAACCAAAAGAATTATTATCCCTCCACAATAATTTTATGGGAGGTAGTGCAAATATTCATACCTTCTGTTTTGCGGTCATTAAAAATGCTTTAAAGGGTTAACTCCGCCGGCAGCCTACCTTTATATTGTTAGAATAACGGTAAGGTCAGGAAGGTTAGTTCCCTCCCTGAATTACCAATCCATGTCAATATTGTAACAACACATTTTTTTTTTAATTTAGGCAGATTGAGAGCTGAGCACTGGCACTAAAAGCTATTAACGGCAATTAAACGAGTGGTAGAAAAGCTTGCTCCTACCCCCATTTATAAGGCTCTCAATATTCTGAATATTGGTTAGGTATGTATGTGGTGATCTCTAATAAGAATGAACCAAACTGACAGTATGATTGTTCCCAGCTGTTCCGTGGACCTATTTAAGTTCCAACAAGTTCATGTGATGGTGGGATCTACTAGTATTGCACAGTGCGAAGATAGCATGGTACAGTTTATCTTCGGCTTAAAAAGAAGTTATGTCACAGTATAAGTTACAAGCTTTATATGGAATATTGAATATCCTACATCATTAGATCACCTGGATGTCTTCAGTTTCCATATATTATATTAAAGGGTTAGTTTTCTCTCTTGATAAAGTAAAATATAATAGCGTTGGTAGAAATAAAATACTTTTGCAAGTAGCAGGATAGAAGCCTCCTACATGCCATCATTCTCTGGTATTTTACTACTAGAAAAGCTGAAACTTTCTGACCTGATAATAAAAGCAATCATTAGGAGTTGGGATACGATTTGCAATTTGCATCCATTTGGCTAAGAGAAATTTTGTTAGATCTGATTTATGATAGAACAAAGAAGATACGGAATTAATCAGTTCAGCTACTCCATATAAGGAGGGTCTAGGGAGATGCGGCAATGCGACCAGTCTGGAATCGAATACACCTAGACCACAGAGAGAACGGAATCTAAGAAGTTCCAGGTGATCGTTACTTTACGTTCAGGCATCTAGGGAACATTTCCTTTTGTTTAGATTTAGAGAGAAGTAAGGGGAAAATTCATTCCCCTGGAGGACTCTACTAGTATCCATAGGTACTAGCATGAGAAAAGTCCAGATTGCTTCTGCCAAAACCTTTCTCCACTTAAATCTATGCTGTTCATTTTCAGATACCAATCAGATGATGACTGGTCTTTTGATAATATGTAATTGGTTGTAAGCTAAAGGCTTGTCACATGTGCGATTGCAGTCGGTCCACGATGCCTGATATGTTACGAACAGGACGCTCGGTAGGCTGAAATGGTGATCGGTCAGGCCTTGTTGATGATCCGGCCGCCAGAGCGTTTTGGCCTGACCAGGCATCAAAACAAAAACGATCGTCAGCCAAAGTGGCCATGTCTGCTTGTGCATGGCCTCTCTCACAAAATTTTAACATGTTTTACAGGAAATAACAGCAAAGGCAAATTAAATATACAGTTACATATTATATGCTCCTATATGTGGCGTTAGTAATTTTCAGGATATAACAAACATATAATGCATTTTGTAATTGAAACATCTTTTCATCATTACATGCATGCTATTGTATGGATACTGATATTGTTGGATCAACTCCCTACACTGAAGCAAGATCTAGCAGTTTGTTGAAAGTAATTCGCAGCCCTGAGTGAACACCAAACATCTACAAATCATCTACTGCCAAAGTAATTCAATGAGAACAACAAGCAAGTTTTGCATTTTCCTTTAAGACTGCTCCCAGTAATACTAAACTAGTACTTTGTCTTTATTCAGTTTTAGTTTTTTGTGCAGAAATACACGAAGCTTTTTTATAACCCCATATACTGTGATATACTGCACAACCATACATCCCTACATAACCCCCTGTCCTATCATAATTAGCTGCACCTGCATGCATCAAGATCATATGACGAGTTATTGCAATCAAACATAAGGCAGATCAGAATAAAGTTATTAACGTTTAAAATGGTTGCTATTTTGCCCCAACCAATCAGATGTAAGCTGATAAATAAGATCTGTTGGTTGGGGCAAATTTAGCACCATTTTAAACGTATAACATTTATTCTGATCTGCTTTATTTTTTGAATTGCAAAACTCGACATATGATCTTTGATGCATGCAGTGTGCAGCTAATTAGTTAGCACAGGGGGTTATGTAGGAATTGTGTGGTTGTGCAGTTCAATAAAATAGAACTTTTATTGAATAACCCTGATCAGGCTGAGGCCACACTGCAACGCACCACGAATGCGCGCAAAATCGCGAGCGTTATCGCACGCTGATGTGGCGCTTTTCTTGTGCGTTCGCGTTTTGTGCATGCGTTTTTTGCTTTTTCCGCGTTATGGAAACGCTGCGTTAAACGCACCAAAAATGGTGAACGCCTGCGTTACCAAACGCGAACGGCCACGCAATCCTGCACGCGCAATCGCATGTGCATCGAAATTGCGGAATTTTTGCGTTCCCAGCGATTTCCATTTTAGCGAAATCGTGGGCGCAATCGCGAGCGCAAACGCGCGCACAAACGCGCTAGTGTGGCCTAGCCCTCACTGTATCTTCTTTATAACCCATAATGCACGCAGGCAGCAATACTCCAATCTATTCATAATGATGCTTTTATTTGAAAGCAGTTAAAGGTGGACCCACATCTGAACCCAGTCCCGACCAGATTTCACGGATCTTGGACTTTTTTTCGAACTGTTTTTTTCGAACTGCAGAACTATTTATACTGTTGTATGCAGTTAGATCAGCTTTAGTTCTTAAACGATAAGACTTTTATTGAATCTCCCTGATAATGTCCCTTAACACCTGCTGTGATATGCTAATTGGGATTTTCCAGGGTACAATAATGCCACAGATTCTTGTACAAGTCATTCTGAATGAGAAAGGTCCAGTCGGATGACTAGCGAAACGTCTTCAAGAACTAAACTTCAAGTCCAGTTTATTTAACTGAATAACAAAGATATACCATGACCTGATATGAATGAAACCTTCACAGCATAATGCGAACATTTTTCTAGAAATTATTTTTTTAATTTTTAAGATTGGGCATTGATATGTGTCCTACAACATTTTCCCTATCCCTGAGCTATTTAGCAGGCATATATTTCTGTCCTTTAGATATTGCATTTTTCTCTCATTGACTTCTCTCTCTCCAATTTTCTCTGTAACTGATCAGGAGATAATGTTTCTTTTCAATCTCTGCTGATCTATACATATAGAGGAGAAGACTTTCAGTTTATTTCTATGAAAGCCCTTAAATAACCATTAGTGAGGCTTTACACCTTATACAAAAAACTTGTGTAGAAACACAGTGACGTTGTAGAATGGTTTGGTCTTTATGAAACCATCATCAGTAAACACCTTTAGGCCTCTGTCCTGCAATGTGAACATACATTTGATAGTTGCCCCAAAGGAATCAAGTATGTTAGGAGAGTTTTGACTAAGACCTTCCTTTTAATTATGCATTTAAGTAGAGGAGAGACAACACCTCCATGGTCCGTATTGGATGGGGTCAACGACTGTCAAACTATTACAGGCTTATTCAATCATTTTGTTGTTAATTTGCCTCAACCACAAATGTCACCTTTTTTACTGGTCTACTACAGCTAGAAAACATCTTATTGGTTGCTCAATTAAAAACACAGGCAAATGTTTTCAAGGGTAAAAACATAACTAGCATGACTGGGTATTTGTCCGCATAATCTGCTCCCTCCTGCTATCTGCTCCCTCCTGCTTATAGATTTTTGCCTGATAACATTACCATTGTTTAATCAGTACATAGCTATATAGGAAGGGCCCTAAAGCAGTTCCCCTAAGTAGTTTTATAACCTGTAGTGGGTTTCTATGGGAGGAACTGTAAGATTATAACAATATAATCTTACATTTCCAGGAGGAGAAGGAAAACAGAAGCCACAAAGGGGCGGGGTAGTTATAAATAATACAACCCCAAACTGTAAATTAAGGCATTAGAAGTCACCTTGGAGTTCCGTGCTCTATATAAAAGGTACTCAGCCTGCGCCCTCGTGCTTTTATATGGTCACGACTCCTCGGACTTCTAATATCCTTATAATTTACAGTTCGGGGTACATTATCCACTATAAATGACAAGTCCAACATTACCCAGTTTTGCAAATTTAGTATTTGATAAAACGAAAGAACATTTTCCAATTACAAACATTCTTTAACTTTTATGTCTATCAAATCCGCTTATTAAGTAACATAAAACACGCTTCTCTTTCATATGCAAATTTTTTTCAAACTTTTGTAACGCAGGCTGTCACATCAATGACAAGGAAGGAAGATTTTATTAGTACTGTTCTCATTATTGATCTAACAAATTGTTCACTGCTTTGGGAAGCGCGCATGAGGATTCAGTAAGAGGTTCCCCATCCTAACAAATCAGAAGGACCCCTGGGCTTTCATTGATTTTGATATTATGTTGATCAGGTTACCTTAAAGGGTAGGTCCACCCCCACCCCTAAAACACATTTTTTATATGGCCCCAATTACCCTGCCAAATCCTCGTTCTTGCAAGGTCTAAACCTTTTAAATTTGCTCCTAAATATATTTAATAACTCCTTCCGTCCCTCGGCTGCGTCTGCCTGTCCTCCGTGCCTTTCTGTGCACGAGGCAGCAGAAGGGGTCAGATCAGTAGCTGAGTCTGTGATTGGGGGAGACACTACACCCACTCCTCGTCCCACTTATTGGCGTTATCCGCAAGAACTATTGGATATTGAACCTTATTTGCAATAACACTTTTTTTATGTTGCCTGTCAGATAGTTGATCGTATTAACCTAGAATAATCGATCCTTACAACTTCTAGATTTCTTACAAACTTTCACCTCACAATTTTCTAGTATATCTGGTCCATGTGTGTGAAGGTTACTTGTCATAACAGCCATTAACTTTTTTTATTTCATGGCCTGTTCTTTATTGCGGTAATATTCTGGGGCTCCCTTAAGGTGAGCACAACACTACTTAGATATTATATAATTGGACTTTCAATCATAGATGAACGTCTAATCTATCCAAGAACCCCTAGCCCGGTCAATTGACTTGCAATTGCAAAATAAATGGGCCAGACAGAAAAGTCCCAAGGTGCACAGTGCTGCTATAAATGTGGTCTATAGACATAAGATAAATCTATCTAATGTCTGCCTAGTGTATGGCCAGCATTACGATGGAGATACTGTTCCCTGAACCATGATCCTTCTTTCCTATCCTTTTATTGAATGGATCTTTCCCCTTTGGACCACCATAGGATTGTAATTTCAGAGATTCCCTGGTGATTAACAGGAACACATTCTAAAAACTAGGATCTTATAAGACAATTGAAGAAGAGACTGTTACTTGAGGAAACTCAGAGGACCACCTTACATCACCTTTCACTTTCTGGGTCTGCAGGTTCATGAATTAACAAGCAATTGAAGAATATCTTACTCCAATGTCAGTCCTTTGGGGGTATAGAGCACAAAGGTGCTTCCCACGACGCGTCTATTTATCTACAATATAATAGCCATATGAAACATACAGAGAATGAAGGTTTTGTGCACACAATGCTTTAGTTGTTTCTGAATACTTTCGCAGTGGCAGATCTTATAAACAAACATTACCTGTACCTGGGAACTGATTATATCCTGTCTGTCTGAGACTGAGTCATAAGGCTTTGAAAGGTGCAGTCGTTCTATATCCCACACAAAGTGGCAAAAGTCACAAAACACCCCACAGAAAACCAGCACTGAAAAGACTGACTAAAATAGCAGCACTCTTCATGTTTAAGGAAATAACAATGCGTGATGTAATTACAAATATGACACACAATAATAACATGCAGCACGGGAAGAAACTACATTTAGTTTATTAAATATAGATCAAACCTTGTCACTCATCCAGGAAAGCACTGCCATTTACTGAATAACTGTCTTGTTACCTGCGAAATATAAACTTCCGTATAAAAATAGAACACACTGGGTGTTGCTTGGCCATTAACATCTTTGACTGACATGGACATTCTGTAACTTTTATGAACTGGTTTCTTCATTGCAAGGCCTTAGTCAATTTCTTGTAGAGCCTCAACTGAGAGATAGGATCCAGTGAATTCTCCCGCATCCAGTTTTGAAATTCAGGAAAGTTTTAGACATTTGGAGTGAGGTTGATGAACAACAAATAACCATCATATCTATCAGGGAGCACAGCTAAGATTTTAAAAATTCCCAAATGTTATCTTACATTAGAATATTAACGCATCCTAAACACATTATCAGCAGGGGTTACATTCTTGTGCTAAATGGCATGTCCCACCCCAAAACTAAAATGTGTATTAAGCGATCTACCCTCCAAACAGCAAATGTTTTAAAGTTTGCCCCTCAGATAAATTGTAATAGGGTAAAACACCCTCAAATCCACAAACTCAATAGTTAGAAAGTTGAGAGATGTAAGTCTAACCTGAAATGCTGCCTGGTGTTTCTGTTACCTCTCTTCCCTGGTTTCTTTTAGTTAGCAGCTGTTAGTGATGGGTGTAACAGATGTCATCACAGCCAATTACTGAATGCTATACCCTATCTACCTCCTCTGAGCATATTAAACTTGTTAAAAAGACTTGGAAAGGAGACGGGAGGGAGAGACATAGTTTTTGCTGTAAACAGATAGCCCCTACACTGTTCGTTTTCTAACTATTGTAGTTACCTGTTTTGGGGTAATTTTCCATTTGAAGCGTGAACGTGCTTAAACATCTCTTGCTTTAAGCACTTTCCTTGTTACTCAGCCCAATGTTTTTGCTGCCCAGCCTTGGCTTCAAGAAAGGTTGCGGCCATCTTATAGAGCTCACGCCTGCTCCGAGGCAGCAGCTCGGGGAATAGCAGTCAGTCAGTTATTGGCCGTGATGTCACTGTCACAGCCATACTGATTGCTGCTACCTAGAAGAACCAGGTGACAGCAAGACCAGGAACATGTGAAATAGAAGGTACATTGTAAGAAACGTATTTTAATTATTTCAGTTGGTTGGATATGCTTTCTTTTTATCCAGGTCCTGGAGTGATACTTATTGCTTTTTATACATTCCCTAAATCTTCTTTCTAACAACAGTTTCCCAACTCCACTATTTTTCAAAGAACTATATTACGCCAAATCGTAACATAAATGAGTCCATCGCTCCTCCGAAAACCTTTAGACTAGGGGGAATATTCTGATTGAATTACAGTAAGCTAGACCTTACTGTAGTTTTCCCTAAACAACATTAGATTGAAATTGCAGAGCGTCTGCAAGTTGAGAATAGAAAAACAATGAAACACGGATGAGCACCCCAGCAACCAGCTGTTAAATTTGCAAGTTTTTATAAAGCCAATTAGAATCATCATTTAGAAAAACCTAATTTTAAAAATGAAAGCTAACCTTACTACGTGGTATTTTGTCTTAAGATTATTAACCAACATAATGACCATCCCCTCCCTTTAGAGGTAAGTACGACATATTGTGTTATGCCACTTCATTCCTTCCCCGCTGATATTCCTAAACCACACAAAACTCTGAAGTTTTAAAGGAACCAAAGCTAAAATAGAAGATGACCACTGCATGGGTTCTTCACATGAACACTAACCACCATCCTTCTTTAGATGTCCTGAGGCTAAGGACAAACAGTTCTAGTCTTCACTCCTAGGTTTACAATAGATCTCTGGTAATGCTTATAGTGTGATTACTGGTCTGGTTCAAACTCTACCCCCCTCCCTCTTTCCTTCCGGACCTGGGCAATCGAAAATATTCTTCTGCAGAGTGTATTATTCTCACTAACCAGGCCCCCGAAAGGGCACAATAAAGCACCATGTCACAAGGAAAAAGTGACGATAAAAGTTGCATTTTGGAAAAACGGAAGCCAGGAACTCCCTAGATTTGAAAGTCTGTCCATCCACTAGGACATTTATATCCTTACCTTCTCCCATGATCAATAACCCTGACTCATAAACCTTACTTACCCTATCAGATCTTTCTTACTCTGCCCTTCTCCATCTCTCCCCTGGACAGCACACACAGACGGTACAAAATAAGATGCCCCTGCCCAGCCACACAGACTGTAAATATAAGATGCCCCATGCCCAGCACACCGACTGGTAACAATAAGATGCCCCCATGCCCGCACACACAGACTGGTAAATATAAGATGCCCCCATGCCCAGCACACACAGACTGTAATATAATCTGCCCCCAGCCCAGCACTCCACAGACTGGTAAATAAGATCCTCATGCCCACAACACAGACTGTAATATAAGATGCCTCATGCCCAGCACACACAGACTGGTAATATGATGCCCCCATGCCAGCACACCAGACTGTAAATATAAATGCCCCCATGCCCAGTACACACAGACTGTAATTAAGATGCCCATGCCCAGCCCACACAACTGTAAATTAGATGCCCCATGGCCCAGCACACACGACTGGTAAATATAATGCCCTCATGCCCACACACAGCACTGGTAAATTAATGCCCCCATGCCCAGCACACACAGCTGGTAAATATAAGATGCCCTCATGGCCCAGCCACCGCGTAATATAAGATCCCCCATGCCACCATCAGACTGTATATAAGATGCCCCCATGCCCAGTACACACAACTGGTAATATAAGATGCCCCATGCCCAGAAACCAGACTGTAAATAAGAGCCCCCATGCCCGCAAACACGCTGGTAATATAGAAGGCCCTCATGCCCACACCACGACTGGTAAATATAATGCCCTCATGCCCACACACACAGACGGTAATATAAGATGCCCACTGCCAGCACACACAGACTGGTAAATATAAGATCCCTCATGCCCACCACACACGACTGGTCAATATAGATCACCCATGCCCAGAACACACGACTGGTAAATATAGATGCCCTCATGCCCAGCACACACAGACTGGTAAATATAAGATCCCCCATGCCCAGCACACACAGACTGGTAATATAAGATGCCCATCCCATCCACACACAGACTGGTAAATATAAGATGCCCTCATGCCCAGCACACACAGACTGGTAAATATAAGATGCCCCCATGCCAGAACACACAGACTTGTATAAGATGCCCCCCTGCCAGCACACCGACTGGTAAATTATAATGCCCTCATGCCCAGTAACACACAGACTGGTAAATATAAGTTCCTCCCATGCCCAGTAACACTACCACCATCTTCCCCCTTCCAGGGCTGCCTTCTTAAACATTGGATGACCTGACTGGAACATCTGTGTTACATCACAGTTATAAAACCAGTTTTTAGTTACTAGGAAGCAGGCTCAGAAAGCTTGTTATAAACCTATAATTTATAGTTACACATCTTTTGGCCCTTTTGCATTTTAGTTTTCCTTTAAAATCAGACTGTTAAATGCTAAAATGTGACTAGTTTTGCAACCCCCCATGAGCTGACACTTAAACCTCTACCAGCAGGTGAAGGGAAAGTGGGAAACTCTTTTCAATCTATAATTGAAAACCACATAGCCTTTCTCCTTTAAATAATGCACATGCCGTTGCTTTAAAGTATTAATGGATCACGCACACAGTGCGTCCGCTACAGGCAGTCAACGAGCTAACGAGAAGGCTGCAGAATTGATTTGTTCTTAGGATAACTGTGGGAATTATAAGCAAAGTAACAGCTATATTTAAGGCACATTATTTTAAATAATGTGGTTACTACAGCTTTATCATTCTCTTATGGGGTGATGGTGTGCCTAGAATGAATGCATCTTTCCAAAATTAGGTCAGAATCACATTAGTTGGGGTTAGCCCTTAACGGGTGCAGACGGACGAATAATGCCCATTGCGGGCGATAATCGCACGTGTGTATGTGTTCAATGGGGCCATTCATCAATCCGCCATAGCAGATCAACAAACGGCGCAAAGGGAATGCATACACAAGTGCAACTATCTAGCCGGACAGCGCTCGGGGGTCAGCGTCCTATCGGACGTGTGTACCTTTAAGATCATGATTTGTCAGAATGTAGCAGGGGGGTCTATGGACTTTTTGCCATGTGCACTGCGTTCCTACACCTATCTATGTTATAGAATGCATGATATCTTTTAAGTGGGGCTTAGGCCAGTAACAGCATCAATTCCTGTTCTACCATAATGACCTTCCCTACGGGTGATCCAACATCAACCTCACGTACTAACAGGGTTATTCATAAAATTCTTATCGTTTAAATGGTGCTAATTTTGCCCCAACCAATCAGATGTTAGCTTTCAAATGTTAAATAAGATCTGATTGGTTGGGGCAAAATTAGCACCATTTTAAACGATAAGAACTTTTATTGAATAATATTGGCTACAAACATAGGCACGGTTTCAAAATGCAATTCAATGGCGACTGCATTGTGAGGTTTGTACATTGTCCATTTCCTGTGAATGTTGAAATTGACCCTCTTTGATCTTGCAGCAACTGAGCATTAGACATGAGTGTTTCCATTGGTGGAAAAAGCACAACAGTCATACAACTGACACCCAATTGTGAGCCAAGAAAAGTGACAGCTACATTCTCTTTTACATCACTGCACTGGGCGAGGGGCGAGAGATGCAACTGAATGGTACAAGATAAATAGAAATTCAGCAGAGAAAATCTCAGTATTATTAACAGAACTAGGGAAGATGTGAAGGAAAAAACAAACTGTGCCAAAGAAGCCTCAAGTGAAAAATGCTTGATGCAGGTCCTCTGCCAACATGTGTTATAACAGTCCCAGTAACGGCTTCAGCCAGCATGTGTTATTGAGTGGACGGAATGGCCACTCTGACAGGTATTGTGATACTTCCAAAATATTCTCAAAAAAAAAAGTGAACTTGTGTTTTCGGATAATTTGATCTGAGGTTTGTTCAGGCCAAGAATGTACCTGAGGCGTTTTAATGCTGAATAAAGAGTTTTAGGGGGGGGAACGTTTTACTTTGTTTAAAGGGAACGTTGCATTAAAAAGTATTTTTAAAATGATTTCTTTTATTACATATACTGTAGCCTTGTAAATTTCATACAATGTCTCACCTGTCCGGCCCCTTCTGCAGCTTCCTCCGTGCAAGGAAAGGCACAGAACATCCCGCAGAGACAGCCGAGGGAACGCAGACATTAGAGCACTTTCAGAGTGTAAACCTGGCGAGGGTCGAAGTTTTGGGAGGCAGTGCAATAAGGTCGCAGACAAAGTTGTTTGGAGAGCGGGGATCAGCGGACATACCCTTTAAGTTAGTCAAACATTCTCAGTTTTCTATTAGCACTGATCTGTACCAGGGACGCTTCAAGGGCAATAGAATTATGAGGGTTCTTGTAACACAGAAAATCATTATTTTGGAAGGATGACACATAAACACTGACTACTGCAGCCAATCTTTGAAGAAGGTGATTGGAAAGTGCACCAATAGGAGGCGTATTTTACTTCCCGAGAGCCATTTTAAAGACATTAAAGATAAAATAAAAGTTCTTGGGCCTGATTACACACTGTGCTGGTGCTAAAAATAGGGGATAAAATTGTGCTAACCTATATGAATCGGTTAGCGCAAGTTTAACTCCAAAATTGCCAATGGTTTGCACCAGTTTCACAAAAGAACACTGTGCAACTGGTGCAATCGTATTTAATTAAGAATTTGCACCACACTTTACTCCACAATTTAAGACCAGCTATGGCTGGTCTTAAAGTGGGCGCTGGGTAAATCCCTTTTGGAAGTTACCACACGGTGCGAATCCATTAAATACGGAAAGTCCATATTTGCCTAAGCAAGCAATTGCAGCTCTGGGTAAATGAGGCCCCTTACATTAAAAATGTGGCTAATTTTGGCCCAACCATCAGATGTTTGTTTTAAATGGTAAATAACACATCAGAATCTCCCCATTGTGGAGTAAAACATGCCGTCTCTGACGCATCCAGATGCACAATGCAAAGGACTGTAGATACGTTGGGTAGTGTCAATGCAATCTGGCATCTGCCATAGAAAGACGTGCACATGCAGAGAGTGTTTTTCCCATCAGAGGTCACTGGGGGGCGAGTTGGACCAGAATAACGAGGGAAGTATAGGTAAGTATATATCAGAAGATAGAGACTGTACCCAACACATTACTTATGTTCTTTTAAGGGGAGGGAGTGATATTTAAGACTATAATTGTCCTTTAAAAATATACTCTGTTACTAATTATAGGCTTTCATATCTAATAAGTCGTGTTATGTTTTTTATTGAATTTATCATGGCAAGATATCCTTTCTTTATACAGATCGGACATTTTTATGTGAATTTGCTTAAATCTATGTCCACAAACTCTACTTTCATGAATGTTGGATTAAAGTTTGAATTTATCCCATACCATAGTTTTTCTTCCACTAAGCAGAACAACGTTACATGAAAGATATACTGAATTTCTGTGCTTATACATCTGAGTATCATAGAGAGGCACGGCACCCTTTCATATGCACTTAGCGGCATCCCTTTTCTTTCTAATTCTAAGACAAGCGCTAAACCTGGGCATTCACATCCATAATTTCACCTGACAGAGCCAGACACTTGTTGTCCACAGAACATCTGCGCACATTGTTGCCTGGAGCTTTTTGCCTTCTCCTCAAACATCTGATTTCTAGTCAGTACTAGTTTGGGACGTGCGATTCTACACGCAATTTATGTTTCCTCCTCTTCGCATGAAAGACCGGGGGACAGATTGTCAACTTATAGATCTTGGTGATATATCTTATTTTTCCATGAAAACATCGTGGGGCTGGTAGACCTTGTATCATCCCTTAGAAAGTGGAGTTGTATTGAGAACATATGGCAGGCCAGACGCTCAATCTGCTGTTCAGTTGTATAGGTCTAGTAGATCTAGAATTGTTTAGTTGCTGACTGTAAAGTGCAATTACTAAAAGAGAGAAAAGCTGTGTTATGTGTTGCTATTAGCATGAGAAACTGTTGCTAATCTAAATACATATTAGACAGCCCCTGTTTAAATAACATGATCAAATAGTAGAGATGGACTAAACTCAAAACCGATTTGACCCAACTTAATAGTTTGAACGAACCCGAACTATTCAAACTATTCTGGATTTCTAAGTATCTGAACTTTCCTAATTTTTTTGCAAATTATAGAATTTCAATATTATCGATCCCTTGACTTTAGCTCTCAGTAACCCTAGAATGCAGCGTTCGGTAACCCTCCAATAAGGCAATAACCCTTGAATGTTGTGTTCAATTTTGGTAACCTCGAAACCCTTGAAAAAAACAACCCTTGAACCCTTGAAATAGCCCGATCAGGCAAAGTTAGTATTAAACAAGTTTTGGTGATCTGTAACGTGTTCCTGAACCATTTCCCAGGTCCAGAGCCATTTACAGTAAGTTTACCATTCTAATTTTTACAGTATTTAATCCTAACTTTTTCAAAACTATTTGTCCCCATTGACTTTAATGGGTCTGTTTTGAACTATCAACTTTTACTGAAGTTCGGGAAGCTCGAAAATAACCGAACTTTAGGAAGTACAGCCATATCTCTATCCACTTTGTCTGTTTATACTGTGAATCATTTTTCCGTATTGTTTTAATGGGAAGTTTCTGACTGCTTTGCACTATAAAAGGGTTATAAAAGTTCTTATCGTTTAAAATGGTGCTAATGTTGCCAACCATCAGATCTTATTAACTTTGAAAGCTAACAACTGATTGGTTGGGGTAAAATTAGCACAATTTAATGATAGATACTTTTTATTGTAACCCTGAAAGACTTCTGTGAATTTACCATGTTTCCACTGAAAGCTTTAGGAACGCTGTATCTTTAAAAAGACTACATAACGGTTTTGCTTTATTGGGCCATCATCAGTGTAGTGCAGGCCTCTGGTTTTGCAGTGTGATTGCTTGTAAAGGGAGTTTCAAAGCTTTATTCTCTCCCTATCCTAATGTACTTTATTGGTATAGTTTGAAAACTCACCCATTGAAGTCAATGGGATCAAAAGTTTGAAAATTTCTAATTAAAGGGGAACTGTGGTCTCAAACAAGTTAAGTTTAAATGAAAGGCCAGTTTCCTACTTTTGAAATGAGCGCTCAACCATACGTGCTCACAGCCCAGATATAAAGAAATGACTGACCAGAAATTAATGGTGGGAGGCTGACATGTGACATTCCTAAGGCTTCTCCTGCACAGTGCCGTCCGGGGAGCACAGCTCAGACTCCCTCAGTGTGTGAGGGAGACAGGAAGTCCCACTCTCTCTGCTTGTGTATTCCTGATAGAAAAGGTAAGGGGTCTGAGTAACCTCTGCACCGTGAGTGGGTGGGGATTAGCCACCCATGAGTGGACGGCTGCCCCCATTGAGTGGGCGGGGCTTGTGACACCCTGCGAGTGGTGGGGCCACATGGGGCTGTAAGATAATGGGCCATGCGGGACTGCAACTGGAGGGACCATGGGGTCCATGAGTGGGAGGGACCAAGGGGGGCTGCAAAGGGAAGAGGAGACACAGACAGATTGACTGACAGTTTCAAGCAGGAAGCAGGAAGTGTCAGGGTGGACCTGGGATTGCTGCTGCCATCACAAAACAAAAATGTAAATATCTTCAAACTATGCAAAGAAACAATGGAAATTAATTGCAAAAATCCCAGGGGCAAATTCCTATCAATTTACCTCAATTTACCTAAAGTCATTTTTGGACCACAGTTCCCCTTTAATTAACAAATAATAAACAAATGGTAACTTACTGTAAAATGCTGTGGCACCTGGAATGGTCTAGGAACACGTACATCTCACTAAAACACGACGTTAAAACACACTGTTTTCCTCACGATCGGGCAATTGTCAGGTTTTCACATGCTATATTCAAGTTATGGCCAATGCAAAGGGTTACCGAAAGCTACATTTGAGGGGTGTAACAGTAAACTGACATTACATTTGAGAATACTGATAAGGGCGATGTCAAATTAGATTTGAAAAGTATAATTTGCACTGAATGTATAATTCTCATGCACTTTGATTTAAAATTTTGCTCATTATATTCCTGTGATGTTATCTTCCTGTGATGGTGTCTTCCTGTAATGGTGTCTTCCTGTGATGGTGCTGGTGATGGTGTTTTCCTGTGATGGTGTCTTCCCATGATGTTATCTTCCTGTAATGTTGTTTTCCTGTGATGTTGTCTTCCTGGATGGTGTCTTACTGTGATGTTGCTTTCCTTGTGATGGTGTCTTCCTGTAATGTTGTTTTCCTGTGATGGTGTCTTCCTGTGATGTTGTCTTCCTGTGATGGTGTCATCTTACTGTGATGTTGTTTTCCCGTGATGTTATCTTCCTGTGATGGTGTCTTCCTGTGATGGTGTCTTCCTGTGTATTGTGTCTTCTGTGATGTATCTTCCGTGATGGTGTCTTCCTGTGATGTTATCTTCCTGTGATGTGTCTTCCTGTGATGGTGTCTTCCTGTGATGGTGTCTTCCTGTGATGTTATCTTCCTGTGATGGTGTCCTTCCTGTGATGGTGTCTTCCTGTGATGGTGTCTTCCTGTGATGGTGTCTTCCTGTGATGGTATCTTCCGTGATGGTGTCTTCCTGTGATGTTATCTTCCTGTGATGGTGTCTTCCTGTGATGGTGTCTTCCTGTGATGGTGTCTTCCCTGTGATGGTGTCTTCCTGTGATGTTTCTTCCTGTGATGGTGTCTTCTGTAATGGTGTCTTCCTGTGATGTGGTCTTCCTGTGATGGTGACTTCCTGTGATTGTGTCTTTCTGTAATGGTGTCTCCTGTGATGGTGTCTTCCTGTGATGGTGTCTTCCTGTGATGTGTCTTCCGGTGATGGTGTCTTTCGTAATGGTGTCTTCCTGTGATGTGGTCTTCCTGTGATTGTGACTTCCTTGTGATGGTGTCTTTCTGTAATGGTGTCTTCCTGTGATGGATTGACTTCTAGAGATGGCCAAACTTCCTAATGTCATTTCTAAATTAATAGAACTTTTAGTAAAAGTGCTATAGTTCGAAAACGAACCAATTAAAGTCAATGGGAGAATATAGTTTGGAAAGTTCTAGTTAAATACAGTAAAAATAGCAATGGTAGCTTACTGTAGATGGCTCTGGGACCTTGGAAATGGTACATATCACCAAAACTTGTTTAAACACTTACTTTCCTCACGATCTGCAACTGTCGGGTGTCTCCGCATTGAGTTTTGGCTACATTTGAGTGTTGTTGCCAACTGAGGGTTATCGCCGAACTGCTACATTCTAATGTTATCGCCAATTCAAGGGTTACTGAACGATACGTTCAAGGGTTATCGCCGAAATGCTACATTCAATGGTTATTTCCATAACGCTAAATTTGAGGGTTATCGCCGAAACACTACCGCATATACAAGGCTTATCACCAAATGCCACATTCGAGGGTTATGTCTGAAACGGTACATTTGAGGGTTATAGTTATAAGATTTTTGATAATTATCTGAAATATGTCCATATTGACATATTCATATACGACATATTCATATACAACATATTTACATATGACATACCGTATTTACATACGAACTACAAACTTTCGGGAAGTTCTAAAAAGCCAGGGTTCATGCGAACTATTAAAGTTTGGGTCGTGTTGGAGTTCTAGCCCATCTCTTGTGACTTCCTGTGATGGTATCTATATAGCTAATCAGCCATAGCACTACTATAGGAAGCCGGAAGGTAGTTGAGAATATTGGGGCCATATTTATAAATGTGTGGTACTGAAAAAGTGTTAATGTACAGTAAGCTATCAGGCACTATATAACATCAATGGTGTAAAATAAAGGGTTCGCTCATTATTTTACATTTGTATTGTAATATAACGCTAACACTTGTCACAGCGCACTATATCGCCATTTTACAGTACATCGGCTTTATGAATAACGCCCATAGAGTGGTTCAAGTGGCAGGAGACTGGCGTGGATTTAGTTTTTATTTAAAGAAGAATATTGTAACAAGAAAATAACCAATAATTGTTGAGAAAAAACAATAACCTCTTTTGTGTATGAGAACTTTCTCAAAGCTATGACTCATTGCACGCACTATGTAAGTTTTATTTGTGCTTCGTGGCCATGAAACGCACTATATTAAGGATTATTGTGCTTGTGCCATTGACACGTGCGATATGTAAGGATTTATTTGTGCTCGTGCCATTACACGCACTATATATAAGGTTTTGTTTGTGCTCGTGGCCATTTACACCACTATATAAAAGGTTTTATTTGTGCTCGTGACATTGACACTGGCTATATCTAAGGTTTTATTTGTGCTCCGTGGCCATTGACACGCCTATATGTAAGGTTTTATTGTGCTCGGCCATTGACCCACTATATGTAAGGTTCTTATTTGTGCTCGTGCTGACTCACTATATATAGGTTTATTTTGTGCCTCGGGCACATTGACATTGCTATATTAAGGTTTTATTTGTGGCTCGGGCTTGGACACCACTATAATTAAGGTTTTATTTGTGCTCGTGGCCATTGACACGCACTATATAAGGTTTATTTGTGCTCGGCCATTGACACGCACTATATGTAATGTTTTATTGTGTGGATTGACGCTAAGGGTTATTTGTGCTCGTGGCCATTGACACGCACTTATGTAAGGTTTTATTTGTGCGATGGGCCATTGACACACACTATATATAAGTTTATTGTCTCGTGGCCATTGACACGGGTTTGGTTTTCACCATCACAGCACCATCACAGGAAGACACCATCACTGGAAGACACCATCACAGGAAGACACCATCACTGGAAGACACCATCACAGGAAGACACCATCACAGGAAGACACCATCACTGGAAGACACCATCACAGGAAGACACCATCACAGGAAGACACCATCACAGGAAGATAACATCACAGGATGATGCCACCAAAGGAAATTCCCCACCAGCAACTGAAAAAAAAGTGGTAAAGAAAAAAATACATTTATTGCTTTACAAATGAATTTTTATCAGATTTCGCCAATTTGTTTATTCTTTTTCCATTTAGATTTTACACAGTGGCTATATGCAAAATTGAACACATTTAAGCATTCCAGTTGACGTGTCAAGTAGGTCTAATAAGGTTTTATGAGCAAAATTTTAAATCAAATTGCATGAGAATTATACATGCAGTGCAAATTATAATTTTCAAATCTAATTTGACATTACCCATATCAGTTGTTGGTTTGGTTTTGGGGCTTTATTCCATATCAGGTACATATGGCGCTACTTATTACTATGGAACTTTAGTAAAAGTCACCAAGAAGTTCTGTGATCATTTTACAAATACACGGAATTTCTTTTCCGTCATTTTATTGACGTAGATTGGAGACATAAACTACAAATATTGCTCATTTGAATAAAAATATAATGATACTGTTCACCTTTTATTAGGTAACAATAAATTTGGTTCCCACTCTGAATAACTACTTTAATCTAGACCTGTTACAACTAACATTGAATACGTGAAACCAGAGCTGACGAAAACGATTAATAATGCAGAAAGAAAATTGGAATTTTACACTTTCCTTGAGAAGGAAACTACTTTACTTGGTTTGGTAGAGAGAGGCTTGAACATGGCAAAGGTTTATGCATTCTGGAATCACAAGGAGGAAGGGGAGGTTTATAAAGTTTGTTTGAAAAATATGTGCTTGGTTGTACCCTGAAACCATCATGAATTTTAATTTTCTGCATTGATTTAAGGCAGCAGGAACAACAATTAAAGATGTATGAGGTTCCTCACGTGGTAGCAATCACCTTCCACACCAACGCGTCTTGACAATTAACCTCTAAGGCTATGTACACATGGGCCTTTGGAAAATGTAATGTGCATCAAATGGAAAATATATTCCTTCATTAATGTGCAAAGAATGAGTTTGCCTTGTACAATCGCTCAGCAGGATATTGTGTGTTGAAGTGCAAGTTAACTGTGTCCAGGCTTGAATTTACATGTGCATTAGAAAGCTAAACTACACCAGCAACTTTCATACAACTGCTTGTCCTACAATGTGTTGTCTCTCCAATTAGGCTATGCAACGTAAACATGGCCTTATTTTGATTCACGCAACGTTTTTCCATTTCCCTGTGTATGTAATACCAACATTGTATCTGACAAACTGTATATACAGATATAAATATGCATGAAAACGCAATTTCAGGGCATTGGAAGTGACTCGTTCATCCAGTTCTGTCTTAATGAAAGAAAATTAAAACTTTCAATTCTGTTTCACCAGCCATTTTGTTTTCATATTGATTTAGCAGCAGAAATTCATTTAGAGACATGTGGTAACTGCTGCTGGCTCAAACAAGATGGCGGAGATGTGCAGATCTGGAGTGAAGCGTGGCAATATTTTTTGCAGTTGTTGCTTCAACACACACACAAGAAAAAATTGATGTTCCCTAAAAGTTTCTTTAGTGTAACTTATCTACTTGGGGATGCATTTGGAGATATCTAGAGTATATACAAGGCTATATTTATTAACCTGGGGTATCGGAAACTTCCGCAATGGTATTGTATGGGTGATTGGAGAATTAAAATCGTTATTGTTAAGTAAATAGTAATTGTACAATCGCAACCGAAAAGTTTACGATCGCAATAATATATTTGTATTAAAGATAGTAGATTTACATCCGCAATCATAAATTTACGATCGTGGCAATTATTATTAAAGTCTTGGTAATGCAAAATAGCTATACCGCGCCTTTATAAATGTGGCCCACAGTATCTCTGGTGGAAGGCCAAGATGTTGAGGTTTTGCACCATCTCATGGGATGACAAACGACAGAGATTTTCCCTTCACGTGCAGGCGGGAGATAACAGGACACTTAGCTCAGACACCACACCAGGAGAGGGAGCTGGGGGTTAACTACTGCAGACCCAATGCTGGAGGTTACACAGCTGGCACCCACATCAAGGCAGAACCATCACCAACACAGAGCTTGGACAGTTTTCAGCCAAGTCAGGGTGCACAGCCAACAGCAACATGCCCGACGGTAACCCAGGGTGCATCACTGAGGATGCCCCTGCCACCATCTACCCCACAGTCTTCAGGCTTAGTTACCTTCTGGGTAAGGGAGGGCACAAGTTGTCCCCCCTGTTAGCTCACGGTTTGGGTTCAGAGCATCTATGTGAGGCTGTACCGTTAGGTCTGCATTTGGACACAGCCACAAGAAAAACTTTGGAGAGGGCAATACACTGATTTATTATATACAACTGGAGAAGTATTCGGTTGACAAGGAGAAGGATTCGGGGGCCCCTGGGGTAGAGGAGGCAGTAGTTATGGCACTGCAGGAGAAAGTTAAATGCATCTGTGTCAGCTTTTGTCATGAGTAAAGGTAGGATAGTCTTGAGGCATAGAGGGCTTGAGCCAGATAATATGGCCTTACTGAGTCAGGCTCAGTGGTAGCGGTTTTGTTATGCATACACATTACCATTATCAAGACCAGTTTTAAGGCAGGAGGGTGGTGATCAGTGGCTGATGGCGCTGACAGGCCTACCTGTCACTCGCAGGAGACTCCTGGGAGATGGGGATTTTTCCATCTATTGTGGTGTAAAGTTATTTGTGTGAAATTAGCTGGTAATGTTTAATTATTAAAAGCTGATCAGGATTATTGGGCAATGTTAAGCCGTCGATTATCCTGCTCTTCAGTGGCCACATAACCTTTGCCATGCTTTGTTGTGGTCAGCTGCCATTTTAGGTTCCTTAACGGTCCTCCTTCCCAGGATGCACCACTTTGTTGGAATGTTCCTAACAGTGATTTCTATTGATTGGCTGTTCGGTGGGTCACACACAATCAGATCTCTACTGAGCAACTGGATGGGCTGTGTATACACAGAGAAATTACCGGTTGGGCAGATTTTGGTCATTGAAATCCTATGTAGGAAAGGATATACGTATTTGTGCTAACCTTCCCTTTTAAGTTCTTAAAAGCCTTTAGAAAATGCACACAGTCTGTTTAAAAGGGAACTAATTTTACAACCGCAAACATAATTATGCCTTTACAGATAGCGAAAGTCATTACCACCACGGTCACCATTTTGCTTATCGCTGCGATAACCGCTTGATCGTATTTATTTAAAAGAGATAAGCATTTCTTTGCATTAAGTTCAGCCATTTAAAATTGCCAAGTCTAAGGTGGTGAAAACTCATAAGTGGCCATTTATTTAGCCTGCCAGTGGGTCTATGGAAGGTGTCAGTACATTGTGGAGTGTTTCTCAATACTAAGGGGGGTGTTAGACTATTTTCCAGCATTTCCTGTAATACGATCTGCGAGTTCACAGGATAGCAAAACTAGAACCATAAATTCGAGGATTACTGAAATCGAATGATACTTTCAAGGGTTAGTGAACGATACATTCGAGGGTTACCGAAAACGAACCACACATTCGAGGGTTACCGAAATGATACTTTCAAGGGTTACCGAAAATCGAAGGCTACATTCGAGGGTTAGCGAACGATACATTCTAGGATTAGCGAAACTGATCTGTACATTCGAGGATTATCGAAAATGAACGATACTTTCGAGGGTTAGCGAACAATACATTCTAGGGTTAGCGAACAGCCCATAAATTTGATAATTAAAGAAAATACAGTCCGGAAAAACGAACTAGTTTGAATAGTTCGAGTTCATCCGAAATCATAAAGTTTGGCTCAAACTCGGGTTCAAGGTTTTTTTTCAGTTTTGTGTCCATCTATAGTTAAGACATTTAAAACTATGGGGCATATTTATAGAATGGTGCAGACCATTTATAACCATATTGATAAAGAAAATAATTAGCAGGTTGTCAGGTTAACAAAATAAAATCAAAACATTTTCTATTAGGCCTTACAATACAAGGCGGTGCCTCAATTAATTCAATACAAAAAATCTTTGTTCATACAAAAGCTACACATATTAAATAGTGTAAAACTAACCCAGGGGAATTGTCTGTATTTTATTCAGTAAGGCAGCGTACAATGGATAATATTCAGTCTAGTTACTGTATATTAATACCCCACATTAATACATTTCACCCCATTTCATAGACAAATAATGAATTTTAAAAAAATCTTTATGTAACTATAATTAGTCGATAAAATGGCACATGTGCTGTACATTCTGTACAATATAATAACTAATAACTCAGGAATAGAAACATTAAGGGAATATTTGTACTAGCGGATAAACAAGTTAATCTTTCAGATGCATGTGATTCTAAAGCGTTTTTCTACAATTCCATGTCATTATCATGTAATGTAAAATACATGTGTTTACTCCAAGATTCTAAACCACCTTCTGCTTAAGAAAAGAGTTAAATATTCCTTGGAACCCTCCAGTAATGGGAGTTTATTTATAGAACCTCGGATCAGTCCCTCTGTCACGTTATAATTATATAAGACACAGCGATAATCTACATTTCTAGCTGGTAACAAACACTCCCTTTAAACGCAGTACAACAAAACATCTGCCTCAGCTACCCATAAGCTTTAATGTCAAGAGATCTAGAATTTATTTGACACAACAATAAGACTAAGTGGATTTTTTTTAGCATGGCATGTGGAGTGCTGCTTTCATTTTTCCCAGTACGATGCAGAAAAGAGACCCCCAAAATAATCTTTGAGATACTGACACCATAAAGAAGAAGCTTATGTTAAAGTAGAAATAAAGTTTTTATACCACGGAACCTGAAAGTATCCCCTCTAAAAACACCAATAAAGTGAAAAGTTCCACTACAGTAAATAGCATTAAAATAAACATAACGTCCTGAAGAACTGGATGAAATAATTTTATGCACTGTGACTGGCCACACCCCTGACTGCCAGTCACACACTCCCTTGGCTAATTTGTCCTGTAAAAGGATTGGATAGAGGCTACTAGTGGGTATGACCAACTGTACCAACTTTTTAACTTCCATTGACTTCAATGGGTCTACATGAAGCTTTTCGAATTTTAATTTTCCCCTCCAAAAAGCTGTGAATCTGCAAGCAGAACGGATTTCGGTAAGTTCGACCTTCTCTAGTCAAGAGTCTTTTCCTTCCTTCCATGATGTCAATGAAGTGCAGGAACGATACCCTAACAGAATATATGAGATACTGAAGCTAAGGGGATTTAGCTCCTGATCTGTTCATAGAGAAGAGGCTAAACGTGTAAGTCAAATCATTAAAGATAAATGGAAAGCAGAAGATGTCCCAAACTTACAGCCAATTCTTCGCAGTGTTGCATAAGATGCTTCAGGCTTCAACCCTCATGGACATTGCACTTAATCTAAAGCTGCTATTAAAAGCTTCTGCAGAGGCTTCAGTATTTATCCAATATCAATGCATTTCAATGTCCCTAATAGCATGGAAATGGTAATATTACTGAGCTATAGTAATGCCAGGCGTTCCTGTAATAATTCTGCACACATAGATATTTCTGTTTATTTTTATGCTGAGGAATATTACGTTTTCATCCTCCCCTCTCGCGCATGCTCGGTGGTACTCTGGCAGAGAAGCGGTCAGTCAGGACAAGCAGAGACTTATTTCTAGCAGGCTGTTTTAATAAGTGTCACTTAATGAATAATTCACAGCACTGTTTACTCTGGCGATCATCACCGCAAACTCCTCTGGTAATGATGTGCAAGATTAAATCCTTTTCCAAGTGAAAACGCTGAGCTGTTTGCTTTCTCTAAAGCTGCAGAGAGATTTCTCACACCACACGGAGTAAAGGTAAACCTCAGGGAAACTCACATAGACGGCTGATTTACAAAGATCACAACAGTGGAGTCACTAGAAATCACAGGCCCCCCCAGCAAAACTATGGTGGAGCCCCTATCCCGGCCTTATCAACAGTGATTTTCTGGAAGGCGGCTTTATCTGTCATAGGAAAAATAAGAAGATGGGGGCCCTCTTGCTCTCAATAGCTCCCTGGAACACAATATTCAGTTCTGTATTCTGTTCAGTGGGGAAAACATTATGGGGCCGACTTACCGCTGGGCAAATATATGGAGCTAAAGTTTCGCTAACTGGTTCGCTACCGGATTCAATATAGCTCGCAATTCAATAACGCTAGCTAATGACTACCGTTAAAATCCCGCAGTGGGTAAATCCCTTACGTGATATTGAATCGCACACAGGACATTTACCCAGAGCAATAGCCTGTACATCCTTTATTTGTTAATTGGACTGGTGGGGTTTTCCAATGTCCTGTAGCAGTTCAATTTAACATACATGTCTCACATGGGTAACCATGCTTTATTTTGGAAAGGTATCCTAGTTTAGCCCAGAAACTACTGATGAAATAAACTATTACTTGTCTTTATATGTAATGCCTAACTGAACATATTAAATTTCAATAAAAGAAGGCACGCACTCACGTTAACTTAACATTTTACTTTCAAAACTGTTCCCTACCTCAATCCTATAGCACCAGGGGAAACACAGTAACTAAATTCATCTCCCTTCATTTTTCTTGGGGTTAAGCACAATCTCGCTGGGCTACAACATGTTGCATTACCCCAGGGAATTTTGTAGTGAAAGATTTTATTGATTATCCTAATCTTTGGAATCACATCAAGTGTCATCTTCGATACCATTAATAAATAATAATTAATCCACATGAATGGGGTTTTTTTTGTTTTTATTACAAATTATTACTAAACCCTCCACAATAATTTTATGGGAGGTAGGTGCAAATATTCATACCTTCTGTTTTGCGGTCATTAAAAATAGCTTTAAAGGGTTAACTGCCGGCAGCCTACCTTTATATTGTTAGAATACGGTAAGGTCAGGAAGGTTAGTTCCCTCCCTGAATTACCAATCCATGTCAATATTGTAACAACATTTTTTTTTAATTTAAGGCAGGCAGATTGAGAGCTGAGCACTGGCACTAAAAGCTATTAACGGCAATTAAACGAGTGGTAGAAATGCTTGCTCCTACCTCCCATTTATAAAGGCTCTCTAATATTCTGAATAATTGGTTAGGTATGTATGTGGTGATCTCTAATAGAGATGAACCAAACTGACGAGTATTGTTCCACAGCTGTTCCGTGGACCTATTTAAGTTCCAACCAAATGTTCATGTGATGGTGGGATCTACTAGTATTGCACAGTGCGAGAGATAGCATGGTACAGTTATCTTCTGCTTAAAAAGAAGTTAGGTCACAGTATAAGTTACAAGCTTATATGGAATATTGAATATCCTACATCATTAGATCACCTGGTATGTCTTCAGGTTTCCATATATTATATTTAAAAGGGTTGAGTTTTCTCTTTGATAAAGTAAAATATAATAGCGTTGGTAGAATAAAACACTTTTGCAAGTAGCAGGATAGAAGCTCCTAACATGCCATCATTCTCTGGTATTTTACTCAGCTAAAAGCTGAAACTTTCTGACCTGATAATAGCAGATCATTAGGAGTTGGGATACGATTTGCAATTTGCATCCATTTTGCTAAGAGAAATTTGTATAGATCTGATTTATGATAGAACAAAGAAGATACGGAATTAATCAGTTCAGCTACTCCATATAAGGAGGGTCTAGGGAGATGCGGCAATGCGCTCAGTCTGGAATCGAATATCACAGCTAGAACCAGAGAGAAGGAATCTAAGAAGTTCCCAGGTGATCGTTACTTTACTTCAGGCAGTCTAGGGAACATTTTCCTTTTGTTTAGATTTAGAGAGAAGTAGAGGGAAAATTCATTCCCCTGGAGGGACTCTACTAGTATCGCATATGGTACTAGCATGAGAAAAGTCCAGATTGCTTCTGCCAAAACCTTTCTCCACTTAAATCTATGCTGTTCATTTTCAGATACCAATCAGATGATGACTGGTCTTTTGATAATATGTAATTGGTTGTAGACTAAAGGCTTGTACACATGTGCGATTGCAGGTCGGTCCACGATGCCTGATATGTTACGAACAGACGCTCGGTAGGCTGAAATGGATGATCGGTCAGGCCTTGTTGATGATCCGGCCGCCAGAGCTGTTTTGCCTGACCAGGCATCAAAAACAAAACGATCGTCAGCCAAAGTGGCCATGTCTATGCTTGTGCATTGGCCCTCGTCCACAAAATTTTAACATGTTTACAGGAAATAACAGCAAAGGCAAATTAAATATACAGTATACATATTAATATGCTCCCTATAGTGTGGCGTTAGTAATTTTTCAGGAATATACAAACATATAATGCATTTTGTAATTGAAACACCTTTTTCATTCATTACATGCAGTGCTATTGTATGGATACTGATATTGTTGGATCAAACTCCCTACACTGAAGCAAGATCTAGCAGTTTGTATGAAAGTAATTAGCAGCCCTGAAGTGAACACCAAACATCTACAATCATCTACTGCCAAAGTAATTCAATGAGAACAACACAGGCAAGTTTGCATTTTCCTTTAAGAGCTGCTCCCAGTAATACTAAACTAGTAGCTTTGTCTTTATTCAGTTTTAGTGTTTAGTGCAGAAATACAAGAAGCTTTTTATAAACCCCATATACTGTGATATACTGCACAACCATACAATCCTACATAACCCCCTGTCCTATCATAATTAGCTGCACACTGCATGCATCAAAGATCATATGACGAGTTATTGCAATCAAACATAAAGCAGATCAGAATAAAAGTTATTAACGTTTAAAATGGTGCTAATTTTGCCCCAACCAATCAGATGTAAGCTGATAAATAAGATCTGATTGGTTGGGGCAAATTTAGCACCATTTTAAACGTTAATAACATTTATTCTGATCTGCTTTATGTTTGATTGCAATAACTCGACATATGATCTTTGATGCATGCAGTGTGCAGCTAATTATGTTAGCACAGGGGGTTATGTAGAATTGTGTGGTTGTGCAGTTCAATAAAAGTAGAACTTTTATTGAATAACCCTGAGTCAGGCTGAGGCCACACTGCAACGCACACGAATCGCGCACAAAATCGCGAGCGTTATCGCACGCGATTGTGTGCGCTTTTCTTGTGCGTTCGCGTTTTGTGCATGCGTTTTTGCTTTTTCGCGTTATGGAAACGCTGCGTTAACGCACCAAAAATGGTGAACGCATGCGTTACCAAAACGCGAACGGCCACGCAATCGCATGCGCGCGCAATCGCATGTGCATCGGAAATTGCGGGAATTTTTGCGTTCCCGCGATTTCCATTTTAGCGAAAATCGTGGGCGCAATCGCGAGCGCAAAACGCGCGCACAAACGCGCTAGTGTGGCCTAGCCCTCACTGTATCTTCTTTATAACCCATAAATGCACGCAGGCAGCAATACTCCAATCTATTCATAATGATGCTTTTATTGAAAAGCATTAAAGGTGGACCCACATCTGAACCCAGTCCCGAAGCAGATTTCACGGATCTTGGACTTTTTTTCGAACTGTTTTTTCGAACTGCAGAACTATTTATATCTGTTGTATGCAGTTAGATCAGCTTTAGTTCTTAAACGATAAGAACTTTTATTGAATCTCCCTGATAATGTCCTTAACACCTGGCTGTGATATGCTAATTGGGATTTTCCAGGGTACATAATTGCCACAGATTCTTGTACAAGTCATTCTGAATTGAGAAAGCCAGTCGGATGACTAGCGAAACGTCTTCAAGAACTAAACTTCAAGTCCAGTTGATCTAATTGAATACAACAGATATACCATGACCTGGATGAATGAGAAGCATAATGCAGAACATTTTCCAAAAATGTTTGAAATTTCTAGAAATTGTTGAAAATACTACACGGAATTCCAAAGCAGGAAGGGTGTGAAGTTTTGCTTACTGGGTTGTGTTTTTATTTTTATTTTTTAAAGATTTGGGCATTGATATGTGTCCTACAGACTATTTCCCTGATCCCTGAGCTATTTAGCAGGCATATATTTCTGTCCTTTGTAGATTATTGACTTTTTCTCTCATTGACTTCTCTTCCAATTTTCTCTGTATACTGATCAGGAGATAATGTTTCTTTCAATCTCTGCTGAGCTATACATATTAGAGGAGAAGACTTCAGTTTATTTCTATGAAAGCCCTTAAATAACCATTAGTGAGGCTTTTACACCATTATACAAACTGTGTGTAGAAACACAGTGACGGTTGTAGAATGGTTTGGTCTTTATAGAGCCATCATCAGTAGAACACACTGTAGGCCTCTGTCCTGCAATGTGAACAGACATTTGAGAGTTGCCCCAAAGGAATCAAGTATGTTAAGGGAGAGTTTTGACTAGACCTTCCTTTTAATTATGCATTTAAGTAGAGGAGAGACAAACACCTCCATGGTCCGATTGGATGGGGTCAACGACTGTCAAACTATTACAGGCTTATTCAATCATTTTGTTGTTAATTTGCCTCAACCAATCAAATGTCACCTTTTTACTGGTCTACTACAGCTAGAAAACATCTTATTGGTTGCTTCAGATTAAAAACACAGGCAAATGTTTTCAGGGGAAAAACATAACTAGCATGACTGGGTAGTTGTCCGCATAATCTGCTCCCTCCTGCTATCTGCTCCCTCCTGCTTATAGATTTTTGCCTGATAATCATTACCCATTGTTTAATCAGTACATAGCTGATATAGGAAGGGCCCTCAAAGCAGTTCCCTAAGTATGTTTATAACCTGTAGTGGGTTTCTATGGGAGGAACTGTAAGATTATAACCATATAATCTTACAGTTCCAGGAGGAGAAGGAAAACAGAAGCCACAAAGGGGTAGGTTATAATAAATAATACACCCCAAACTGTAAATTAAGGCATATTAGAAGTCACCTTGGAGTTCCGTGCTCTATATAAAAGGTACTCAGCCTGCGGCCTCGTGCTTTTATATGGTCACGGAACTCCTCGGTGACTTCTAATATCCTTATAATTTACAGTTCGGGGTACATTATCCACTATATAAATGACAAGTCCACATTACCAGTTTGCAAATTTAGTATTTGATAAAACAGAAAGAACATTTTCCAATTACAAACATTCTTTAACTTTTAGATTCTATCAAATCAGCTTATTAAGTAACATAAAACATCGCTTCTCATTTCAATGCAAATTTTTCAAACTTTGTAAACAGGCTGTCACATCAAATGACAAGGAAAGGAAGATTTTATTAGACTGTTCTCATTATTTGATCTAACAAATTGTTCACTGCTTTGGGAAGCGCGCATGAGGATTCAGTAAAGAGGTTCCCCATCCTAACAAATCAGAAGGACCCCCTGGGACTTTCATTGATTTTGCTATTATGTTGATCAGGTTACCTTAAAGGGTAGTTCCACCCCTAAAACTACATTTTTTATATGGCCCAATTACCCTGCCAAATCCTCGTTCTTGCAAGGTCTAAACCTTTTAAATTTGCTCCTAAATATATTTAACAGCCTTCGTTCCCTCGGCTGCGTTCTGCCTGTCCTCCGTGCCTTTTCTGTGCACGGAGGCAGCAGAAGGGGTCAGATCAGTAGCTGAGTCTGTGATTGGGGGAGACACTACACCACTCCTCGTCCGGCATTATTGGCGTTATCCAAAGTAACTATTGATATTGAACCTTATTTTGCAATAACAATTTTTTATGTTGGCCTGTCAGATAGTGGATCAGTATTACCTAGAATAATCGAATCCTTACAAACTTCTAGATTTCTTACAAACTTTCACCTCACAAGTTTCTAGTATATCTGGTCCATGTGTGTGTAAGGTTACTTGTCATAACAGCATTAACTTGTTTTATTTCATGGCCTGTTCCTTCTATTGCTGTAATAATTCTGGGGCTCCCTTAAGGTGAGCACACACTACTTAGATATTATATAGATTGGACTTTCATCCATAGATGAACGTCTAATCTATCCAAGAACCACCTAGCCCGGTCAATTGACTTGCAATTGCAAAATAAATGGGCCAGACAGAAAAGTCTCAAGGTGCACACTGCTGCTATTAAAATGTGGTCTATAGACATAAGATAAATCTATCTAATGTCTGCCTAGTGTATGGCCAGCATTACAGATAGGAGATTACTGTTCCCTGACCAATGATCCCTTCTTTCCTATCCTTTTATTGAATGGATCTTTCCCCTTTGGACACACAATGGAATTAGTAAATTTCAGAGATTCCCTGGGTGATTAATAGGAAACAATTCTGAAAAACTAGGATCTATAAGACAATTGAAGAAGAGACTGTTAGCTTGAGGAAACTCAGAGGACCACCTTACATCACCTTTCACTTTCTGGCCTGCAGGTTCATGAATTAACAAGCAATATGATAGATAGCTTACTCCAATAGTCAGTCCTTTGGGGTATAGAGCACAAAGGTGCTTCCCACGGACGCGTCTATTTATCTACAATATAATAGCTCATTATGAAACATACAGAGAATGAAGGTTTTGTGCACACAATGCTTTATGTTTACTGAATACTTTCCAGTGGCAGATCTTATAAACAGAACATTACCTGTACCTGGGGAACTGGATTATATCCTGTCTGTCTGAGACTGAGTCATAAGGCTTTGAAAGGTGCAGTCGGTTCTATATCCCACACAAAGTGGCAAAAGTCAAAAGAACACCCCACAGAAAACCAGCACTGAAAAGACTGGACTAAAATAGCAGCACTCTTCATGTTTAAGGAAATAACAATGCCGTGATGTAATTAAAAAAATATGACACACAGAATAACAATGCCAGCACGGGAAGGAAACTACATTTAGTTTATTAAATATAGATCAAACCTTGTCACTCATCCTAGGAAAGCACTGCCATTTACTGAATAACTGTCTTGTTACCTGCAGAAATATAAACTTCCGTATAAAAATAGAAACACTGTGTGTTGCTTGACATTAACATCTTTGACTGACATGGACATTCTGTAATCTTTTATGAATGGTTCTTCATTGCAAGGCCTTAGTCAATTTCTTTAGAACCTCAACTGAGAGATAGGGATCCAGTGAATTCTCCCGCATCCAGTTTTGAAAATGTCAGGAAAAGTTTTAGACATTGGAGTGATGGATGAACACAAATAACCATCATGAGCTATCAGGGAGCAGCAGCTAAGATTTTATAAATTCCCAAATGTTATCTTGACATTAGAATATTAACGCATCCTAAACACATTATCAGCAGGGGTTACATTCTTGTGCTTAAATGGCATGTCCACCCCAAAACTAAAATGTGTATTTAAGCAGATCTACCCTCCAAACAGCAATGTTTTAAAGTTTGCCCCTCAGATAAATTGTATATAGGTAAAACACCCTTCAAATCCCAAAACTGCAATAGTTAGAAAGTTGAGAGATGTAAGTCTAACCTGAAATGCTGCCTGGTGTTCTGTTACCTCTCTTCCTGGTTCTTTTAGTTAGCAGCTGTTAGTGATGGGTGTAACAGATGTCATCACAGCCAATTACTGAATGCTATTACCCTATCTACCTCCTCTGAGCATATTAAAGCTTGTAAAAAGACTTGGAAAGGAGACGGGAGGGAGAGAGCATAGTTTTGCTGTAAAACAGATTAGCCCTACACATGTCAGTTTTCTAACTATTGTAGTTACATGTTTTGGGGGTAATTTTCCATTTGAAGCGTGAACGTGGCCTTAAACATCTCTTGCTTTAAGCACTTTCCTTGTACTCAGCCCAATGTTTTTGCTGCCAGACCTTGAGCTTCAAGAAAGGTTGCGGCCATCTTATAAGAGCTCACGCCTGCTCCGAGGCAGCAGCTCGGGGAATAGCAGTCAGTCAGTTATTGGCCGTGATGTCATCTGTCACAGCCATAACTGATTGCTGCTACCTAGAAGAACCAGGTGACAGCAAGACCAGGAACATTGGGCTAAATAGAAGGTACATTGTAAAGGAAACGTATTTTAAATTATTTCAGTTGGGTGGATATGCTTTCTTTTTATCCAGGGTCCCTGGAGTGATACTTATTGCTTTTATTATACATTCCCTAAATCTTCATTTCTAACAACAGTTTTCCCAACTCCACTATTTTTCAAAGAACTATATTACAGCAAATCTAACATAATATGAGTCCATCGCTCCTCCGAAAACCTTAGACTAGGGGGAATATTCTGATTGAATTACAGTAGAGCTTAGACCATTTACTGTAGTTTTCCCTAAAACAAACATTAGATTGAAATTGCAGAGCGTCTGCAAGTTGAGAATAGAAAAACAATGAACACGGATGAGCGACCCCAGCAACCAGCTGTTAAATTTGCAAGTTTTTATAAAGCCAAATTAGAATCATCATTTAGAAAACCTAATTTTAAAAATGAAAAGCTAACCTTACTACGTGAGTATTTTGTCTTAAAGATTATTACCAACATAATGACCATCTCCCTTTAGAGGTAAGTACGACATATTGTGTTATGCCACTTCATTCCTTCCCCAGCTGATATTCCTAAACCACACAAACTCTGAAGTATTAAAGGAGAACCAAAGCTAAAATAGAAGATGACACTGCATGGGTTCTTTACACATGAACACTAACCACCATCCTTCTGTTAGATGTCCTGAGGCTAAGGACCAACATGTCTAGGTCTTCACTCCTAGGTTTACAATAGATCTCTGGTAATGCTTATAGTTGTGATTACTGGTCTGGTTAAACTCTACCCCCTCCCTCTTTCCGGGACCTGGGCAATCAGAAAATATTCTTCTTGCAGAGTGTATTATTCTACTAACCAGGCCCCGAAAAAGGCACAATAAAGCACCATGTCACAAGGAAAAAGTGACGATAAAGTTGCATTTTGAAAACCAGGAAGCCAGGAAACTCCCTAGATTTGAAAGGTCATGTCCATCCCACTAAGGACATTTTATACTTACCTTCTCCATGATCAATAACCCTGAACTCATAAACCTTACTTACCTCTCAGATGCTTACTCTGCCCTTCTCCATACTCTCCCCTGGAGCACACACAGACTGGTAAATATAAGATGCCCCCATGCCCAGCACACACAGACTGGTAAATATAAGATGCCCCAGGCCGCAACACAGACTGGTAAATATAAGATGCCCTCATGCCCAGCACACACAGACTGGTAAATTATAGATGCCTCCATGCCAGCACACACAGACTGGTAAATATAAGATGCCCCATGCCCAGCACACACGACTGGTAAATATAAGATGCCCCCCATGCCCAGCACACACAGACTGGTAAATATAAGATGCCCCCATGCCCAGCACACACAGACTGGTAAATATAAGATGCCCTCATGCCCAGCACACACAGACTGGTAAATATAAGATGCCCTCATGCCCAGCACACACAGACTGGTAAATATAAGATGCCCCCATGCCCAGAACACACAGACTGGTAAATATAAGATGCCCCCATGCCCAGCAAACACAGACTGGTAAATATAAGATGCCCTCATGCCCAGTACACACAGACTGGTAAATATAAGTTGTCCCCATGCCCAGTACACACTACCACCATCTTCCCCCTTCCAGGGCAGCCTCTTAACGATTGGATGACCTGACAGGAACATCTGTGTAATCAAACAGTTATAAAACCAGTTGTTAGTTACTAGGAAGCAGGCTGCAGAAAGCTTGTTATAAACCTATAAGTTTATAGTTAAACACTCTTTTGGCCTCATTTGCATTTTAGTTTTCCTTTAAAATCAAGACTGTTAAATGCTAAAATGTGACTAGTTTGCACCCCCCATGAGCTGACACTTAAACCTCTACCAGCAGGTGAAAGGGAAAGTGGGAAACTCTTTCATCTATAATGAAAAACACATAGCCTTTCTCCTTTAAATAATGCACAGCCGGTTGCTTATAAAGTATTAACAGTGGATCACGCACACAGTGCCGTCCGCTACAGGGCAGTCAACGAGCTACGGAAATGAGGCTGCAGAATTGATTTGTTCTATAGGAATACTGTGGGAAATTATTAAGCAAAGTAACAGCTAATATTTAAAGGCACATTATTTTAAATAATGTGGTTACTACAGCTTTATCAGTCTCTTATGGGGGTGATGTGTGCCTAGAATGAATGCATCTTTTCCAAAATTAGGTCAGAATCACATTAGTTGGGTTTAGCCCTTAAGCGTGTGCAGACGGACGAATAATGCCCATTGCGGGCGATAATCGCACGTGTGTATGTGTTCACTATGGGGCCATTCATCAATCCGCCATAGCAGATCAACAAACGGCGCAAAGGGAATGCATACACAAGTGCGACTATTAGCCGGAACAGCTGCTCGGGGGTCATGCGTCCTATCGGACGTGTGTACCTTAAGATCAATGATTGGTCAGAATGTAGCCAGGGGGGTCTATGGACTTTTTGCCATGTGCACTGCGTTCCTACACCTATCTATGTTATTAGAATGCATGATATCTTGTAAGTGGGGCTTAGGCCAGTACAGCATCAATTCCTGTTCTACCCATAATGACTTCCCTACAGGGTGATCCAACATCAACCTCACGTACTAACAGGGTTATTCAATAAAAGTTCTTATCGTTTAAAATGGTGCTAATTTTGCCCCAACCAATCAGATCTTATTTAACATTTGAAAGCTAAGATCTGATTGGTTGGGGCAAAATTAGCACCATTTTAAACGATAAGAACTTTTATTGAATAATAATTATGCTACAAACAGAGGCACGGTTCAAAATGCAATTCAATGGCGACTGCATTGTGAGGTTTTACATTGTCCATTTCCTGTGAATGTTGAAATTGACCCTCTTTGATCTTGCAGCAACTGAGCATTAGACTATGAGTGTTTCCATTGGTGGAAAAAGCACAACAGGTCATACAACTGACACCCAGATTGTGAGCCAAGAAAAGTGACAGCTACATTCTCTTTACATCACTGCACTGGGCGAGGGGCGAGAGATGCAACTGAATGGTACAAGATAAATAGAAATTCAGCAGAAAATCTCAGTATTTATTAAACAGAACTAGTGGTAGGATGTAAAGGAAAAACAAACTGTGCCAAAGCCTCAAGTGAAAATTGCTTGATGCAGGTCCTCTGCCAACATTGTGTTATAACAGTCCCAGTAACGGCTCTAGCCAGCATGTGTTATTGAGTGGACGGAATGGCCACTCTGACAGGTATTGATGATACTTCCAAAATATTTGCTCAAAAAAAAAAAGATGGAACTTGTGTTTTCGGAAATAATGTGATCTGAGGTTTGTTCAGGCCAAGAATGTACCTGAGGCTGTTTTAATGCTGAATAAAGAAGGTTTAGGGGGGAGGGAACAGTTTTACTTTGTTTAAAGGGAACGTTCAGTTAAAAATGTTATTTTTAAAATGATTTCTTTTTATTACATATACTGTACCTCTGTAAATTTCATACAATGTCTCAGCCTGTCCGGCCCCTTCTGCAGCTTCCGTGCAAGGAAAAGGCACAGAAATCCCGCAGAAGACAGCCGAGGGAACGCAGACATTTAGAGCACATTTCAGAGTTGTAAACCTGGCGAGGTCGAAGTTTTGGGAGGCAGGCAATAAGGCTGCAGACAAAAGTTTGTTTGGAGCGGGGATCAGGGACATACCCTTTAAGTTAGTCAAACATTCTCAGTTTTCTATTAAGCAACTGATCTGTACCAGGGAGCTGCGTCAAGGGAAATAGAAATTATTAGGGGTCTTGTAAACAGAAAATCATTATTTTGGAAGGATACATAAAACTGACTACTGCAGCCATCTTTAAAGAAGGTGATTGGAAGTGCACCAATAGGAGGCGTATTTTACTTCCCTGAGAGCCATTTTAAAAGACATTAAGGAAGATAAAATAAAAGTTCTTGGGCCTGATTTACACACATGTGCTGTGCTAAAAATAGGGGATAAAATTGTGCTAACCTATATTGAATAGGTTAGCGCAAGTTTAACTCCAAAATTGCACTGGTTGCACCAGTTTCACAAAAGACACCTGTGCAACTGGTGCAATGTATTTAATTAAGAATTTGCACCACTTTTAACTCCACAATTTAAGACCAGCTAATGGCTGGTCTTAAAGTGGCGCTGGGGTAAAATCCCTTTTGGAAGTTACCACAAGGTGCGAATCCAGTATTAAATACGGAAAGCCATATTTGCCTGAAGCAATTTGCAGCTCTGGGTAAATGAGGCCCCTTATCGTTAAAAATGGTGCTAATTTTGCCCCAACCAATCAGATGTTTGTTTTTAAATGGTAAATAACATCAGAATCTCCCCATTAGTGGGAGTAAAACATGCAGTCTCTGACGCATCCAGATGCACAATGCAAAGGACTGTAGATACGTTGGGTAGTGTCAATGCAATCTGCAATCTGGCCAATAGAAAGACGTGCACATGCAGAGAGTGTTTTCCCATCAGACAGGTCACTGGGGGGCAGAGTTGGACCAGAATAACGAGGGAAAGTATAGGTAAGTATATCAGAAGATAGAGACTGTACCCAACAGCATTACTTAATGTTCTTTTAAGGGGAGGGAGGTGATATTTAAGACTATAATTGTCCTTTAAATATAACTCTGTTTACTAAATTATAGGCTTTCCATATCTAATAAGTCCGGTGTATGTTTTTATTGAATTTATCATGGCAAAGATATCCTTCTTTATACAGAATCGGACATTTTTATGTGAATTTGCTTAAATTCTATGTCCACAAACATCTACCTTTCATGAATGTTGGATTAAAGTTGAATTTATCCCATAACAATAGTTTTCTTCAACTAAGCAGAACAACGTTACATGAATAGATATACTGAATTTCTGTGCTTATACATCTGAGTATCATAGAGAGGCACGGCACCCTTTCATATGCACTTAGCGGCATCACTTTTTCTTCCTTAATTCTAAGACAGCCGTAACTCTGGGGCATTTCATCAATAATTTCACCTGACAGAGCCAGACACTTGTTGTCCACAGAACATCTGCGCACATTGTTGCCTGGGAGCTTTTTGCCTTCTTCCTCAAACATCTGATTTCTAGTCAGTACTAGTTGGGGACGTGCGATTCTGACACGCAATTTATGTTTCCTCTTCGCATGGAAAGGACCGGGGGACAGAGTGTCAACTTATAGATCTTGATGATATATCTTATTTTTCCCATGAAACATCGTGGGGCTGGTAGACCTTTGTATAATCCCCTTAGAAAGTGGAGTTGATATTGAGAACATATGGCAAGGCCAGGACTGCTCAATCTGCTGTTCAGTTGTATAGGTCTAGTAGATCTAGAATTGTTTAGTTGCTGACTGTAATAGTGCAATGACTAAAAAGAGAGAAAAGCTGTGTTATGTGTTGCTAATTGCATGAGAAACTGTTGCAATCTAAATACATATTAGACAAGCCCTGTTTAAATATACATGATCAAATAGTAGAGATGGACTAGAACTCAAAACCGAATTTGACCCGAACTTTAATAGTTTGAACGAACCCGAACTATTCAAACTATTCTGGATTTCTAAGTATCTGAACTTTCCGAAATTTTTTGCAAATTATAGAATTTTCAATAATTATCGATCCCTTGACTTTAGCTCTCCATAACCCTAGAATGCAGCGTTCGGTAACCCTCCAATAAGGCAATAACCCTTGAATGTTGTGTTCAATTTTGGTAACCCTCGAAAACCCTTGAAAAAAAAACCCTTGAACCCTTGAAAATAGCCCGATCATGGGCAAAGTTAGTATTTAAACAAGTTTTGGTGATCTGTACGTGTTCCCTAGACCATTTTCCAGGTCCCAGAGCCATTTACAGTAAGTTACCATTCTAATTTTTACAGTATTTAATCCTAACTTTTCAAACTATTTGTCCCCATTGACTTTAATGGGTCTGTTTTTGAACTATCAAACTTTTACTGAAGTTCGGGAAGCTCGAAAATAAACCGAACTTTAGGAAGTACAGCCATCTCTATCCACCAGTTGTCTGTTTTACTGTGAATCATTTTTCCAGTATTGTTTTAATGGGAAGTTTCTGAATGCTTTGCCTTATAAAAGGGTTATAAAAGTTCTTATCGTTTAAAATGGTGCTAATGTTGTCCCAACCAATCAGATCTTATTTAACATTTGAAAGCTAACAACTGATTGGTTGGGGTAAAATTAGCACAATTTTTAATGATAAGAACTTTTATTGAATAACCCTGAAAGACTTCTGTGAATTTACCATGTTTCCATGAAAGCTTTTAGGAACGCTGTATCTTTAAAAAGACTACAGACCGGTTTTGGCTTTATTGGGCCATCATCAGTGTAGTGCAGGCCTCTGGTTTTGCAGTGTGATTGCTGTAAAGGGAGTTTCAAAGCCTTTATTCTCTCCCTATCCTATGTAATTTATTGGTATAGTTTGAAAACTAACCCATTGAAGTCAATGGGATCAAATAGTTTGAAAAGTTCTAATTAAAGGGGAACTGTGGTCTCCAAACAAGTTAAGTTTAAATGAAAGGCCAGTTTCCTACTTTTGAAATGAGCCATCAACCATAACGTGCTCCACAGCCCAAGATATAAAGAAATGACTGACCAGAAATTAATGGGTGGGAGGCTGACATGTGACATTCCTAAGGCTTCTCCTGCACAGTGCCGCCGGGGAGCACAGCCTCAGACTCCCTCAGTGTGTGAGGGAGACAGGAAGTCCCTACTCCTCTCTGCTGTGTGAAGTCCTGATAGAAAAGGTAAGGGGGGTCTGAGTAACCTACGGCACCCGTGAGTGGGTGGGGATTAGCCACCCATGAGTGGACGGGCTTAGCCCCCATGAGTGGGCGGGGCTTGTGACACCTGCGAGTGGGTGGGGCCACATGGGGCTGTAAGATAATGGGCCATGCGGGACTGCAACTGGAGGGACCATGGGGTCCATGAGTGGGAGGGACCAGGGGGGCTGCAAAGGGAAGGAGGAGACACAGGACAGATTGACTGACAGTTTCAGAGCAGGAAGCAGGAAGTGCAGGGGACCTGGTGATGCTGCTGCCATATCACACACAAAAATGTAAATATCTTCAAAACTATGCAAAAGAAACAATGGAAATTAATTGCAAAAATTCCCAGGGGAGCAATTCCTATCAATTTACCTCAATTTACCTAAAGTCATTTTTGGACCACAGTTCCCCTTTAATTACAAATAAATAACAATGGTAACTTACTGTAAATGGCTGTGGCACCTGGGAAATGGTCTAGGGAACACGTACATATCACTAAAACACGTTAAAACACTAATTTTCCTCACGATCGGGCAATTGTCAGGTTTTCACATGCTATATTCAAGGGTTATGGCCAATTCAAGGGTTACCGAAAGCTACATTTGAGGGTTACAGAAAACTGAACATTACATTTGAGAGTTACGGAATTCGAACAATACATTCAAGGGTTACCGAATGATACATTTGAGGTTTACGCCGAAATAGAACATTCGAGGGATAACGCCAATATGTAAATTCCATAATTATCGAAAACACGTCCTTGAGTTAGGAAAGTTCTAAAAGTTCTATATAAGTTCGGATCAAACTCAGTTCGGGTTTGATCTGTATTTATAAACCTTATATTGACACCAATGCTGGTCATACACTAATTAGACATTTCATAGATTTGACGGTTTAATTCTATCAAATGTCTTGACATACTTTAGCTGCAGAAGGATTTACCTTTTGAAATTCTCACAATGTTCCCTATAATGGTCCATTCATTTTGCAATTGGAACTTGGAAGTTTATCGAAAAAGAAGATTGGGCCAGGCAGATGTTCTGATATCTTGAACACATAATACAAACATTGTATGAATGTCGGAAGGGAAGTTTATAGTAAACAGCCAGAATAAGCCTAATTGGCATAATTAGGAATAAACTACTAATGGTTAACTGAAATCAAGTAGGAAGTAGGCTTAAAGGGCATGTCCATCCATAAATCAACATTTTACATACAGCCGAAGGACCCCCCAAACCCAACTTGCATTTAACTTACCTCTTCCAGAGATGCAGCTAAAGAATCTTACAAGCCCGGTCACCTGGGTACCTCCCCCTGCTGCGAGCTTGTTTGTTTTGAGCAAGAACAGCAGCAGCGAGGCACTTCCTGGTCTGACTGTCAGCATTTCTTATTTTAGCTGCATCTTTGGAAGAGGTAAGTAAAATGTAAGTGGTTTTTTTTAAGGGGGTAGGTCCCTGCAGCTGTATGTAAAAATGTGATTTATAGATGGACATGACCTTTAAAGGAGAATTAAAGTTAAAAGAAGAAACAATCTAAGTCAAAATCTAATTTTCCTTGCAAATGAACTTTCCTTTGACTCACTGAAATTTACCATTATGGAATCCTACAGAGGTTTCTTATTAGGATTTCGCACAGTAAAACATTCCGTCTGTAACTGACTTGTCCACCCCTGATGATTTTCTCCCATCTGCTGAATTTTTCAAAGCCTGTGAATTCATAACATTTGTATGCTGCAAATGACTTGCTAATTGCTTATGTTCTCCCCAAGAAACACTGCTTGATATTAAAATTTACTTGAAACCCTATAGGTTGCAGTGTTTAAAATAGTTAACTTGGTTCTCTTGAAATTTCTGACCACGTGGAAATGTCAATCAAATGTTCAGCTGTGGGTAAACTCTATTAACAGTTTTCATGGAAAGTTTTAAAGGCAGGAAATCTGTAATATCTATAAAATGTAGATAGGTCTATATATCTTTCGACCTGAAAGATATCTAGAAAGAGAGATAGACAAAAAGTAGAAAGTAGGGATAAAATTTATGTTGTTTTTCTGCGCTCTACTTTATATAAAAAAAAATGTCAGTATTTGTAAACAGACAAAAAAAATTATTTGGACATAAATTACACCAAAATTATTTGCCAATTATAAGATGGCATACAAGCATTTTTGGTGACTTTTGTGTTTAATTAAATAAAACGTGGCTTTTCTATTTTAATGTTGATAAATGGCCATGTAATTCTACAGTTACACATTATTATCTACAGTAATTAGGGATGGCCGGTTCGCGGATCCGAATCCAGATCTGCTGCTGATTTATCCTGTTCGCGACGGCGGATTTTTCCGGATTTTCCGCCTTCCGAACCGCGGATTTCTCGTATTTTCGAAAAATTTCAAAATTACGAGGATAACATAATTCACATAATTTAAAAAATTTTCGAAAATACGAGGATTGCTCTTATTTTCGTAAATACGTATTTTCAAAAATTTTCGAAATGACGAAAATTCTCGTAATTTTGAGGATATTTTTCATTTTAATGGGTCTGCTCGCGGATTTTAGATTTTTTTCGAAAATTCGCGGATCCTCGAGCGGACCGGTTTTTGCGAAGTTCGGACATCTCTAACAGTAATGTGTTTATAATTACAACTACAGTAATGCGTTTATTACCATAACTACAATAATGTGTTTATTATTATAACTACAGTAATGTGTTTATTACCATAACTACAGTAATGTGTTTATTATCATAACTACAGTAATGTGTTTATTATCATAACTAGAGTAATGTGTTTATTATCATAACTACAGTAATGTGTTTATACGGTAATCATATCTACAGTAATGTGTTTATTATCATAACTACAGTAGCTTGGTAGCTTGGAAGCTTGGGTCTGAATTGGATCTGGTGGTTCTGATCAAACTATCGGAACTTTCTGAACTTTATTCTGAACCTTCCGAATTTTATTATTTTTTTTGGCTTGATAATTTACAGCGATTTATGGCCGTATGTTCTGAGTAGAGATGGCAGAACTTCAGTAAAAGTTCAGTAGTTTGGAAACAAACCCATTATAGTGTATGGGAGACTATAAGTTTGGAAACTTATTGTAAATTGCTGCAGCACCTGGGAAATGGCCTGGGGAACATGCACCTGTCACTTCATTCGAGGCTTAGCGAAAATCGAACACTTTATTCCAGGGTTTGTAAATTGTAAATTCGATAATTAACAAATTTTTCGATAATTATTTAAAATACAGCCGCTAGTACGGAAAACTAACTAGTTTGAGCAAGAACTAGTTCGAACAGTTCGAGTTCGGCCAAACCTATAATGTTATAGAGTTATAGAGTTTGAGCCATCCCTAGTTCTGAGCCTGACTCAGAATGTTTCAATCAAATTCCACATAATCAGTTTAAAGGACAACTATACTCACCTCACCCTCGCTCCTCTTCCTCCATAGCAGCATAGTACCCAGGGTGAGGACCTAAAATCGCTAAGTCCTCACCCTGGGTACTTTCCCTAGCTCCTGCACTACTTACCGCAAATCTGCTTCGCCGATCGCTCCATTCCTCCGCTCTTCCTGCTTCAGTGAGAGATCGCGAGGCAGCCAATAGGAAGATACGCTCTGCAAGGAGGCGTGTCTTCCAATTGGCTGCCTCGCGACTGTCACTGACAGTAGAAGAGAGGTGGAACAGTGTGGATCGGCGAAGCAGATTTGGGGTAAGTAGTGCAGGAGTTAGGGAAAGTACCCAGGGTTAGGACTTAGCGATTTTAAGTCCTCACCCTGGGTACTATGCTGCAGTGGATCGGGGAAAAGGTGAGTATAATTGTCCTTTAAGACGTGGAGATTGAATGTGTTAGGAACCTACAAGAAAATGCTGAAACTTAAGGCTACACACATGAAATTATTTTTGTTTTTCACTTCCCCAACTTTTTATTTACGTTCATTTCTTTTTCTGCTTTTGACATTTTTCTATGTTCTCAGGTTTGTTTCTTGTTTCATGAATGTCTGGAGGGCCCACTGATGCCTCATCCTACTGGGAGATTCCTTGGCGTTCGTTCGTGTGGCCACTTCAAAGGGGAATGTGCATTGGATGGGGCAGTTCTCCATTTGTGCCCTGTATATGGATTCAGAGCTTTTAAATGGGTTTAATAAAGTTTCTATTCTGTAATCTTAGGCTGGGGACACACAACGACCCTTATTTTCGTGTATCGGTCAGTCAGGCAAAAAATCTTTGCTTATTTCGGTGGTGACGGAACCAATGTTGAATTGGGCGAAAGGGTGATCGGACATGTGGGAAAATCACTGCCGATTGTGTGGTCTCTGATGGACTTCAAATCGGCGGTTGGTTGTGACAAACTGTTGGCCTCGGTGACATTTGCTGCGGCCGACAGTGATTTGCCCGGCTGACTGGTCGGTCAGGATGAAAAATTCACCCATGTGTACCCAGCCTTATGTGTGTTAAAAGTTGAACCCTGTTTTCTTCAATAGTTGGACACTTCAAAGGGGGGCGATATCTTGACCAGAAACTCTTTTCTAAGCTCCGGTTTTAAAGCCTATTCATTTCTAAAATGTTTAACAATCTAACTTGCATATCACTAATTGACATTGTTTGTTGCCACCTGTACCAAGGCTAGTATACAGCTAGGCTTTATTAACTAATTCATAAAAGTCTTCCTGCATTATTGAACATCATAAAACATGAACTCTCTGTTTAAAGTTTGTTTTATCAGAACCTTCCAGTATTTTTTATCTATTAACTTCTGCGTTCCCAGTGTGGTGGCCAGTTAGAAAACACTTGATTGATGTACTTACTGTGTCTGAACATGTTTGTATCTTTGGGGTAGGTCAAAGAGTAATTAATCTCTTTGATGCCCCAGAGACCATTTAGTAGAATGTAATTAACCTTGTGACTTTCTCACATTGCTGATGGACCATGCTCAGTAGATAATTAACCCCTATTCACAGGTCAAGTGTGCTGTGTATATTTCTATTGAAACTTCACCATTATCCCTACATTGTGGTTTCAATTGCATCACTATTTAACTCTTGCATGGATGCTTCGTCCTTTCACATCATCCTAAAATCTGCAATCTGGTTCTTCACTGCGATTTTTTAGCTGCTGTAATGCAACAAGGACTAGTGATTCCTAAGCCTGCAGATTGTCAACTTTACAGATTTGACCAAGTGAGCCCTCTCTCTTTTTTTGAGTTGCGATTTACATGCGATTAAGGTGTGATTGCGCAAGTATGGCCCTAATATCAACTTTAGTCCACAGCTCTTTCCATGTTTGGAGAAAGAAAGTAAATAGGCGGCGCAGTTGGGAAGATTGTGTTTAGTTCATGCCGTGCATCAACCATTTCGTGGTCCTCAATGCCTTTACTTCTTACAGATAAAGCAAAAGGGTTTGAATAGAAACACCTGCCTGAGAGGTATGATTGTGTTCTTAGAATTAACAGTAACAAGACTCTATGCAGCAACATGTAAAGTTTATCAACTTAATTTATAGATCACAACCAATGCGTTTCAGTCCACATGGGACCTGACGATGGTAAATAAACTTTACATTGTTTAAAAAAATCCAGAGTCCGTTTTATTTACTGTATGATCCTTGGTGGGATAGTAGCAGTTTAAACCACTCTAGCACCACTGATGTTGGCTGCTGCCAGAAAGTTGGGTGGTTCAATCCTCAAACACTCTCTACCCCGGGGTTGAAGGTTATCCAAAAGTAAAGAAAGATGAGGAGGAGAACACTACACACTACACTACAAGCTGCCAAACATTGAATCGTTGTTTGCACAATAAATCGTGAAATCACATATGTATTTTTGCTCCTTCGTATTTCTTTACCTCTAGTATAGTAGACACCCTGGTGGTGGGAGCCGAGCGAGGTTGTATATAATATATAATATATATTATATATATATTATAGAAATGCAACAAACAGTAAGCACAACCTTTCATTTAAACAGCAGCCCGGGTGTCCATCATAAAGCATATATGAAGGAAAAAGATGTTCACTCACGGGTCTTTTGACGAAAAACAGCTTTTATTGTACAATCACTATACGCGTTTCAGCCCAATGTGCGAGCCGTCATCAGGGATGCAAACAATCCACAGGTATAGTCCCATTTATAGCCATCCCCATACAACACTCCCCACCCACCATGTGTGAATCCCAGCGTGCACATGAACCCAATCAGAGTATTAAATCCTTGTTTGGAACAATTTAAAAACAGACTCAATGAACACACAATGAGAGAGAATCACGTGGAACAGATTAAATAAATATATCCAAATCTCATACCATAAAAGATCACATAAATACATAGATAACACTGGCACTATCTATATAGGAAAACCGGTGACAAAAATTCTGTCTTGTATGGCACCAGTTGTCACCCTGAGAGGTCGAAATATGGTATTGCTTACAGCAGTTCTTGAGAATTTTACGCAATAATAGAATGACAGGTCGACAAGGACCGATGTAATATTATTAGACATGCCCCAAACTACTTACCTTCCCTCTGCCTCCGCCGCGCTGCCAGGCCTTGCTTGCGAGAGTAAATGCAAGCAGAGGGGCGGGGACAGCCAGTCGCGCCGTGTGATGGTGAGCGGCAGCAACACAGGACACGGCTGCCGGGAGTTCAGTGCGGCGGAGGCAAGAGGGAAGGTAAGTAATGTTTCGGGCATTTTCTAATAATATTAACATAGCGGTTGGGGCTGGGGGGACAGGGGGAATCTTTGGTGACAAGGGATTTACACTAGGGGGAGGGAATCCTGAGGGAGAGGGAGGGGGAGAAGGGCTGCAGTACGCATGCCAAACTTCTCCCAGAGGCCAGGTAGGAGGCAGAGTCCTATATGGACTCTGCTATCCTGCTGGTGGGCAGTTTTTGGGACTTTGGGGGAGGACTACAGGAGAACCTTATGGAGCTGGGATGTGAGGTAAGGATTAAACTACACTACATGATGGGGCCAGTAGTGGCGGGGATTATAGTTTTGGGGGTGGACCCTTTAACTTTTGAAATGTTTGAGCATAGCATTAAAATACTCACCTTCACTTGCCTTCTCCCCCCACAAAATATGACCTTGATTTTAGGCTCCTTTATTTCTTTTACTCTTACATCTTGTCTGCTCCACTATTAATATCTATATCGATGGTTACAATCCATTAGATTTCATTAAGTCATCATTCTGACACCTTCTAAAGAGCCCTATGTAAAGTTTCAATACTCAGAAGTCTTTGTTCCTTGTCTCCATACGTGTGAGTGGAGGTCTGTATTTAAAGGGCATGTCCACCCCCAAAACTATAATCCCCCCCACTACTGGCCCCATTATGTAGTGTAGTTTAATCCTTACCTCACATCCCAGCTCCATATGGTTATCCTGTAGTCCCTCTCCAAAGTCCCAAAAACTGGCCACCAGGAGGATAGCAGAGTCCATACAGGACTCCGGGAGAAGTTTGGCATGTGTACTGCAGCCCTTCTCCCCCTCCCTCCCTCTCCCTCCCGATTTGGATTCCCTCCCCCTAGTGTAAAACCACCTTTTTTAGCAAACATTGTCCGTCCCCCCCAGCCCCAAACCGCTATGTTTGTAATATCAGAAAATGCCCAGACCATTACTTACCTTCCCATTTGCCTCCGCCGCACTGAACTCCCGGCAGCCGCTTCCGTGATTGGCTGCCGCTCGCCATCACAGACACGACTGCCGTTCCCGCCCCTCTGCTTGCATTTTCTCGCAAGCAAGGGCCGCAGCGCGGCGGAGGCAAGAGGGAGGGAGTAAAGTTCTGGGCATTTTCTGATATTACAAACATAGCGGTTGGGGCTGGGGAGACAGGGGCAATGTTTTGCTAAAATTTTTCTGAAGGGTGGACATACCCTTAACCTACTATATTTATTTGATTTCTTAGTGATGTATATATAAAGTCTCAGCATACCAAAGCCATGTTAAGTTTTTGTTTTGTACTACTCCTTTCCCTTAATGCAAAGTGAAGCAAACCATATTGTTACTGATTTATTTCTATGTGTAAGGGTATAAACGCAAGTTCATCATGGTATTAAGTACATATGGCAGAAATAATTCAAATACTGTACAATATACTTTTCCAGTCGTATAGCACTGCACATTGCAAAAAGGTTTCCATGTTCTGTTTTTTAAGTCATTGTCAAGTGGTCATCAATATTGAAAGAACCTGAGACAGGCTGGGTGTTCATTTGGTCACAAAGTGCTTCCAATATGAGTCCAAAATACAAAATATGAGGACTTAAATATGGAATATTAGAAATGTCAGATTAGGAAGAGTAGGGTAGAGCGGCGATACCCATCTAAGCACTTTCTGACGTCCTGTTTTATCTTCTGGCATAAACTTCCTGATAGTGAGGATCATTTTTAGAAGTGCCTCAGCATTTTCCTGTAAATGGAGCATAAACATAACATAAACCATTTAAAACTAACATATAATACTCTCTCTCTCTTCTTTATTCATACGACACTTATTATGTGCAGTTAAAGTGAGAAGTATCATATAGAGGAACGTTGATAATGAGAGTTTTCTTGAACAAATATGAAATGTATGAGATTTTGTGCCATTGCAAATTAAAAAGAAATTCATAAGAACAAAAAAAAGTCCCAACATCTGGTGGGTAATATCATTCCTTCTTACTGCATTAAATGTGATTCAGTGCTAAAATCTAGCTGTGAATACATCACAAACATTTCTAGTGCAACAACCATTCTAACTGCATACTCCTTTAGGTTGCTGTTTCAAAGAGCCGACCATTTACCATGGATAAATAACTAAAGTTAATAGTTTAAAAAAGGCATGTCCCCCTAAAATTGATTTTTTAATATAAGATTCCCCTGCCAGCCCAGCCCCAAACGCTATATTTTTATTGTTTAGAAAGCTCCCCAAACTTTACTTACCCTCCTCTTCCTCTCCACGCTCCGCCGCTCCGGCCCTCTGCTTCGAGAAAATGCAAGCAGAGGGCAGGAAGGCAGACGCGCTGCCGGCAGCTCATTTCGGCGGAGGAAAAAGGAAGAGTAAGTAAAGTTTGGGGAGCTTTCTAAACTATAAATATAGCGGTTGGGGCTGGGCTGGCAGGGGGAATCTTATATATTAAGGGATTTACACTAGGGGGAGGGAATCCTTAGAGGGATGAGAGGGAGAGGGAGGGGGGGAGGGAGGGAGGGGAGGGAGGGGGAGAAGGGCTGCAGTACGCATGCCAAACTTCTCCCGGAGGCCAGGTAGGAGGCAGAGTCCTATATGGACTCTGCTATCCTCCTGGTGGGCATTTTTTGGGACTTTGGGGGGGACTACAGGAGAACATATGAGCTGGGATGTAGGTAAGATTACACTACACTACATCGATGGGGCCAGTAGTTGGGGGGATTATAGTTTTGGGGGGTGGACATGCCCTTAATAATTGTGCCCAAATAATTTTTAAGTGCCCACCAATGTTGCTTTCTAGATCCTAACCTATAAGTACTTGCCGTATAAGCTATATGAGCTGACAACTTCTTTCGAGTGTCTTGTCTGAGATGACTCTCTTGTTTAAGGTACTTACTGTAGCTCTACGAGAACACGATCTAACTTGGCTGTGAATATATTTTAGTACAATGGAAGGTTGTGTTGTGACCTCATTGACTGCCCCCATCCCATGTTTCTACTGTGACTGACAGCTGCACTGGCCAATGCCATTCTTGGGATCCAGATACACTGTGGATTTCATGAAATCTAAATGGAGGGACCTGGAATGTTTTATGGCAGTTGGCCCTTAATGGCTAGATTTTCCAAGAGAATACCGATTATAAACCATTTAGTGAACATACACCAAGAGTTTACTGTATGGCCCATTAATATATTTATATAAAGTGATCATATCCCCACGCAAACGTCGCTTCTCTATATGTAAACAGCCCTAACTTGTCTAATTCCTGCATAGTCAAGCCCCTTCATTCCCTTTATTATTTATTTGCTCTTCTCTGAACTGCTTCCATTTCCAAGATGTCCTCTTTGTATATGGGATCCAAAACTCTTGAATCTGTTCCCCTCTTATACAAGACAATACAATACTTTATCAAGCTAGCTCTAGCTGTGCCTGTGGCTGTCTGGCATTGTCTGGTTAGCTAACAGTCTGTTATCTACCAGAACCCCCAATATTCACTTAACGCAGTTATTTATGGTGTAGCCGGTACCAGGATTGCTAAACCCCAAATGCATCACTTTACATTTATCAACATTGAATCTCATCTGCCATTGCTGCCCATTTTGATAATCTATCTAGGTCAGATTGCAGCACTTGCACATCTTTAAGTTTCCAAAGCTCTGCATAGTTTATGTCATAAGCAAACATAGATACCTTGCTCTCAATGCCCCCTTCTAATTCATTTATAAACAGATAAAAAGAAGTGGCCCCGTACGGAACCCTCCACTTAGAACTTAAGCCACATAGATGTAGCTCCATTAATTTTCTGAATTGAGAAAGCCAGTTGGATGACTCTTCAAGTCCAGCTGATCTAACTGAATACATAGATGTAGCCCCATTGACCACCTCTCTTTATTTGCAATCCGATAACCAATTTTCTATCCATGTACAAACGTTTTTTTTTTGTTTATACATTAGTCACCTATGTGGCACAGTATCAAAAGCTTTGGCAAAATCCAAGTATACCCTCTACCGCTATGCCAGAATCTAAATTTTACTCACTTCTTCATAAAAAACAAGTACATTGTCTGGCATGATCTGTTTCTCATAAATCCATGCTGACTACTCTAATAACACCAGTTCTGGAGAGATATGAGGATATGATCCTGTAACAAATTTTTTCAGCACCTTCCCTACCACTGATGTTAGACTTACAGGTCTATAGTTACCAGTTGGGAACGACTACCTTTTTTGAATATTAGTATTACATTGGCTTTTTTTATAACAGAAGGCATCTTGCAGTCTCATGCTATATGAATAGCATTGCCCACAAAATTAAGAAACAGAATATTTCTGTTCCTTTTTCTGTTTCTTAGATTTTGTGGGCAATGCTATTCATATCAATGAGACTGCAAGATGCCTTCTGTTATAAGAAGGTGTTTCTCTCCTTTTTTATGCTCAGTGAGGGCTTTTGCTCCTTTTGGCCCCTCTCTCCCTAAGCTTTCTGCTGCCTTTTCTGTTGGCTTTTTTCCAATCCAGCAGCATCACCAGACAAAAGTAATTCTGAAAAAGATAAGAAACAGTGGTCTAGATAAAACTGGATTAAGCTCCTCTAAGTTCCGAGGATGTACTCTATCTGGCCCTGGGGCTTTATATCCTCTGTCAGCCAGAGTGAATATTACAGTCCCTACTATAAGGACTAGGATTCTCTGTAGTGAATACTGAGGTAAAAAAATAGTTCAGCACATTATCCTTCTCGGCATCCTCTATAACCATCTCAGCCCCATTATTTAATGGTCCCACATTCTCTGTCATCATGTTTTACTATTGATAATTATAAAAAAACATTTGGGTTTAAAAACTCGCTTTGTTCTGCTACCCTTTTCATTTTCTATTTTAGCTAGTTTTAATTGCTTTCTAGCTTTTATTCTACCTGTAAAAACTGTTTTGTTCCCTCCATTTCAAAATTTTACTAATGGCCACAAAATTTCAATAATCTATGTCAGTATAATGTATGTTATGCAACACTATTACACCTCTTACAGTTTAAACTAAGTTTAACTAAGTTAGTTATAATGGATGGTGCCTGCTTGAGGCCATACACAGCCTAATGCCTTACACATAATGGCTTAGTGAGATGGGTCCTAATACTGCCCTCCACCCTCTGGATGGTTCTTGTGGTAAAAGCTGGCCCTGCTGGTGCAAACTAACCAGATTGACATAGAGTGACAAGTCCAGCCAGATGCTGCGCAGTCATCTTGTAATGGCGTGCACCCAGGTCCCCTTGACTGTTTTTACATGGCAGGGATGGGACCTCCATGCAGTGAACCACGTAGCGTAATGACGTAGGTGACTACAAAGCAACAATGTGGCTGTCCTCTCAGTGCAGATTGACTGTTGTTCTTCCAGCAGGTGGCATTCTGCCGTCAAGACCAGACCACCCAGCGCCAGATCCTAGAATAACTGTCCTATAGCCTATCCCAACCGATCGCCAGGGCTTCCAACTGTGCTGTGCCACTGCCTGTAAATTATTTTTATTTATTGTCAGGGAGACGGGGGGGGGCACAAGAGAGGCACTGCATCTATGAACTGGCACACTGACTCACGCATGGTTCTTCTTACTTAGGAGCCTTACCAGCAGCGAAATGCAGGGGGCCACCCCCCTGCAAGTTCTATTTTAACAGCTGAGGCGCAGTATTTTAAAAAGGCTGATTATACTTACCTTTACTACATAAGTGGATCTGCTGTTTAATACAAGCTACACATGGAACCTACTTTAGATGGTGGGCCTACCTTGCTTCCTTCCAAGCTACTTTGCTTCTTCTAGTACCTACCTCTGTGAACCAAATTATTATCTGACACCAGACTTATGGTACAGACCTGAATGGGGTTTACCAGCAAGCAAAGGACCTTGGGAAACAAGAAGGGGAGCACTAATGTGGAATAAATAGGCATTCAAAAAAACAGATTTGCACTACATGGGAAAATGACCTAAACTTAATTTATTATAAAACTTTCATTTTCTCTTAACAATATCCCTGCTTTAAAAACCTAATTCTCTTAAGTAAGAATTCATACATTTATATCTACACTTAATTTGGGATAATATCCCCTTATCCGATACTACATACTTTACTTCACAGCTATATTGCTATTACACTTACATATCAAATCAAACCAATACTGACTGCGGTTGAGGCAGAATCACACAAAATCTTCACAAGAATTAGCTGATTTCTATTCCTCGATTATCCAATCAGACAGCATAAAATAATATACAACAGTGCATTGAAACTAATCTATGACAATGAAAGGATAATCATTTACATGCTGCTACATCATACAACACTCTTGTTATCTTAGATGTTCATTGTTCTCTTCATTAATTGAATCTGTAATATTTCACCGACTGAAACATCAATCTATAGAGATTTCCTGTTTATTACATGGATTTACAGACTACCAAGTTTTACAGACTACCAATTCAAGCCATGAATAATTATATTTCTATAAACCTGGGTAACCCATAAAGGCTGGTACATACAGGCAGATGTTTTGCCCCGGACGACCATTTGTTTCGTCTACTGGTTGATAGGGCAGAAACATAATCTGTCGCGGCAAAAATAGGTCAGATTTTCCACCATTGTCGACCAGTGTTTTGTTTGATCCGGAAAACTATGAGGATTGGATGGTCGAAACACATAGTACCGCCAGACATTGGGCCAACCACCGAAATTACCAAAATATTGTCCGGTCGGCCCAAAATGTTTGCTTGTGTGCCCTAAGTACACACTGCAATCTGCAAACAGAAGATTATGGAACCTTGTTTGTCCTCTTTACTTCTGAGCACAGTTCTTCAACCCAGAGACAAAATTCACCAATGTTGCTTAGACAAAGTGCACAATCCTCTTTTCTAAAGTGAAATCCAACATTTCTAACATATGACTACCATAATCCACAAACAAACTCTGAGTTCTTTCTCTGCTACTTTTGTGACCTTGACTCCCAATTCTTTGGCTCTCCCCACCATACCCTCTTTTACTGCCATTCAAATCTTAGCTGCTTCTTGGTTACAAGAGCTTGGTTTCTAGAAACATGCAGATTCTAGCCCTATAGGGTTACACTAGCTGCACTAGTTTCAGTGTAGGCATATAGCATGCATTTACGTAGGGCTTGTGCATTTAAGGAACTGCAATTAGCCTTGCCGCATGTAGATACATACTTATTGTAAGAGATGACAACCCTATGCCCCACTATCAATGCACACGCCCTGAGCACCTTTACAATCGAAATTGTGTATGTTTTGCTGAAACAACCCTAAAATAATGTAAGTCTCTGCAGTTCTGTGTCCTTCAGCAGGAACATCTAGAACTTTCAAATTTGTCAAGAAAGTAATGATGGTCACAAATGGTGTGATCCTAGATAGGAAATGGACACAGATCCAAACAGTAACTATATATTATGGTTCTACCTCCAAACCAGAATCAAATCAAATACTGACCAAATTATTATACAATAGTTGCTAAATATTGCTGGCTCAAGTCATATATTATGGTGTGTGATTGAGTTTGACACCACTGCTTTATATGTTTTTGATTTTGGGGTATTTTTGGAATATAAATTACGGTAGCAAATTTAGGCCCAAGGCGCATCTCTTTGATGTAGATTAAAAAGTCTCTAACCATCTATTATCCAATGACGTACTTTATTTGAACCAAGGATATATTCTGAATATTGAATTCCCTCTTCTGTTTGGGACTGTTAGGATTTCTTCAAGGAGAGTCCCTGCAAACCTTCACTGGACGCAGAGTCTAAGTGTCTGCAGGTCTTCTCCAGAGCTCTGATGGTGAGGATGTTGTGCGGCGGAGGGCAGACACAGGTTGCGGCTCCAGATCAGGGATGACAGGGAATTGCCCGCAGTGTAGAGAGACAGCTAGCACAGACCTAAATTACTACGCAAGTTAGAGGAAACAATGTATGCACTGGCAGAACCAAAGTATGTACAGATAGCTGGTAGGAATTCACCGCTGACCACAGGAAATAGCAGCACAGATGGTATAAGGTACACAAGGTAAACGTAGGTAAATACTGGCAGAGTAAATGGGGTACACAGGCTGATCTGAAGCTATATGCAGGCTGGGTGGTACAGATACACAAACTGGACCGTAGGTAGTTGCAGATTGGAAGTTATGGAGTTTAAAGGCTAAAACCGGATAATATACAGGTTTCTGGTATGGGTGCACAGCTGGACTGTATTAATATGCAGCTTGATAATATGGAGTGTAGAGGTTTAAACGGAAAACATGCAGACTGGAAACTCAGGCTGGACGTACTATATGCAGCTTGATAATGTGGAGTACAGAGACTGAGCTGGAACAATATCAGACGTGAGAATATGGAGTGCAGAGACTGAACTGGAATAATATGCAGGCTTGAGGATATGGAGTACAGAGACTGAACTGGAACAATATGCAGGCTTGAGGATCTGGAGTGCAGAGACTGATCTGGAACATATGCCAGGCTTGAGGATATGGAGTACAGAGACTGAACTGGAACAATATGCAGGCTTGAGGATATGGATGCAGAGACTGAACTGGAACAATATGCAGGCTTGATGGATTGAGTCAGAGACTGACTGGAACAATATGCAGGCTTGAGGATATGGAGTACAGAGACTGAACTGGAACAATATGCAGGCTTGAGGATATGGAGTACGAGACGGAACTGGAACAATACGTGGCTTGAGGATTGGAGTGCAGAGACTGATCTGGAACAATATGCAGACGTGAGAATATGGAGTGCAGAGACTGAACTGGAACAATATGCAGGCTTGAGGATATGGAGTACAGAGACGAACTGGAACAATATGCAGCTTGAGGATATGAGTACAGAGACTGAACTGAAACAATATTAGGCTTGAGGATATGGAGTGGCAGAGACTGAACTGGAACAATATGCAGGTTTTGAGGATACGGAGTACGAGACTGAACAGGAGTAATATGCAGGCTTGAACAAAATAACAGGAGCCGAAGAACAGAATACAGGATAGCAAACTGAACTGGCAGCAAGGAATCAAACACGTGGAAAGGCTTATGAAGGCCCCTCCACGTTCATTCTTGCCGCGACCGGGAACTATCCGTGCGCTCCTGTGTGCGCGCCCGCACCACTCCCCTCCCTCGCGTCGCCACGGACAAGCGCGCACAGCACGATGCGCACGCGCGCCCCTCTGCAGCGCAGGACCGCGGCCAGAGGTGAGTACAGGAGTTTTACAGGTACTTAGATTAAATGCCCTCTGCGTCATTCTCTATATTTGCCCTTTGCACTATTTAAAACCTGTAGTAAATGGGAATATAAAATGATTTTCATCACCCAGATACAAGACATAGAGAGAAACTTGACGAAGCAAAGATCTTTATTTGGTTAACATAGTAACATAGGATATCAGGTTCAATAATACATACACATACATCTAATACAGTTTTTGTGACCCTACCTAGTGCTGTACAGTTAATCCAGAGGAAGGCAAAAAAAACCAATAAAGGGGGGGAAATTCCTTCCTGAATCCAAATGGGCAATCGGAAAATCCCTGATCAACTAGCACTATATTTAACTTCAACTGTCAACTCCCAAACTACCCAATGAACTTGCCCTTACCACATCTAGCGGAAGACGTTCCACAAAAAAACACCCTTTCTGACCTTTCTACTCCAGAGCAAGATCGGAAACCAGTTTGTATCAGGAAGCAGAGCTCTTACATGAGGGTCACGTTCTGAAAGTTGTCATTCTCATTGTGGGAGCTTCGGATGAAGGTAAAAGTATTAAAAACCTGGGGTTTTGGAGGGAGGCTAGATTAATATCGAGATTTTATTATACAAATACCCACTACTTAACAAAACTACCTCATTAACAATGAAAATGTTATCTGTCTACACTAATACCAGACCAGAAATATGTAATAATCCCGACTTAAAAATAAAGAAAGGAATTTACCTGAATTAGCCTTTAACTTTCTTGAAATTTGCTGACTGTCCCAGCTAAAATGAATTAAAAAAAGCAACATAAAATTACTAATGATTAGATTGCTAGAGCAAAATTAGATTACCTAAAAATTTGTTACATACATTTTGTATGCAAATAAAAATTTTTCTCAATTTAATTTTTTAAAGACATATAATATATATTCACAATATACATAGAAATATGCACAGGAAAAAACATGGATGTATAAAAATATTCAGTTACAATCTACTGTCACTAAATTCTGAACAATTTCAAATTCTCATCTACGATTTCTTCATAATTACTACTGCCATGAAAAAACATATCTCAATATGTATGATATAACATATAACACAACATAATAAACATATCAGACCAATATATAATATTTATCCGTCTGCAAACAAATATATTAAATACCATTTTGCTTTTCATTTCTACCTAATAATCCATTTGCGAGTATAATTTCATATAAAAATAATTACCTGGTACTTTGAAAAGTCGCAGTAAAGCTATAGTCAGTAGGAAAAAAAAAACCCACATTTTTTTCTGTCACTCTCCATGGTGGGTCAATTGTGAATGATGAAATGTTAAGATAAATTCAAGCTTCATCACACAAGCACTGTTGATGTCACTGGGATGTCACAAAATTATGCTGTTCCAATGGTAACAAAATATCCTAAAATCTTTGCTTTTCATGGCTGTGCTTTGGAAAATGCAATTAAATTAAGTTTGATGAAGCTATTTCTGTAGACCATGAAAGAACAAGATTCACACAATAAGTAATAAGTAAAATAAGTTATATTTTTTTTTTCTGAAAAGAATGTAAAAGCAAATGTTCTGAATTTGTTATATTCGATCTAGCATAAAAATGTGTTCTGCAACAATACATACGAGAGGATATAAAACCAGGCTAAACCACAAATCAGGTCTGGAGGGGTACAAGAGAGTAATTTTTTATTTATCAAGCCACGTGATGTGAAAAGGTGAATTTTTTTTCCTGAATCAACCATATTTGCTTTTTTTTAAAACTTTTGGAATTTTGTGTGTGTATATTCGTCTGGTCGGCCGTACAAGAGAATTTGGGTGCCATATTTCACGGTATGGCTTTATAGCGATACCGTGCCTTTAACATCGTTAAATGATCGTTAATTTATGTCGCTATTGTAATCTACACGATAGCTATTCATAAATGTCTGGTAACGATCGTAATCTAAAACTAACGATCGTATATTTACAATCCCCATGGAATACCATTGTATTATACGCCGAATTTTCTTATTAATGAACATTTGCTGTACATGTATGAGCACAGCCGTACATTTACATCCACAGTCGTATATTAGCGATATGCAGGGTATTACTAACTTGCAATATTGTATATTTTTAAATATGGCCCTTGATCTGCTGGGTGATTGGAGATTGTGGTGTAATAAACCATTCTGTGCTATACATTGATTTACAATCCTGTCTGTGGCAAAAGTATGCACCCAGAGTTGGATTTACTGTTTTTGCACATGCACATTTATCAAGGCATGTGCCATGGGGCACCTGTGGTTTAAAAGGGCTTCTGTCAGTCTCCAGTCTCTCCAGTTTGTTCCCCGCTATATGCCATATATCACTATTTTGAAAATCCATCCCTGGATGTACCAACATTTAAAATGGGGATAGCAGGACTTTTGTACCATTGTCCAATAACCTCTAGATTAGAGATGGCCAAACTTAAAGTTTGGTCCGTTTTCGAACTTTCGTACTTTAGTAAAAGTTCAACTGTTTGAATTCGAACCCATTAAAGTCATGGGGAATTGATAGTCGAAAAGTCCAGATGATTTACAGCTAACTAACAATGGTAACTTACTGAAATGGTGTGGCACCTGGAAATGGTCTGGGGAACATTGTCACATCACTAAAACTTGTTAAACACTTCTTAACACAAGCGGGTAATTGTCTGGTTTTGCGCAAGATACATTCGAGGGTTATGGGCCAATTCGAGGTTTACCGAACGATACTTTTGAGGTTAGCGAAAATAGACCATAAATTCAAGGGTTCACCGAAAACAACTGTCGGTATTATCGAAAATGAACGAACTTTTGAGGGTTAGCGAATGATATATTCTCAGAGGTAAGTGAAAACGATCCATACATTCGAGGTTACCGGAAACAAACAATAATTTCAAGGGCTTACCGAAAATCGAAGGCTACATCTGAGGGCTTGCGAATGATCATTCTAGGGTTGCGAAACAATCCTTACATTCAATGGTTACCGACAATGAACGATACATTCTAGATTTACGAATGATACATTCTATGGTTAGCGAACGGCCCGTCATTCGATAATTATCGAATTTATGATAATTATCGAAATGTAGCCGCGAGTCCAGAAAGTCTGAGAAATCCGGGTCAAGGATTGTTTGATATCCGAGTCCGTTCGGACTTGTTAAGTCGACTGGAACTCGGGTTCGAGTTCTAGTCCATCCTAATACAGAGCTGTATTTATTATATTCCACAAACAATACTATACTGTACTCTTAATTGGCAATCATTTGGTTAGCCACACATGATGTGATAATTTAGTCTTCTTCTGCTTTATAAGGAAGTCACTAATGATAGTAATTTAATTTCTGTCTGATAGTACATTCCTGAGACCAAAAAAAGAACGTTGGAAGTAACCACAGTAGGTATACTGCTACTTTGCTAAACTAGAATATCCAAGTGCATTGGATGCCAGGATAACAATATTATTTTTGTGACTCCCTCATGATTTTCCTGAAGCAAATGGCTGAAGTGAAGATAAAATTGAAGAGAAGGAGCTAGATTTTATTTCACTAACAGATGCCACCTCAATCTGTTTTCCAGTATCATGGTAACTGCAATGCAGGTGAATATTTGCAAATGATCGGATCATATATTTTTCAGGATATTTCTGGAACCCAGTGGGTTTAACATCCATCAAAATGCTCTGAGAGATGACGGAGGCAGCGAGCAAGTGGGTGAGAGAGGGAGAAATCACAGGTAGAGAGAGAGCAAACACAGAAGCCCCTTCCTTGTTCTTTCAATAATTAATCCCGTTGGAATACAATTAATGAGCTTTTCTGGGCAAGCATCACTAATGCAAACAGCCTAACTAACCATGCATTTTTGAGAGCGGAATTAAATAATTTTAGCTTTCCCCAGCGGTAAATGGCCTCTTCAAACCCTATTTCTAATTTTCCTATGAAAAGACTCGCATTTGTACAAGAGGGACCAATGCTGCGTACTCTCTCGGTCTTTACCACACACTATGTTCTTCTTTAGTCACTTTTCTCGTGTACATCTCCATGCTCTGCTTACATCACACTTTGATGGAGGGCAAACCTATTCAATGTTGTATGCCCTGAGACATTTAAATAGGAAACCCTAATTGCCATTTTTACCACTGTCTGAGAGAGGAACCCTCAAGCATTCAACAAGGCAGGGTGCCCAACCTCTGAGATTCACCAACGTCTTTTCCAGTTGCGCTGTTGCAATTTCCAGAACCCTCTAAAAAAAAATAACCTTGGGTGTGAACTGTAGATTTTATATGTGCAAAAAAAAAATCTATTTTGTGCAGCATTTTCCAAACGGTGCCACAATGTGTGTGTGTAAGATTATTTTGATGTCAAGCCATGAATTATGAATGAGGCTTGTTTAAAGCACCCAGTGCACATTGCAATGCACTTAAATTTAATGTAGTGGTTTGCAATCCTTCATTTTATGTTTGTCCTTGTCCGCTTCACCTCCCCTGCCAAAGATACAATGACATCCCAGCAATAAAAAATGTTTTACTACTCTTCTTTTTAAAAATTCTGTCCTTCTTGGAATAAACACTTTGTGATGGGGACACCATTGACCCATTGACCGTGATGTCAGCTGTCTCGACCATTATCAATATGAATATCAAGTTATTGATACATTTTCCCAGTTGTGTGAATATTGCAGTTTTGGATATTTTTGGGGTTTGATTAACCTGCACAAACATTTCACTGGACATGCCAATTAAAGTACAATGTTAATTATATTAGAAGGAGACCAGGGACACCCCCCCAATTTGTCACCCTGTAACCTTGTTTAACAATCTAGACAGAAGTAAATGAAAGTTAGGAATGTAAGGATCCAAACGATGAGAAAGGGGCCCCTGAGTTTAGTTGGGCCCCTGGTCTTATATTTCTCTCCTCATTAGCCCCACCAGTCATGCTTGCCTAGAACCTGAATTGCGTTGGCACCCCCCATATTCTATACTGCACTCCCCCGACCATGCCCTTTAGTGTACTTGTCCTTATTAGCTTCAGGGATTACAATCTTTCAGCATTGATTTTAAAATGGCTATCATTTTCCTTTTGATGTTATGAAGCATGCCTTAATATATCTTCTGCTTCCCGGCTAACTTTGATTCTATTCTCAGAGATTTCTGTAAGGCCCCTCGAACAGAACACCTTCTGATATTTAGTTCCTTCCTGGCATCTTGATACTTGGTGCCTCGGTTACGTGGAAAGCTACATTTCCCTGTGTAATATTCCGATTCTACTTATTTCAATCTAACTCCATCATATTCTCTGTGCTATCCTGAATGTCATACAACAGTGAACTGCAGGTGTTTCCAAGATGTTGCGTTAGCTTTGGGTTGGATAGTGGGTGTCACTTGACATTTATTTGCAATAATGGCAACAATACTGCCAGGATCGTTTGGAAAAAGACAATCATTTAGTTTATCAGTACTCATTCTTGGACTTTTTTAAAAGAGTGTTCCTGCCAGTTGTGTTTCATTTGAATCAACCCTAAATTATTTAAAGGGCATGTCCAGCCTAAAATAAACTTTGCTTAGAAATGTTTACCACCCCCAAACTATGGTTTCACTTTATCCGTAAGCTCCAAAGATTGCCCTGAAGTGACTTACCTGACCTGGTCCCTCACCACCTGGGTGCCGAAGTGACTTACCTGACCTGGTCCCTCACCCCCGGGCGCCGTCCCCTGCTCCTGTTTTGAGCAAAACAGGAGCAGAAGGCTTCTGCTCTAACTTATGGTCCACTGTCAGGCGATTTGGCGGTGATATGAAGTTGCTCCTTAACTGAATAGGCACAACCAGAGCAGAGGAGGAGCGGCGAGGACTGGTAAGGTTAACCTTCGGGGCATCTTTGGAACTTCTGGATAATGTGAAACCTAGGTTTGGGGGTTGGTAAACTTTCTAAGCAAAGTTTATTTTAGGCTGGTCCACCTGAGCATTGGGGAAGTGGCTGTTTTCTTTGTTGATCACTTCTGAATGTATGCCCTCATGGTGAGTAGGTAAATATTGTGTCACAATGCGACCTGCCAGGACATGTCATGGCAAAAGTAGCCGTGGCCGGCAGTTCAACCGTGACTGGTCGTGTGGGCCATATAGACCGCACAATCTCTGTGGTTTTCTGAAATGTCCTATTGCCCAGTTCCAATGCAATTTTTTGGGCAAAATCAACCAATACACTATCAGTTTATTGGGCAAATAAAGCATGTGTGTGTACACAGCCTTGTGTGCATCTTGTTATCTAACAAACTAGTTTGAAAAAAAATGACTTCTTGTAAGGGCAAGGGGATAACTACAGAGCCCCCCCCCAGCAGGATTGGAGGCTGGGCCCCTGAAACACACCCTTCCCCTCCGAGAAGATCCACGATCACCTGATCGTGTATATGCAAGTACGTATGAAATCCCGCAATCAGTTGTTAAAAAGACCATAACACACTTCTGGTTAGTATCTTTACTTCAATGGTGATCAGGTGGGGAAGGATAAATCAGTACAGATTTGGGCATCAATCCTTGGTGGATCGTGATGGTTTCATTTTAGATGGATGGTTGTATTTGGCTTTATATAAAAGTTTTAGTTCTTCTCACTCACGTTGGCCCAGACTATATAAATTTGCAGAGAGCAATCATATGTGAGCTTTTTATAGGATTACCTGTAGTTAGATAACATCCGATTGGTTTGCAGCAAAATAGCACAGGCTGCCTCTTATTACATAGCAGCTGTGAATCTATTCTTTTATTTTCTTTTATTTAAGCCTACTTGTTTGGGTGTTCAATTAGTCCCCACACAGATGCAATATTAGCGTTGTGGGAAATAATACTCTAGAAAAAGCATATAAACAAATGGAATAAGTAAGAAATGTGATTATAATGTCTAAATGTTGAAATTACATCAATCAAAGTCCGATGTAGAAAGAACGTTGAGTAAACTTTGTCTGATCTCCATTGTCTTACTGTATTCGCAAAACAAACAATTCCCTTATATAAATCACTGCTACAAAAGGATGTTGTGTTTATAGCATGATTATTAAGCAATCTATATTGCTTAATATGGAACACATGTTGGTGTGTCACATGCAAAAAGGTTTATTCACAAATAAACGCTCAGATAGAGGAAACCATCTTGTTTCAATTTCTTATTTTTTTCATAAAGATCCACTGGTCCTTGTTTGTTTATTCTAACCCTTCCATCAGTATTGTGCCAGGAAAAATCACTTTGACAACAGTGAATTTGTTTTGGAAAACAACCATTAACTATCAGGATGTCATTTTGTCTTCCTGACCTGATCATTGACTTGGCAGAGTAGGATATCCAAAATGACAGCAGGCTTTGAAACATCTCCGCCATCCTGTCATCTTGACTGTGAATTCATTGGTTAGCCGGGAGTCCCATGCACTAGTATGGGAAGACCGGCGGGGATTGGACTTTCTTTCATGACCCTTGCTGGCTTCCAGCTTGGGACTGACAAAAGTCAACTGCTAGAAGTTCCTTGCTTGCAGCTTGGTTTCCATAGGGATACTGCAATAAGGAGGGGTTTGAGGCCTAGGCTCGAAAAGAAGAAGTACCACATCCAACTGTCAACTTCACAACTTCACTTTTACTTTCAATATTGCTCCTGTTTTAGGCCTTGATCGATGTTGTGAATGAGTCTGGTTAGGAATTAATCAGGGGGTGGTTGTGCACGTGTGCATGATGGATCTTTTTAAAAAAGTGACTCTGTATAGACATATATGTCCTATCATCTGCATTGTGAAGCCTGCAGTCCTGCCCTGTACTCTCGCTTGCCTTTGCCGATGATACGGTTTCCACCGGCAACTGTAGTTCATCGTCAGCTTCAGTAAATGAATACCATCTTTATAACCCTTCCAAGAACTGAATCGCAGTGTTATATCCAAAATAACCTTCCACTTTAACAATAACAATTGCAGATATTTTAGGACTTTCTTTAGTGTCTGAACTTACAACTCTTAACTGTACTTCTCTTTTAGTTCTTTTATAATTTAAAGAGGAAATGCAGTGAACATGTGCCTTTGTCTCTGGGGCCTAAATGAAATAACAGACAGATAGTGATTTGTGATTTTTAAAAAAAACAAAAACATAAACGTGAATCTTTATTGTCACTCTAGCTTTCTCCTCTCTCTCCTGGCGTCTCCTCCTTCCCGTGCATGCGCACCCTAGCATCAAAAGGGAACACGAAGGGAAGTCAGAAGAAAGTGACAAACCAACAACTTCTACATCAGGCGTTTGGCTCTGCTGCACATAAGTTGGAACACAATTTCACTATACTGTCATGTTTTAACACTGCAAGTTTTTGTCATTCAGAGTGGGTGCCAACCACACCATTCATATATATATGGGGCCTGTTAAATAAAAGGTGCAAAAGTTGGTTATGTTATTATTCAACAGAAACCAATCAAATGTTATCACGATGTTTTCTAACTGTAGTACAACTAAAAAAGGTAATTCTGATTGGTTGCTAAGATTAAAGGTGGGTACATCAGTACAGAGTTTTTAAAAAGATTTTTTTAATATTATAAAGTATGGGCAAACCATGGAAAGACTTACTTCTCCTTTCCTGACAGAAAACCAGAACATTAAAACTATTTTGTAGCAACAACACCCCTTAGAAAAAAAAAAGCTAGAGGTGTTTTAATGCCTAAACCTGTACATACATACATGTATCCATTGGCCTATTAGTGATGACAGGGGATAATAGGTTAAAGAAATCTTAGAAAAAAATTTGCTCCGGAAAGTCATTAAGTCATGGATAAACATCATTTCGATCCTGTAAGCTGATATTTCACTAAGATTAATATTGTCTCCCTGAGCATAGGTAGTTGTGTGACAACGGAAGCCATACATGTAATTGGTTCATTAACGAACAACCTCTCACTTACCCAGAACAATAATTTTCCATTAGTAACTGCTGCTGAGTCAAATTCTTGCTTTTCGTTCCTCCAATACAACTAAGCACACATACGCCGTCAAGATTGGATATGCCTGAAGGTTTTACACAGGATAGGCGCCATAAGATCTTTAGATAAAGAAGGAAGCCTTTACTTTTCTTTAGTTCTGCTCATATTGTTATAAACCTTCCCAGACTGATGATGTTAATAAGAAGCTTGGCTTTTTCTTCAATTTTATCAAGCCTATCATATATTATTTTAGGCCAGGTTTTTGGACATTGAGAAGCTCAGCCAGCAGCCATTTTGTTTTTCCTTCTAGGCTCCCCCGCCCTTGAACTCATTAGTTCCTTGGTAGAAAAAAAAAACAGATACAATTTCTTAGCTTTCATTAAAATCATTTTCTCTTTGGAAGCTCCATATCCGCTACTGGTTGTATTGGAAAAAGTGAGGGGAGAAGGGCTGCAGTACGCATGCCAAACTTCTCCCAGAGGCCAGGTAGGAGGCAGAGTCCTATAGGTGAGCTCTGCTACCTGCTGGGGGCAGTTTTTGGACTTTGGGGGAGGACTACAGGAGAACCTTATGGGAGTGGGTGATGTGAGGTAGGATAAAACTACACTACATGATGGGCGCAGTAGTCGGGGATTATATTTTGGGGGTGGAGGCCCTTTAACTTTTGAAAATGTTTGGCATAGCATAAAAATACTCACCTTCACTTGCCTTCTCCCCCCACAAAATATGACCTTGATTTTAGGCTCCTTTATTTCTTTTACTTACATCTTGTCTGCTCCACTATTAATATCTATATCGAATGGTTACAATCCATTAGATTTCATTAAGTCACATTCGACAACCTTCTAAAGAGCCCTATGTAAGTTTCAATACTCAGAATCTTTGTTCCTTGCTCCATACTGTTGAGTGAGGTCGTTTTAAAGGGCATGTCCCCCCAAAACTATAATCCCCCCCACTACTGGCCCCATTATTAGTGTAGTTTATCCTTACCTCACATCCCAGCTCCATATGGTTATCCTGTAGTCCCTTCACAAAGTCCCAAAAACTGGCCACCAGGGATACAGAGTCCTACAGGACTCCGGGAGAAGTTTGGCATGTGTACTGCAGCCCTCTCCCCCTCCCTCCCTCTCCCTCCCGATTTGGATTCCCTCCCCTATGTAAAAACCTTTTTTAGCAAACATTGTCCCTGTCCCCCCAGCCCCAAAAGGCCCCCGACCGGCTATTTGTAATATCAGAAAATGCCCAGAACATTACTTACCTTCCCATTTGCCTCCGCCGCACTGAACTCCCGGCAGCCGCGTCCGTGATTGGCTGCCGCTCAGCCAATCACAGACACGACTGCCGTTCCCGCCCCTCTGCTTGCATTTTCTCGCAAGCAGAGGGCCGGCAGCGCGGCGGAGGCAAGAGGGAAGGTAAGTAAAGTTCTGGGCATTTTCTGATATTACAAACATAGCGGTTGGGGCTGGGGAGACAGGGGCAATGTTTGCTAAAAATTTTTTCTGAAGGGTGGACATACCCTTTAACTCTACCTATATTTATTTGATTTCTTAGTGATGTATATATAAAGTCTCAGCATACCAAAGCCATGTTAAGTTTTTGTTTTGTTACTCCTTTCCTCTTAATGCAAAGTGAAGCAAACCATATTGTTACTGATTTATTTCTATGTGTAAGGGTAATAAACGCAAGTTGCATCATGGTATTAAAGTACATATGGCAGAATAATTCAAATACTGTACAATATACTTTTCCAGTCGTATAGCACTGCACATTGCAAAAAGGTTTCCATGTTCTGTTTTTTAAGTCATTGTCAAGTGGTCATCAATATTGAAAGAACCTGAGACAGGCTGGGTGTTCATTTGGTCAGAAAAGTGCTTCCAATATGAGTCCAAAATACAAAATATGAGGACTTTAAATATGGAATATTAGAAATGTCAGATTTAGGAGAGTAGGGTAGAGCGGCGATTACCCATCTAAGCACTTTCTGACGTCCTGTTTTATCTTCTGGCATAAACTTCCTGATAGTGAGGATCATTTTTAAGAAGTGCCTCAGCATTTTCCTGTAAATGGAGCATAAACATAACATAAACATTTAAAACTAACATATAATACTCTCTCTCTCTCTTTATTCATACGACACTTATTATGTGCAGTTAAAAGTGAGAAGTATCATATAGAGGAACGTTGATAATGAGAGTTTTCTTTGAACAAATATGAAATGTATGAGATTTTGTGCCATTGCAAATTAAAAAGAAATTCATAAGAACAAAAAAAAGTCCCATAACATCTGGTGGGTAATACCATTCCTTCTTACTGCATTAAATGTGAATTCAGTGCTAAAATCTAGCTGTGAATACATACAAACAATTTCTAGTGCACAAACCATTCTAACTGCATACTCCTTTAGGTTGCTGTTTCAAAGAGCCAGCCATTTACCATGGATAAATAAACTAAAGTTAATAGTTTAAAGGGCATGTCCGCCCTAAAATTGATTTTTTAATATAAGATTCCCCTGCCAGCCCAGCCCCAAACGCTATATTTATATTGTTTAGAAAGCTCCCCAAACTTTACTTACCCTCCTCTTTCTCCAGCTCCCCGCTCCGGCCCTCTGCTTGCGAGAAAATGCAAGCAGAGGGCAGGAAGGCAGACGCGCTGCCGGCAGCTCATTTCGGCGGAGGAAAAAGAAGAGTAAGTAAAGTTTGGGGAGCTTTCTAAACTATAAATATAGCGGTTGGGGCTGGGCTGGCAGGGGGAATCTTATATATTAAGGGATTTACACTAGGGGGAGGGAATCCTTAGAGGGATGAGAGGGAGAGGGAGGGGGGGAGGGAGGGAGGGGAGGGAGGGGGAGAGAGGGCTGCAGTACGCATGCCAAACTTCTCCCGGAGGCCAGGTAGGAGGCAGAGTCCTATATGGACTCTGCTATCCTCCTGGTGGGCATTTTTGGGACTTTGGGGGGGGACTACAGGAGAACCATATGGAGCTGGGATGTGAGGTAAGGATTACACTACACTACATGATGGGGCCAGTAGTTGGGGGGATTATAGTTTTGGGGGTGGACATGCCCTTTAATAAGTTGGCCAAATAATTTTAAGCCCAGCCAATGTTGCTTTCTAGATCCTAACCTATAAGTACTTGCCGTATAAGCTATATGAGCTGACAACTTCTTTCGAGTGTCTTGTCTGAGATGACTCTCTTGTTTAAGGTACTTACTGTAGCTCTAACGAGAACACGATCTAACTTGGCTGTGAATATATTTTAGTACAATTGGAAGGTTGTGTTGTGACCTCATTGACTGCCCCCCATCCCATGTTTCTACTGTGACTGACAGCTGCACTGGCCAATGCCATTCTTGGGATCCAGATACACTGTGGATTTCATGAAATCTAAAATGGAGGGACCTGGAATGTTTTATGGCAGTTGGCATCTTAATGGCTAGATTTTCCAAGAGAATACCGATTATAAACCATTTAGTGAACAATACACCAGAGAGTTTACTGTATGGCCCATTAATATATTTATATAAAGTGATCATATCCCCACGCAAACGTCGCTTCTCTAATGTAAACAGCCCTAACTTGTCTAATCTGCCTGCATAGTCAAGCCCCTTCATTCCCTTTATTATTTATTTGCTCTTCTCTGAACTGCTTCCATTTCCAAGATGTCCCTTTTGTATATGGGATTCCAAAACTCTTGAATCTGTTCCCCTCTTTATACAAGACAATACAATACTTTATACAAGCTAGCTCTAGCTGTGCCTGTGGCTGTCTGGCATTGTCTGGTAGCTAACAGTCTGTTATCTACCAGAACCCCCAAATATTCACTTAACACAGTTATTTATGGTGTAGGCGGTACCAGGATTGCTAAACCCCAAATGCATCACTTTACATTTATCAACATTGAATCTCATCTGCCATTCTGCTGCCCATTGATAATCTATCTAGGTCAGATTGCAGCACTTGCACATCATTTTAAGTTTCCAAAGCTCTGATAGTTTAGTGTCAAAGCAAACATAGATACCTTGCTCTCAATGCCCCCTTTAATTCATTTATAAACAGATTAAAAGAAGTGGCCCCAGTACGGAACCCTCCACTTAAGCCCACATAGATGTAGCTCCATTAATTTTCTGAATTGAGAAAGCCAGTTGGATGACTCTTCAAGTCAGCTGATCTAACTGAATACAATAGATGTAGCCCCATTGACCACCTCTCTTTATTTGCAATCCGATAACCAATTTTCTATAAGTACATGTTTTTTTTTGTTTATACATAGTCAACTATGTGGACAGTATCAAAAGCTTTGGCAAAATCCAAGTATACCACATCTACCGCTATGCCAGAATCTAAATTTTTACTCACTTCTTCATAAAAAACAAGTACATTTGGTGGCATGATCTGTTTCTCATAAATCCATGCTGACTACTTCTAATAACACCAGTTCTGGAGAGAATATGAGGATATGATCCTGTAAACAATTTTTCAGCACCTTCCCTACCACTGATGTTAGACTTACAGGTCTATAGTTTCCAGGTTGGGAACGACTACCTTTTTTGAATATTAGTATTACATTGGCTTCTTTTTATAACAGAAGGCATCTTGCAGTCTCATGCTATATGAATAGCATTGCCCACAAAATCTAAGAAACAGAAATATTTCGTTTCCTTTTTCTGTTTCTTAGATTTTGTGGGCAAAGACTATCATATAGCATGAGACTGCAAGATGCCTTCTGTTATAAGAAGGTGTTTCTCCTTTTTTATGCTCAGTGAAGGGCTTTTGCTCCTTTTGGCCCCTCTCTCCCTAAGCTTTCTAGCTGCCTTTTCTGTTGCGTTTTTCCAATCCAGCAGCACATCACCAGACAAAAGTAATTCTGAAAAGATAAGAAACAGTGGTCTAGATAAAACTGGATTAAGCTCTCTTAAGTTCCGAGGATGTACTCTATCTGGCCCTGGGGCTTTATATCCTCTGTCAGCCAGAGTGAAATTACAGTCCCTACTATAAGGACTAGGATTCTCTGTAGTGAATACTGAGGTAAAAAAATAGTTCAGCACATTATCCTTCTCGGCATCCATAACCATCTCAGCCCCATTATTAATGGTCCCACATTCTCTGTCATCATGTTTTACTATTGATTATTTAAAAAAACATTTTGGGTTTAAACTCGCTGTTCTGCTACCCTTATTTCATTTTCTATTTTAGCTAGTTTTAATTGCTTTCTAGTTTATTCTACCTGTAAAACTGTTTTGTTCCCTCCAATTTCAAAATTTTACTAATGGCCCCAAAAAATTTCAATAATCTATGTCAGTATAATGTATGTTATGCAACAGCTATTACACCTCTTACAGTTTAACTAAGTTTAACTAAGTATAGTTATATGGATGGTGCCTGCTTGAGGCCATACACAGCCTAATGCCTACACATAGATTGGGATTAGGAGATGGGTCCTAATACTGCCTCCACCCTCTGGATGGTTCTTGTGGTAAAAGCTGGCCCTGCTGGTGCAAACTAACCAGATTGACAGTAGGAGTGACAGAGTCCAGATGCTGCGCAGTCATTCTTGTAATGGCGTGCACCCAGGTCACCTTGACTGTTTTTACATGGGCAGGGATGGGACCTCCATGCAGTGAACCACGTAGCGTAATGACGTAGGTGACTACAAAGCAACAATGTGGCTGTCCTCTCAGTGCAGATTGACTGTTGTTCTTCCAGCAGGTGGCATTCTGCCGGTCCAAGACCACCCAGCAGCCAGATCCTAGAATAACTGATCCTATAGCCTGATCCCAACCGATCGCCAGGGCTTCCAACTGTGCTGTGCCACTGCCTGTAAATTATTTTTATTTATTGTCAGGGAGACGGGGGGGGGCACAAGAGAGGGCACTGCATCTATGAACTGGGGCACACTGACTCACGCAATGGTTCTTCTTACTTAAGGAGCCTTACCAGCAGCGAAAATGCAGGGGCCCAGGCCCCCCTGCAAGTTTCTATTTTTAAACAGCTGAGCGGCAGTATTTTAAAAAGGCTGATTATACTTACCTTTACTACATAAGTGTGATCTGCTGTTTAAATACAGCTACACATGGAACCTACCTTTAGATGGTGGGCCTACCTTGCTTCCTTCCAAGCTACTTTGCTTCTTCTAGTACCTCCCTGTGAACCAAATTATTATCTGACACCAGACTTATGGTACAGACCTGAATGGGGGTTACCAGCAGCAAAGGACCTTGGGAAACAAGAAGGGAGCACTAATGATTGGAATAAATAGGCATTCAAAAAAACAGATTTGCACTACATGGGAAATGACCTAAACTTAATTTATTATAAAACTTTCATTTTCCTTTAACAATATCCCTGCTTTAAAAACCTAATTCTCTTAAGTAAGAATTCATACATTGTAATCTATCACTTAAATTTGGGATAATATCCCCTTATCCGATACTACATACTATTACTTCACAGCTATATTGCTATTACTACTTACAATATCAAATCAAACCATATACTTGACTGCAGGTTGAGGCAGAATCACACAAAATCTTCACAAGAATTAGCTGATTTCTATTCCCATGATTATCCAATCAGACAGCATAAAATAATATACAACAGGTGCATTGGAAACTAATCTATGACAATGAAAGGATAATCATTTACATGCTGCTACATCATACAACACTCTTGTTATCTTAGAGTGTCATTGTTTCATCTTCATTAATGAAATACTGTAATATTTCACCGACTGAAACATCAATCTATAGAGATTTCCTGTTTATTACATGGATTTACAGACTACCAAGTTTTACAGACTACCAATTCAAGCCATGAATAATTATATTTCTATAAACCTGGGTAAACCCATAAAGGCTGGTACATACAGGCAGATGTTTTGCCCCGGACGACCATTTGTTTCGTCTGACTGGTTGATAGGGCAGAAACATAATCTGTCGCGGCAAAAATAGGTCAGAATTTTCCACCATGTCCGACCAGTGTTTTGTTTGATCCGGAAAACTAATAGGATATTGGATGGTCGAAACACATAGTACCGCAGACATTTGGGCCAACCAACCGAAATTACCAAAATATTGTCCGGTCGGCCCAAAATGTTTGCTTGTGTGGCCCTAAGTACACACTGCAATCTGCAAACAGAAGATTATGGAACCTTGTTTGTCCTCTTTACTTCTGAGCACAAGTTCTTCAACCCAGAGAACAAAATTCACCAATGTTGCTTAGACAAAGTGCACAATCCTCTTTTCTCAAAGTGAAATCCAACATTTCTAACATATGACTACCATAATCCACAAACAAACTCTGAGTTCTTTCTGCTACTTTTGTGACCTTGACTCCCAATTCTTTGGCTCTCCCCACCATACCCTCTTTTACTGCCATTCAAATCTTAGCTGCTTCTTGGTTACAAGAGCTTGGTTTCTAGAAACATAAGCAGATTCTAGCCCTATAGGGTTATCACTAGCTGCACTAGTTTCAGTGTAGGCATATAGCATTGCATTTACGTAGGGCTTTGCATTTAAGGAACTGGCAATTAGCCTTGCCGCATGTAGATACTATACTTATTGTAAGAGATGACAACCCTATAGCCCCACTATCAATGCACAGCCCTGAGCACCTTTACAATCGAAATTGTGTATGTTTTGCTGAAACAACCCTAAAATAATGTAAGTCTCCTGCAGTTCTGTGTCCTTCCAGCAGGAACATCTAGAACTTTCAAAATTTGTCAAGAAAGTAATGATGGTCACAAATGGTGTGATCCTAGATAGGAAATGGACACAGATCCAAACAGTAATAATAATATTATGGCTTCTACCAAACCAGAATCAAATCAAATTACTGACCAAATTAAATTATACAATAGTTGCTAAATATTGCTGGCTCAAGTCTATATTATGGTTGTGTGATTGAGTTTGACACCACTGCTTTATATGTTTTGATATTTGGGGTATTTTGGAATATAAATTACGGTAGCAAATTTAGGGCCCAAGGCTGCATCTCTTTGATGTAGATTAAAAAGTCTCTAACCATCTATTATCCAATGACGTAGCTTTATTTGAACCAAGGATATATTCTGAATATTGAATTCCCTCTTCTGTTTGGGTACTGTTAGGATTTCTTCAAGGAGAGTCCCTGCAAACCCTTCACTGGACGCAGAGTCTAAGTGTCTGCAGGTCTTCTCCAGAGCTTCTGATGGTGAGGATGTTGTGCGGCAAGGCAGACACCAGGTTGCGGCTCCAGATCAGGGATGACAGGGAATTGACCCGCAGTGTAGAGAGACAGCTAGCAAAGACCTAAATTACTACGCAAGTTAGAGGAACAATGTATGCACTGGCAGAACCAGAAGTATGTACAGATAGCTGGTAGGAATTCACCGGCTGACCACAGGAAATATGCAGACAAGATGGTATAGGTACACAAGTAAAACAGTAGGTAAATACTGGCAGGAGTAAATGGGGTACACAGGCTGATCTGAAGCTATATGCAGGCTGGGTGGTACAGATACACAAACTGGACCGTAGGTAGTTGCAGATTGGAAGGTATGGAGTTTACAGGCTGAAACCAGATAATATACAGGCTTGCTGGTATGGGGTGCACAAGCTGGGACTTAATTAATATGCGCTTGATAATATGGAGTGTAGAGGTTAAACGGAATAACATGCAGACTGGAAACTCAGGCTGGACTGTACTAATATGCAGGCTTGATAATGTGGAGTACAGAGACTGAGCTGGAACAATATGCAGACGTGAGAATATGAGTGCAGAGACTGAACTGGAATAATATGCAGGCTTGAGGATATGGAGTACAGAGACTGAACTGGAACAATATGCAGGCTTGAGGTATGGAGTGCAGAGACTGAGCTGGAACAATATGCAGGCTTGAGGATATGGAGTACAGAGACTGAACTGGAACAATATGCAGGCTTGAGGCATGATGGAATGAAATGCAGAGACTGAACTGGAACAATATGCAGGCTTGAGGATATGGAGTACAGAGACTGAACTGGAACAATATGCAGGCTTGAGGATATGGAGTACAGAGACTGAACTGGAACAATATGCAGGCTTGAGGATATGGAGTACAAGACTGAACTGGAACAATAGTAGCTTGAGGATATGGAGTGCAGAGACTGAGCTGGAACAATATGCAGACGTGAGAATATGGAGTGCAGAGACTGAACTGGAACAATATGCAGGCTTGAGGATATGGAGTACAGAGACTGAACTGGAACAATATGCAGGCTTGAGGATATGGAGTACAGAGACTGAACTGAAACAATATGTAGGCTTGAGGATATGGAGTGCAGAGACTGAACTGGAACAATATGCAGGTTTGAGGATACGGAGTACAGAGACTGAACAGGAGTAATATGCAGGCTTGAACAAAATAACAGGGAGCCGAAGAACAGATAACAGGATAGCAAACTGAACTGGCAGCAAGATCAAACACGTGGAAAGGCTTATGAAGGCCCCTCCACGTCATTCTGCCGCGACCGGGACTATCCGTGCGCTCCTGTGTGCGCGCCCAGCACCACTCCTCCCTCGCGTCGCCACGGACAAGCGCGCACGGAGCACGATGCGCACGCCCCCTCGGCAGCGCAGGACCGCGGCCAGAGGTGAGTACAGGAGTTTTACAGGTACTTAGATTAAATGCCCTCTGCGTCATTCTCTATATTTGCCCTTTGCACTATTTAAACCTGTAGTAAATGGGAATATAAAAATGATTTTCATCACCCAAGATACAAGACATAAGAGAAACATTGACGAAGCAAAGATCTTTATTTATGGTTAACATAGTAACATAGGATTGCAGGTTCAATAATACATACATACATCTAATACAGTTTTTGACCCTACCCATAGTGCTGTACAGTTAATCCAGAGGAAGGCAAAAAAAACCAAATAAAGGGGGGGAAATTCCTTCCTGAATCCAAATGGCAATCGGAAAAATCCCTGGATCAACTAGCACTATATTTAACATTCAACTGTCAACTCCCAAACTACCCAATGAACTTGCCCTTACCACATCTAGCGGAAGACAGTTCCACAAAAAAACACCCTTTCTGACCTTTCTACTCCAGAGCAAGATCGGAACCAGTTTTTTATCAGGAGCAGAGCTCTTACAATGAGGGGTCACGTTCTGAAAGTTGTCATTCCTCATTGTGGGAGCTTCGGATGAAGGTAAAAGTATTAAAAACCTGGGGTTTTGGAGGGAGGCTAGATTAATATCAGAAGATTTTATTTTATACAAATACCCACTACTAAACAAAACTACCTCATTAACAATGAAAATGTTATCTGTCTACACTAATACCAGACACAGAAATATGTAATAATCCGACTTTAAAAATAAAGAAAGGAATTTACCTGAATTAGCCTTTAACTTTCTTGAAAATTTGCTGACTGTCCCAGCTAAAATGAATTAATAAAAAGCAACATAAATATTACTAATGATTAGATTGCTAGAGCAAAATTAGATTACCTAAAAATTTGTTACATACATTTTGTATGCAAATAAAATTATTTCTCAATTAATTTTTTAAAGACATATATATATATATTCACAATATACATAGAAATATGCACAGGAAAAACATGGAGTGTATAAAAATATTCAGTTACAATCTTACCTGTCACTAATCTCTGAACAATTTCAAAATTCTCATCTACGATTTCTTCATAATTAACTGCCATGAAAAAAACATTATCTCAGATATGTATGATATAACATAATAACACAACATAATATAACATATCAGACCATATATAATAATGTATTTCCGTCTGCAAACAAATATATTAAATACCATTTTGCTTTTCATTTCTACCTAATATATCCATTTGCGAGTATATTTCATATAAAAATAATTACCTGTACTTTGAAAAGTCGCAGTAAAGCTAATCAGTAGGAAAAAAATAACCCACATTTTTTTTCTGTCACTCTCCATGGTGGGTCAGATTGTGAATGATGAAATGTTAAGATAAATTCAAGCTTCATCACACAAGGCACTGTGATGTCACTGGGATGTCACAAAATTATGCTGTTCCAATGGTAACAAAAATATCCTTAAAAATCTTTGCTTTTCATGGCTGTGCTTTGGAAAATGCAATTAAATTAAGTTGATGAAGCATATTTCTGTAGACCATGAAAGAACAGAGAATTCACACAATAAGTAAATAAGTAAAATAAAGTTAATTTTTTTTTCTGAAAAGACATGTAAAAGCAAATGTCTGAATTTGTTTATATTCAGATCTAGCATAAAAATGTGTTCTGCAACATACAGTAAGAGAGGATATAAAACAGGCTAAACCAAATCAGGTCTGGAGGGGTACAAGAGAGTAATTTTTATTTATCAAGCCACGTGATGTGATAAAGAGTGAATTTTTTCACTGAATCAACCATATTTGCTTTTTTAAACTTTTGGAATTTTGTGTGTATATTCTCTGGTCGGCCGTACAGAGAGAATTTGGTGCCATATTTCACGGTATGGCTTTATAGCGATACCGTGCCTTTAACAATCGTTAAAATGATCGTTAATTTATGATCGCTATTGTAAATCTACGATAGCTATCATAAATGTCTGGTAACGATCGTAAATCTAAAACTACGATCGTATATTTACAATCCCCAATGGAATACCATTGTATTATACGACCAAATTTTCTTTAATTAATGAACATTTGCTGTACATGTATGAGCACAGCCGTACATTTACATCCACAGTCGTATATTAGCGATAATGCAGGGTATTACTAACTTGCAATATTGTATATTTTTAAATATGGCCCTTGGATCTCTGGGTGATTGGAGATTGTGGTGTAATAAACCATTTCTGTGCTATTACATTGATTTACAATCCTGTCTGTGGCAAAAGTGATGCACCCAGAGTTGGATTTACTGTTTGGCACATGCACATTTATCAAGGCATGTGCCATGGGGCACCTGTGGTTAAAAGGGCTTCTGTCAGTCTCTCCCTCAGTTTGTTCCCCAGCAATATATGCCATATATCACTATTTTGAAAATCCATCCCTGGATGTACCAACATTTAAAATGGGGATAGCAGGACTTTTGTACCCATTGTCCAAATACCTCTAGAGTAGAGATGGCCAAACTTAAAGTTTGGTCCGTTTTCGAACTTTCGTACTTTAGTAAAAGTTCAACTGTTTGAATTCGAACCCATTAAAGTCAATGGGGATTGATAGTTCGAAAAGTCCAGATGATTTACAGCTAAACTAACAATGGTAACTTACTGTAAATGGCTGTGGCACCTGGGAAATGGTCTGGGGAACATGTCACTATCACTAAAACTTGTTAAACACTTCTTAAACACAAGCGGGTAATTGTCGGGTTTTGCGCAAGATACATTCGAGGGTTATGGGCCAATTCGAGGGTTACCGAACGATACTTTTGAGGGTTAGCGAAAATAGGACCATAAATTCAAGGGTTACCGAAATACAACTTCGAGTATTATCGAAAATGAACGATACTTTTGAGGGTTAGCGAATGATATATTCTCAGAGGTAAGTGAAAACGATCCATACATTCGAGGGTTACCGGAAACAAACAATAATTTCAAGGGCTACCGAAAATCGAAGGCTACATCTGAGGGCTTGCGAATGATCAATTCTAGGGTTAGCGAAAACAATCCTTACATTCAATGGTTACCGAAAATGAACGATACATTCTAGAGTTAGCGAATGATACATTCTAGGGTTAGCGAACGGCCCGTCAATTCGATAATTATCGAATTTATGATAATTATCGAAAATGTAGCCGCGAGTCCAGAAAGTCTGAGAAATCCGGGTCAAGGATTGTTTGAGAAGTCCGAGTCCGTTCGGACTTGTTAAGTTCGACTGGAACTCGGGTTCGAGTTCTAGTCCATCTCTAATACAGAGCTGTATTTATTATTATTCCCACAAACATATACTATACTGTACTCTGTAAATTGGGCAATCATTTGGTTAGCCACACATGATGTGATAATTTAGTCTTCTTCTGCTTTAGTAAGGAAGTCACTAATGATAGTAATTAAATTTCTGTCTGATAGTAACATTCCTGAGACCAAAAGAAAAGAACGTTGGAAGTAACCACAGTAGGTATACTGCTACTTTGCTAAACTAGAAATATCCAAGTGCATTGTGATGCCAGGATAGACAATATTATTTTTGTGACTCCCTCATGATTTCCTGAAGCAAAATGGCTGAAGTGAAGATAAAATTGAAGAGAAGGAGCTAGATTTTATGTCACTAACAGATGCCACCTCAATCTGTTTTCCAGTATCAGGGTAACTGCAATGCAGGTGAATATATTTGCAAAGGAGCAGATATTTTTTCAGGGATATTTCTGGAACCCAGTGGGTTAACATCCATCAAAATGCTCTGAGAGATGACGGAGGCAGCGAGCAAGTGGGTGAGAGAGGGAGAAATACAGGGAGAGAGAGAGCAAACACAGAAGCCCCTTCCTTGTTCTTTCAATAATTAATCCCGTTGGAATACAATTAATGAGCTTTTCTGCGGCAAGCATCACTAAGGCAAACAGCCTAACTAACCATGCATTGTTTGAGAGCGGAATATAAATATTTTAGCTTTCCCAGCGGTAAATGGCCTCTTCAAACCCTATTTCTAATTTTCCTATGAAAAGAGGAACTAGCATTTGTACAAGAGGGACCAATGCTGCGTACTCTCGGTCTTTAGCCCACACACTATGTTCCTTCTTTAGTCAACTATTTCTCTGTAAGATCTCCATGCTCTGCTTACATCACACTTTGATGGAGGGCAAAACCTATTCAATGTTGTATGCACTGAGACATTTAAATAGGAAACCCTAATTGCCATTTTTACCACTGTCTGAGAGAGGAACCCCAAGCAATTCAACAAGGCAGGGTGCCCAACCTCTGAAGATCACCAACGTCTTTTCCAGTTGCTGTTGCAATTTCCAGAACCCTCTAAAAAAAATAACCTGGGTGTGAACTGTAGATTTTATGTGCAAAAAAAAGATCTATTTTGTGCAGCATTTTCCAAACGGTGCACAATGTGTGTGTAGTAAGATTATTTGATGTCAAGCCATGAATTATGAATGAGGCTTGTTTAAAAGCACCCAGTGCACATTGCAATGCACTTAAATTTAATGTAGTGGTTTGCAATCCTTCATTTTATGTTTGTCCTTGTCCCTTCACCTCCCCTGCCAAAGATACAATGACATCCCAGCAATAAAAAAATGTTTTACTTCTTTTTAAAAGAGTTTAAATTCTGTCTTCTTGAATAAACACTTTGTGATGGGGACACCATTGACCGTGATGTCAGCTGTCTCGACCATTATCAATATGAATATCAAGTTATTGATACATTTCCCAGTTGTGTGAATATTGCAGTTTGGAGATTTTGGGGGGTTGATTAACCTGCACAAACATTTCACATGGACATGCCAATTAAGTACAAATGAATTATATTATAAGGAGACCAGGGAACCCCCCAATTTGTTCACACTGTAAATTGTTAAAATCTAGACAGAAGTAAATGAAAGTTAGGAATGTAAGGATCCAGAAGATGAGAGAAGGGGCCCCTGGTAGTGTAGTGGGCCCCTGGTCTTATATTTCCTCATTAGCCCCAACCAGTCAGATGCTGCCTAGAACCTGATTGCGTTGTCACCCCATATTCTATACTGCACTCCCCCGACAATGCCCTTTAGTGTGTACTTGTCATTAGTAGCTTCAGGGATTACAATCTTTTCAGCATATGTTTAAAATGGCTATCATTTTCCTTTTGATGTTATGAAGCATGCCTTAATATATCTTCTGCTTCCCAGGCTAAGCTTTGATTCTATTCTCAGAGGATTTCTGTAAGGCCCATCGAACAGAACACCTTCTGATATATTATTCCTTCCTGGCATCTTGATACATTGGTGCCTCGGTTACAGTGGAAAGCTACACATGCCCGTGTAATATTCCGATTCTACCTTATTTCAATCTAACTCCATCATATTCTCTGTGCTATCCTGACTGTCATACAACAGTGAACTGCAGGTGTTTCCAAGATGTTGCGTTAGCTTTGGGTTGGATAGTGGGTGTCACTTGACATTTATTTGCAATAATGGCAACAATACTGCAGGATCGTTTGGAAAAAGACAATCATTTATTATTATCAGTACTCATTCTTGGACTTTTTTTAAAAGAGTGTTCCTGGCCATGTTGTGTTCATTGAATCAACCCTAAATTATTTAAAGGGCATGTCCAGCCTAAAATAAACTTTGCTTAGAAATGTTTACCAACCCCCAAACCTAGGTTTCACTTTATCCGTAAGCTCCAAAGATTGCCCTGAAGTGACTTACCTGACCTGGTCCCTCACCACCTGGGTGCCGAAGTGACTTACCTGACCTGGTCCCTCACCCCCTGGGCGCCGTCCCCTGCTCCTGTTTTGAGCAAAAACAGGAGCAGAAGGCTTCTGCTCTACTTCATGGTCACAGCTGTCAGGCGATTGGGCGTGATATGAAGTTGCTCCTTAACTGATAGGCACAACCAGAGCAGAGGAGGAGCGGCGAGGGACTGGGTAAGGTTAACACTTCAGGGGCATCTTTGGAACTTCTGGATAATGTGAAACCTAGGTTTGGGGGTTGGTAAACATTTCTAAGCAAAGTTTATTTTAGGCTGGTCCACCTGAGCATTGGGGAAGTGGCTGGTTTCTTTGTTGATCACTTCTGAATGTATGCCCTCATGGTGAGTAGGTAAATATTGTGTCACAATGCGACCTGCCAGGACATGTCATGGCAAAAGTAGCCGTGGCCGGCAGTTCACCGTGACTGGTCGTGTGGTCCATAGTAGACCGCACAATCTCTGTGGTTTTCTGACATGTCCTATTGCCCAGTTGCAATGCAATTTTTTGGGCAAAATCAACCAATACACTATCGGTTTATTGGGCAAATAAATAGCATGGTGTGTACACAGCCTTGTGTGCATCTTGTAATCTAACAAACTAAGTTTGAAAAACAAATGACTTCTTGTAAAGGGCAGGGGCATAACTACAGCCCCTCCCCAGCAGGATTGGAGGCTGGGCCCCTGAAACACACCCTTCCCCTCCCGAGAAGATCCACGATCACCTGATCGTGTATATGAAGTACGTATGAAATCCGCAATCAGTTGTTAAAAAGACCATAAACAAACTTCTGGTTAGGTATCTTTACTTCATATGGGTGATCAGGTGGGGAAGGATGAAATCAGTACAGAGTTGGGCATCAATCCGTGTGTGGATCTGTGATGGTTTCATTTTAGATGGATGGTGTATTTGGCTTTATATAACAAGTTTTAGTTCTTCTGCTCACTGCAGTTGGCCCAGACTATATAAATTTGCAGAGAGCAATCAGATGTGAGCTTTTTATAGGATTACCTGTAGTTAGATAACATCCGATTGGTTGCAGCAAAATAGCACAGGCTGCCTCTTATTACATTAGCAGCTGTGAATCTATTCTTTTATTTTCTTTTATTTAACCTACTTGTTTGGGTGCAATTAGTCCACACACAGATGCAATATTAGCGTTGTGGGAAATAATACTCTAGAAAAAGCATATAAACAAATGGAATAAGTAAGAAATGTGATTATAATGTCTAAATGTTGAAATTACATAATCAAAGTCAGATGTAGAAGAGAACGTTGAGTAAAATTTGTCTGATCTCCATTGTCTTACTGTAAAACTGCAAAACCAACAATTCCTTTATAAATCACTGCTACAAAAGGATGTTGTGTTATAGCATGATTATTAAGCAATCTATATTGCTTAATATGGAACACATGTTGGTGTGTCACATGCAAAAAGGTTATTCATCCAAATAAACGCTCAGATAGAGGAAACCATCTTGTTCAGTTTCTTATTTTTTTCAATAAAGATCCACTGGTCCTTGTTTGTTATTCTACCCTTCCATCAGTATTGTTCCAGGAAAAATCAGCTTTGACAACAGTGAATTTGTTTTTGGAAAACAAACCATTAACTATCAGGATGTCATTTTGTCTTCCTGACACTGATCATTGACTTGGCAGAGTAGGATAATCCAAAATGACATTCAAGGCTTTGAAACATCTCCGCCATCCTGTCATCTTGACTGTGAATTCATTGGTTAGCCGGAGTCCATGCACTAGTATGGGAAAGACCGGCGGGGATTGGACTTTCTTTCATGACCCTTGCTGGCTTCCAGCTTGGGACTGACAAAAAGTCAACTGCTAGAAGTTCTTGCTTGCAGCTTGGTTTCCATAGGGATACTGCAATAAGGAGGGGTTGAGGCCTAGGCTCGAAAAGAAGAAGTACCACATCCAACTGTCAAACTTCACGTTTTACTTTCAATATTGCTCCTGTTTTAGGCCTGGAATCGATGTTGTGAATGAGTCTGGTTAGGAATTAATCAGGGGGGTGGTTGTGCACGTGTGACATTGATGGATCTTTTAAAAAAGTTGACTCTGTAATAGACATTATCGTCCTATCATCTGCATTGTGAAGCCTGCAGTCCTGCCCTGTACTCTCGCTGCCTTTGCCGATGATACGGTTTCCACGGCAACTGTAGTATCGCAGCTTCAGTAAATGAATACCATCTTTATAACCCTTCCAAGACTGAATCGCAGTGTTATATCCAATAAATACCTTCCACTTTAACAATAACAATTGCAGATATTTTAGGACTTTCTTTAGTGTCTGAACTTACAACTCTTAACTGTACTTCTCTTTTAGTTCTTTTATATTTAAAGAGGAAATGCAGTGAACATGTGCCTTTGTCTCTGGGTCCTAAATGAAATAACAGACAGAATAGTGATTTGTGATTTTTAAAACAAAAACATAAACGTGAATCTTTATTGTCACTCTAGCTTCTCCTCTCTCTCCTGGCGTCTCTCCTTCCCGTGCATGCGCACCCTAGGCATCAAAAGGGAACAAGAAGGGAAGTCAGAAGAAAGTGACAGACCAACCAACTTCTACAGGCGTTTGCTCTGCTGCACAATAAAGTTGGAACACAATTTCACTATACTGTCATGTTTTAACACTGCAAGTTTTTGTCATTCCAGAGTGGGTGCACAACACACACATTCATATATATATGGGGCCTGTTAAATAAAAGGTGCAAAATGTTGGTTATGTTATTATTCAACAGAAACCAATCAAATGTTATCAGATGTTTTCTAACTGTAGTACAACAGTAAAAAGGTAATATCTGATTGGTTGCTAAAGATTAAAGGTGGGTACATACAGTACAGAGTTTTAAAAAGATTTTTTTTAATATATATAAAGTATGGGCAAACCATGGAAAGACTTACTTCTCCTTTCCTGACAGAAAACCAGAACATTAAAACTATTTTGTAGCAACAACAACCTTAAAAAAAAAAGCTAGAGGTGTTATTAATGCCTAAACCTGTACATACATACATGTATCCATTGGCCTATTAGTGATGACAGGGGATAATAAGGTTAAAGAAATCTTAGAAAAAAATTGCTCCGGAAAGTCATTAAGTCAATGGATAAACATCATTTCGATCCTGTAAGCTGATATTTCACTAAGATTAATATTGTCTCCCTGAGCATGAGGTAGTTGTGTGACAACGGAGCCATACATGTAATTGGTTCATTAACGAACAGACCTCTCATTAACCCAGAACAATAATTTTCCATTAGTAACTGCTGCTGAGTCAAATTCTTGCTTTTCGTTCCTCCAATACAAACTAAGCACACATAGCGCCGTCAAAGATGGATATGCCTGAAGGTTTTACACAGGATAGGCCGCCATAAGATCTTTAGATAAAGAAGGAAGCCTTTACTTTTCTTTAGTTCTGCTCATATTGTTATAACCTTCCCAGACTGATGATGTTAATAAGAAGCTTGGCTTTTCTTCAATTTTATCAAGCCTATCATATATTATTTATAGGCCAGGTTTTGGACATGAGAAGCTCAGCCAGCAGCCATTTTGTTTTTCCTTCTAGGCTCCCCCGCCCTTGAACTCATTAGTTCCTTGGTAGGAAAAAAAAAAACAGATACAATTTCTTAGCTTTTCATTAAAATCATTTTTCTCTTTGTAAGCTCCATATCCGCTACTGGTTGTATTGGACAGAATTCTCCCTTTTCTCCTTTGTGAGTCATTTGCACTGTTTGCATTGCCATTCCCTAGGCCCCTGTAACATCGAAAGGCTGGGAACGCTGGGAAGTTATTGCCTCATAAACTGCAGCTGACTTGCCCAGGGCTGCTTGTTGTTATTGGAAGTCAGGAGGTGGGCAGGGAACTCAAAATCAACTCATAAGTCAGGTGCAGTCCCATTTTGTAACGTATATAGAAGTGCTGCAATGAACGGAAAGAACAAAAGCAACAACATTTTTTAAGTTTAAAACCACACATTAAATGTAATTTAATAACAGAAATACTTCAATTTGGTGCATTTAAATTAAATATTAATAAAGAGGATAAGGGAAATGCAACGTATCTCTGTAACCCACACCAGTAAAGAATATGTGCATGACTGAGCATGTGTGGGTCACATAGTAAATACATTGGTATATGGCCAGCCAGGAGGTGGTGCTGACTTCAAAGGATCCTGGGAAGAAAAACACTTTTTTGGTAAACATTAGGGATAGCAATTCAAATCCTTAGGGATACACACCAGAAGATATTTTAGATTCACGGCACTTTCGGTCGGTCGTCCGAATATATCTCCTGGTGTAGGCCGCCCTATGGGACCGCACAGTCGATCGTTCGCAAATGAATTCGCCGCCACTGGCGGATATTTGTCCCGGCCTAGCACTTGGTTGGGACAAATAGTCCCTCCATGTGTACCCAGCCTTATGTGAACTTTCATTAATAGTAATTAGTTGTCGTTTCCTACTAAGAGTTGTGAAAGCAATAGCAATGTCAAGGTAATAATGATTAAAAAAAACTCTTAATTGCGTTTTATGTGACAACATTTTATCAGGTTAAATGTAATTTTTTGTTTGATTATATTGTAGATATTTGTATTATTATTATTATTATCATTATTTATGGTTATATTATGGTTTACAGTTATCCATTTTACCAGAATTTGTCCCTAGGTAGAATTTGCCCAGCAGGCTGGAAATTTGTCAACTTTGGGGGAGGCAATCTGTGTGGGGTGGTTCTTCTTTTCTTGCTTGTCCCAGCTGTCAAATAGTCACTGTGCCATACCATACACCTACACCCCTGGCCTATCTGTTGTTTTGTTTTTAAACAGAACTGTGTATTTAATTGTTTGTTTACATGGATGGAGGCACACGGCACAGGAACAAATCTCAAACGGGTGCCATTTATCCTAAGGCCGGCCCTGGCACACAGGACCTGAAGTTTCAAGCCCCATTCTCCCCTTGGTTTGCATTCGATTGGCCAGAACACCTGAAGACTGTTCTGACCCAACCCTTTCCATTGGCAGGCAAGACAACCTATGGGAAGGTGTTTAACAGTGATCACAAAAGCAACCGCAACAATTGCTTTGGGGCCCAGAGACAAGAGGCCGCTAACTACACAACTATTTCAATCTACCACAATGTATCAGAAATTCATACATATTTATTTCCATCTGCAAACCCTTCAATATCACATTTATAGAAATTACATAGTGCAGAGCTACAGGGGAGGATAATGAAGTGAACCTGATCTTAGCACAGCTCTGTGCAATGCATTTCTCAATAGCATACCTATCATCTCAAGGTGATTATTCATAGCTATTTATCTGCTCGCATATCGATTTTAATCTGACAATCACCCTAATCCTCAGTTATATTTTGTCATAAAACTGCTCACTCTTATCTCTATTGGGTTTTTGTACAGATATTTAAGGTTCGTACACACACTCAATCTGTAAGCGAGGAATGACCCGCGAAGGCTGAGCGCTACACACGACAATCAGATGTTTGCGAAGGCTGAGCGCTACACACGACAATCAGATGTTTTTGACAAGAAACAACAATGGTTAAGGTTTACGTCTGGCGGATCAACCCACTCCACAAAAAGTAATCACGGGCATGTAATGCAGAGGGAACATGGATGAGATGCTAGGGACATAGAACAATTAGAAAATTTAAAAAAAACAACAAGGCACGGTATAGGCTGGGACAGGTTAGCAACTTTGTTGTAAGTTAGCAAGGGCAACATGCTATAAAGAAGGGAAAAGGCGGGGGCAAGCAGTCCACAGCGGATCTTCCCACCTCCCCGCCCCATTTTTTGTGCTTTCTTTCATTTCTCAATATCTGTAGGTTCCATAGAAGCTTGATGGCACAGCTGGTGGTCCAGAAGTGAGGCAAAATCCACTTACAAATTCGAGGGTTACCGAAATCATGAATTCGATGGTTACCAAAATCCACTTACAAATTCGTGTGTTACCGAGGATTACCGATATCATGAATTCGAGGATTACCAAAATCCACTTACAAATTCGAGTGTTACCGAGGATTACCGATATCATGAATTCGATGGATACCAAAATCCACTTACAAATTCGAGTGTTAACGAGGGTTACCGATATCATGAATTCGAGGATTACCAAAATCCACTTACAAATTCAAGTGTTACCGAGGGTTACCGATATCATCAATTTGATGGTTACCAAAATCCACTTACAAATAGAGATGTCCGAACTTCGCAAAATCCGGTCCGCTCTAGGATCCGCGAATTTCCGTGAAAATTTGAAATTCCGCGAGCGGACCCGGTAAAATGAAAAATATTATCGAAATTACGAGATTTCTTGTATTTTCAAAAATTTTCGAAATAACGATTTAGCGTATTCTCGAAAATTTTTGTAATCTCGTAATCAAAATCTCGTAATTTCAAAAATATTTTCAAAAAACGGATTTTTCGAAAATACGAGTAATCTTCGTAATTTCGAAAATTTTCGAAAATACGTATTTACGAAAATAAGAGACATCCTCGTATTTTAGAAATTTTTCGAAAATACATATTTTTGAAAATTTTCGCAAATAAATACGTATTTTTGAAAATTTTCGCAAATTCGAGAAATCTCGGAATTTCGTAAATTGAATCATGAATTCGATGGTTACTGAAATCGACTTGCATATGTTCTCAGAATCAAAAATTCTGCATTCGAGGTTTACCAAATTTTTTGATTTTCTAAAGTTTCAAAATGTCTGTTGGAACTTCGAAACTCTCAGATTCAATTTAAAAACGGTTCTATTCGAACCCACAATACATCTCTAATAATCATTTCTAAAATAAAAAAGTTGTACATGTTTACACATTAAAGGATATCTCCACTCGTTTTTATAAGTTTTGGTAATCCAGTTCTATTGAAGAACGGGAGGTAAAGGAGCTGTGCCTTACCTTCCGTTCTTCAATAGAACACACAGGAGCCAGGAGAAAAGGTAAGAACTTACCCGCTCGCTCGCTCCCCCGGCGAGTAGTCTGACAGGTCCCGACGGACCTTGTCTTCTATGCGCATGTGTGATCTATGCTGATGTCTCAGATGCAGCTTGATATTGATGTCATTCACACAGTTACATAGTAATGGAGGTTAAATAAAGACACACGTCCATTTAGTACAGCCTATTACAAACCTACTCATTAACATTACCATGATCATCTGTTAGGTAGGGTTAATGAGATGGCTATAAAGGTTGGACTAGATGGACGTATGGACGTATATGAAAACCCCAGATTCCCTAAAGAATCAAGAACACGTGGTAGTGCGGTGCGTCTGTGGTGTGAATGACATTTCCTATTAAGGTGCATCTGAGACATCAGTTTGATATGGCAGCTTTGCGGTTCAGGTTGTTTTTCATGTGTACACAAGGACAGACATCAACCTGCCTTCATTTGAATTAATTTGACAAATTAAGCTGTCAAAAAACCACTTGAATTACACAGACAAGGGGCATCTAAACTGAACACCCCACACAAAGGGATCTGTACCTCATCTCTCCCCCAATGAATTCATTCCAGATGAATTGATGCATTAACTTGCTTGGAACGTTGACAACCAGGGTCTTCTAGCTACTCCTATGTAGAGGAGAAATAGATACATGGCTTTTATTTCCGTACCTGCAAACACTGGGAGAGGTGGCAGATGATTTCTCCTCGCTAATCACCATTTCTGATTGCTCATTCTGTGTAAATGATTGAAGCTCCGGGGAGGAATTTGCTTTAGACAGATTCACGCTTCGAAAAGTTTTTGATTAATAATTTGCAGTGATTGAGATAATCTTTAAATATATTTTTATTTTCCCCTCTTGCTTTTCATACAAGAATATTTTGCACACACTCCTTACCTGGCATGGAATTCTTTATCTGTTGGTTCAGTTTCCTATTCAGATCATAAGTGTTAAAACCTTCATTACAATCTATTTTATCTTAGCTACACACAATCACACAATCACACTCTGACCACATGGAGGGATCAGGATAAAAATGACCTCAAATTCTAGTTACAAGACCAGCTAACGATTGAAGGACAGCCTTAAAAAACTGTCTTTGTTCTGGAAATGCATTGTTGCATGTGTTTTAAACAACACAAATTTGCAATTGTGACTTTAAAGGGGAAGTTAAATGCAAATACATATACTTAATACATAAACAGAATTTTCCCATCCTAATGACCTTAACCTGCCCATTCAGCATTGTGTATGTGTATAAATAAATGCTCCCAAAATACTGACTTCCTGTTTGCAGGACCCCTAATAGAGACCGTTATGGTCTTGCCCTTGACCCAGCGCCTGGGTTGATTCAGTTGCTCAGTAGAGATCTGAGTATCTTTGACCCGTCCAACAGCCAATCAGTAGAAATTACTGTTAGGAACATTCCAAGGAAGTGGTGCAATCTGGGAAGAAGAAGGACCCTTACACTAGCTCACTAACGTCAACAGCAGGGAATAGCAAGGGGTATATTCAACTGATTTTTCAAAATGGAAGAGAATATGTAGAATAACATAATGCATAATATAAAATAAGAATTTTAAATATAATATTTTCCACTGAATTAATGAAGATGTAAAAAAAAATGTTGGCAATGTCCGCTCCAAAAAATACTGACCACAGTGCAAAACAATGACATTGTTAAATATTTTGTAACAATACAGTATTACCAACAGGTGGTGTTTAACTACCATGCCAGTTTTAAAGAGACTTAAGCTGGGTACACACAGTCCAGATTTCTGAAAGATGACAGACAGGATCTGCAAGATCCTGTCTGCCATCTTTCAAAGATCTGCATACACACAGTCCCGACCGTTCTCCCTATGAACTTCATAAGGAGAACGCTCGGGACTGTGTGTTTCCATCGGCCGCGCTAGACTCCTCTATAGGGAGTCTAGCGCGGCCGATGGAAATTTTCGGCCTTTCCCGAACGAGCGTTCGGCCGACCCTATCATTTGGCGGTCGCGCGCTCGTTCGGGAAACGAGCGTACACACATAACGATAAAGCCCCGATACCGTCGGATCCGACGGTATCGGGGCTTTATCGTTAGTGTGTGTACCCAGCTTTAAACTACTATTATTGGTCAGTAATTTTTGGCTGCCTTATAATATGTAAATGCTGCCATTACAAACCTATGGTAAGAAGATCTCCAAAAATGCATAAACACCCCTCAAATTTGATAAAATTGTGGTGATTTTTTTTTGTCATGGAGGTTTATATGGCTGCTCAGTAATTACACAAGGGCCTTAGTGATGTTCAGCTAAAAATGCAATGTGTTGTATATTTGCTTATAGAGTTTTGTTGCATGTTGGCAATGTCTCTGGCTTTTTAGTTTTTATTAGTGTTTAGGAATACATTATAAAGAATCTGTCCTAGCTATTTAATCAGTCAATTTACTTGATTCTAAAGGTTTAAAAATTATAAAGATGGAGTTTTCAATATCCTTTGGTTTTTTTTATGTGCATTCTTTCTTGGATTAATCAATAAATAAAATCTGAAATATAATTTCTCTCTGCCCAATAGACAAAAAAAGGGAGAGCTAGAAACATAGCTCGATACATATATTCAATGTCAATAATACGGCACCACCTACTTTATTCTTTGGTCAGAAATAGCCCTGCTATGAATATCAAACTCCCAGTCCTTTAACACCAAAATTCAATCATAAAACCATCCCAAACAAACATGTAGATCACCAATTATTCCAGCCATGTATCTACACTGAAGGCTGATATCTAGAAGGGTCAATGACTACTTAGTAAACAGTAAGACAAACAATGTACATGGCATCCTCTAGGATCTCCCCATCTTAATTATAAAAGCATGCCTGCCAAATAACATTATCGCCTCCCTGGGAAGTCTCCACCAGTAAAAGTGTACAAAAATGCATACCATAGCCACACACAATACCCAAACCTGACATCTGAGGCTGGAGTATAGCAATGTCAAAGAGCCTTTTGGGAAGGTTTTATGACTGAATTTTGGTATTTAAGGACTGGGAGATTGATATTCATACCAGAGCTATTTCTGGTCACATAAAAAAGATAAAAAAGGTCAGAATGATGATACTGTGCCAGAGTGGGAAGTAGGCACTACCCAAATGATATGTACATATCAAAGGGTAAGACATCTGGTGGTGCCATATTTTTAAAGTTTCCAGCCAATATATTCAGTTTATTATTACCTGCATTGTTAACCAGATATTAAACAATAATTGTTGCCTTCATTCTGGTATCGCATCTCCGTGGATAGCAGAAAATTAGGAAGAAGGAAAGCACCCAAACATAGAAGCTATGTTTAAAACCCCCAAAATCATCTCCTAAAGGTACTTACCGTTCCCTCAGCTGCATCCTAGCATAAGGTGCTTGACCGGCAGCCATGTCAGTGATTGGCTGAATCTCATGCATGTGCTTATATTGAATAAAACATTAAAATATGATTGGTCAATGTATGACCATATGATTGCAAGGATTGAAATATTGTGCAATCAAAATTGGATTTGATCTTTCCAAAGTCCTATATGAAGGGGTGCAAACCTGCGCGAAACTCAGAAGTCATCTAAGTGATGACTGGTGGGCTCCAGGGGTCCATGTCTGTGGAGGTGGGGGAGAACCCCCTGTTAGTGCTAGTGCCACTACACCCCATCCCAGCATTCCCTCGCACCCCCCCTCACCCCCTCACCCAGGCTGCTACATCTGAAGTACGGAACCCAAAGGAAAAGATGACTAAAGAGCATATCATTGCTAGGGTTCCATTTGATTTTGAAATTATAGTAAGTTGTAAGTTGTTCTAAGATCCTTTCACATTTGCCTTATTGGGTGCAAAAAATATATAATTTCACTAATTTACCATCTAAACATGTAATTTATATAAATAGCATTCTATGTTAAATAAAAGACTATCAGGGAGATAAAAATAGAAGTTCTTATGCTAATTTTGCCCCAACCAATCAGATCTTATTTACCATTTGAAAACTAACATCACATTGGTTGGGACAAAGTTAGCACCATTGTTAACAATAAGAACTTTTATTACATCTCCCTGATCATTTTATTAACAATATAGCGTGTTCGTAGAAAGCTAAATAACTGTTAAATTTATCTGACTTCACAGTGAAAGATAAAGGACATTTACACTCACTGCTTAGGTATAAAAAGGACGTTGGCTGCTTACAGATGATAGCAGAGAACATCAGTACACAGAAGAAATGTCTCGGTGTGAAGGAAATTTCAACCTTCTAAAATAGTGACACTGACAAACAGTTGCGGCTGATTAGATCAATAACATAAGAAATGTCTGTCATATTATGATTATGGAACTATCACTTAAAATAATCTCGCTGGGTAATATTTGATTACCTGTGAACACATCATGGTGTTAATTATTACTGTGTTGCTTCTCTTATCCTGAGTTTTATTTTTACAGTATGTGACATGTGAAAGCTCGAGGTAATTTCCAGCATGGCATCAGAGATGGTAAATTCAGTTTGCAGCTTTTTCCAATGAACAGCTTTTTCCATTTAGCACCTATTTAGAAGATGTATTTGACGGGGAATACTCATTAAGTTGGTAACTAAATCATTTAAGTTCAGATTCTTGATGGGAAAAAAAAAAGCTAAACATTTTTCTGAACTAAAGAAATGTTGGTGTATAAAAGAATATGATGGGAATGGTAACTATGAGTGCTATATGCTCTCATAGTTTTTATTTTAAGGGGTATAAAGAATGAGGAATGTCCAATCTAAAATCCAGGTTATGCAGACCACTACAACATACTTACATAGATAAACATTGACTTTTATCAGGTAGTATATGAAATTTCAATATTCAAAAATGGTATCCAATTACATGGTAACTACAGACCTGTAAGTTTGGCATCTGTGCTGGGGAATATCCTAAAATGTTACAGGACCAAACCAGAGGTAGGAATGGATGTGCGCGCCTGCATCTGTGAGTGTAGGTCTTTATGTATCGCTATGGTTAATGAATACCCTATTGGTGGACAATGTGTAACCCGTATTTGTTGTGTTGTTGCCACCTGAAAGGATAATTTAGCACATACTATGTAGCACACTTCAGAATTGCATAGAGCTTGTTAAAGGGATGATTGTTTTCATACATGCACATGGGAAAGATCGACAATGTACAAAACAATTATACGTATACATATTATAGGGCATGTCCATCACCCCCCACACTGACAATTATGTTAAGGAAACCCAAACCCCCAAGCTTCTCCGATTTTTTGTTTTATGCCTCCTCTGCAAGCTCAATGAGCTTTTCAATGCTGATGCAGCTGGACCAGAAAGCAGACATTTATCATTGGCCATGACGTCACCATCATGGTCAAGTCTGACGCTGCTTTTATAAAGGAGGGCATCTGCACATTGAGAGGACAATGTCATGTTTAAGGGGTCCTTAAAGGGCATCTATACTGAAAAAAACCCTAATTTTAAATTGACCATTACTGTAAATTATAATTCTTCCCAAACACCCCAGTACCATTTTTTTTAGTTGATCTGCCCCCTATTACTTTATAAAACCTCATACATTTCACCTGTCAATTATGTGTCTTGTTCTCATAAACTATTCTTCAGTTGGTTTGTGGGGGAAAAAGTCAGGTCAGATGGAAGTGGGTGTGGTTAATAGAGGGAAATGGGATACTGCACCTGAGCAAAACATGTGCTGCATTGAAGTCATGCAGCAACAGACGCACTCCCCAGAGTAAGTGCTACTTACACATATTTATTTATACATTAAAATGAGGAAAGGTAATTTTTTCAGTATAGTGTCCCTTTAACAGTATTATCAAAGGCAATCTTTGTGTTCTGTTACTAATGTCCTATTTCTTTTTATCTGCTTCATAGATAATTCAATGTTGATTATTACTTAACCTAAATAAAAAAAAAAACCAATGAAATAGACAAATACGGATCAATAAAGATATAAAACCAAATCAATGGAGGTGAGTGGGGACCATTGAGATCGATCTAAAAGGGGTTTGGTGCCCCTGGCCCTTTGATTAGTTAAATGATTTTGAATATCTGAGAAAAGTTGGGAGATGTTTGTTCATTGACTGAATCCTCAGCTTGACAATATGATTGGAAATAAAGGTCAAGTTTATACAATAATAATTCTGCAATAGCTAGAAAATAACGGAATTAGAACATGTTGCCACATTCTTGAGCTTTTATAATTTATTATATTTTGTTCCAATAATATTATCAAGCTTTAGTGGAAGTGAATAAACAACAAGTGGAACAATGAAATGTATAAGAGTGAAGGTTGATAGATAGCCATTTATGTTACTGCTGTCTGTTTGTGTATGTAAGGCGATAGTAAAATGGGGAACTTACTGGAATTTGCTCCAAAGACTGTCAGTCTTACCCAAATTCTATGCACAAGACTCTTATTTATCAGGAGTGGCCCCCGCATATGTTGGAGGCAGGGTTTTGCTGAACTACCACTATAGGTAGAATGCAATAATGGGCGCCAGTGGTTCTTGAACTTAAAGGGCATCTATACCGAAAAATAGGTTATTTTAAATTGACCATAACTGGAAACTATAATTCTTCCCAACCACCACTGTATCATTTTTTGTTGATCTGCCCCCTATTTCTTAAGATATCCAATATAACTTTTTCTATTTCAGTTGTCAATCAAGTTCCTTGCTCAAAAACTATTCCTGGGCCCTATATATCATAATATCTATGTTAGTGCAAACAGTAAAAACATGGGGGTTTTAGTTACAATTTTATGCATAAAAGTGAAAAGCCTTCCAACCACGTCAAGGTAACCCCAGTATGGAAGGTCCTAACAGTTAACCTTGGGTCATTTATCTGGGCTGACACTCCCTGCTTGGTTGCATTTTCTTGGGAATGTTTTCTCCCTGACCTTGCATTGGATTCGTATTACAGGCTATCACTTCCCCCCGCCTACTGGCTTTTAACAAGGAGGGAAGAGGCTTCTCATCCAATGCTTAGTATTCAAGGCATAAGACATCCAATTAAAGGTGTTGGGGGTGCTACTATAATACAATATGTACAATTACTTCATAAGCACCCTACAGCATGTATATCGCTAAATGGATCTATTTCACAACCCTTCTCACTCCAAAGAAGAACTCACCAAGGCTGTCCGCAATAGCTATTGAAGCCCTAGCCATTAAAATCCGATCCAACTCCAACATTAAAGGCCTGCAGATAAACTCTCACATAGAACTTATAGGACTATACGCAAATGATGTAGTACTGCACCTGGACGCTACCAAACTCTCTCTTGCAGAAGCACTACAAACTGTTACAATATTCGGATCCTTCTCAGGACTTCAAATGAATTGGACTAATTCCACACTATACCCAATTGATGAAAATGCTCTAAACAACTTGAACATACTATGGCTGATTCCAGTGGTCCCCGAATTCAAGTACTTGGGAATACACATAACCAAAAACCACAAAGAGTTTTATAACTTGAACATAGCTCCACTACTAACAGAAAACTGCTTCATTGGCTACACTTACCTTTAAATCTCATCGGCCGCATAAACGTAGTAAAAATCTTTTTGCTGCCCAAACTACTGTATACACTACAACACACCCATAGCTACGTACCCAACTTTTTTCAAAGCCCTCAATAGCATGATAATTCCCTTTCTATGGAAATATAAAAGAGCTAGAGTCAAACTACAACAATTGCAAGCACCCAAAACGCACGCTGGCCTAGCCCTGCCTAATTTCCAACTCTACTATCTAGCCAGCCAAATCAAGCTGTTGAGATGTTGGCTATCACAAACAGAACCACCAACGCAATCTCAACATATGCTAACTAAATACCACAAAGGAACAACCCTTGCTCACATGCAAAACCCTGAAGCCCATACTTACGGATCAGCAACAACCCTGCATACACAGGCAGTCAAAGTCTGGAAAGAAATAAACAAAATTATTCCAACATCAGCTATGCCAACGGTAACGCCACTATGGAACAACCTCAACTACCCACACTTAGCCAAATCCCCCTATCGCAAGACTGCACCAGGAAAGGTATTAAAACATTTGGACATGTCATACAAAATCATAATATAAAATACTATGAAACACTAGCTAATGAATTCAAATTATCCTCATTCTATAAATTCCGATACTATCAACCAAGACACTGCTTGAAAATGGAATACATCCAATGTATGCAAAACACTGTCAAAAGCAATGGTAGGCCCAAACCAGCAAACACTGACAACCAAATGGATAAAACATATACCATCGCTCGATGCAGAACAAATAGAAGATTTTTGGCCTACTGGAACAAGATAACTGGAACAAACATACAACAACCCTAATCTACTGTTTTATGCACATAAAGCTATTATTCTCAGATGGATGTCCCCAGAACCCCCACAAAGAAAACAATGGATCAACCTGGTAAATACAGACCTAGCATACTTCAAAATTCTTTATCAACACAAATACAATAAAATCTGGAACCCATGGATCAACTCAAACTCAACATCAAATGGATAAATGACCGGGATACCCTGGGTGACCCCCATCCCCTCTCCCCCTCTACCCCCCTTCCTCCCTCCTACCCACCACTCCCCACCCCCGACCTCCTTCCCCTAAATACTAAGCCACACTTAATATAATATACCAAACTAAAGCAAATGTCATAAATAAAACTCAATGAAACATGTATGTATATTGTTTTTCTTTTGAATTTCACTTTATTTAGATTCTACTAAAACACAAAGATGTACAACTGTTATAAATCTAACTACCTGATTACAATATGAAAAGTACAAAGTAACGTAAACAAATTGAACAATAATGTACATCTTACAAAATAAACCAAAGTTAGAAAGCTGCAGGTGCAGGTCAGGACAGGTAGCGTGTGTGGGTCTGTTAAATTCTAGCAGGGAGATTCAATAAAGGTTTTTATTGTTTAAAATGGTGCTTTTATTGAATAACCCTGTAGGTGTGGGGCACTGTGGGTGCAGGTAGGATCAGGTAGGGTTGCGAGTCTGTTTAATTTTTGAGTGCAGATAACAGTTTTTTGGTTGATTGGTGATTGCCCCAATCAGAAACTACTGAGCCCAACAAGGTTTTGATTGGGAAAAAATGGGCAACGTTGTGTGTTCTTTAAGTTTCTAAAAGAAATCTCCTAAATGTTTACAGTGAAGGACTTTCCCTATCTACCAACAAGGTCTAGGATAGAGCTAAAACACAGATTCACATGGTGAAGTTCTTACATAATTTAGTACCACTTAACCACCAATCAAATTACTTAAAAGGGCAATGAGATGTCTCGGAAAGGTTTTTTGAGCATTCCCTTACATTACATTTGGATTACTTCATTAGTACCAGGGATGAACCATAGTTCATCTCTATTCGCACTGGTCAATACATAGAGAACAAACTCTGCCGTGGATCAGTTTTAAAATTATTTTATAAATACAGTAAGTGCTGTATTCTACTTTTATTGTTTTGTTTAACCAATAGTTTGTCTTTTCTGCTACTCTACCAGTGGATTTGTAATACCGTAATATTGCTAGGATTACTGCAAGTAGCAACATAAACTTGTTGTTCTATTTTTAATCATTTCTTTTTCAAATCTGCATACTTTTTTAGTGCCAGTAATTAAAATACTACTTGGATATACAGTAATATACGGTAGTAAAAAAAAACAGTTTAAACACAAATTAATAATTTAAATTGGCCATAACCTAGTGGGTTTTGAGGTAAACTTTCCAGTTTGAGTAAACTTTTCCACTTGACAAAAATTGTGACTCAAAGAAAAATAAAGCAAATATAAAAGGTTTGGGATTTAAATGTATGTAAATTAGTGAGGAGGTCACTGATGTCAAGCAGTTAAAAATGTGTCCTGATTTGGGGATTTATATCGCTAAATTTTTTGACCTCTTTAGAATTATTGTAAACTGGCTCCATATTAAGCTCTGCTGCATTCTGGGACACATACCAAAAAACTGTTCAAAATCAATTGGGAGGTTAATGTTTCTACTACTTTGACATTTACTCTGCACAAAATGTCTATACAGCAAACCAAACAGATCAAAACTTCCTGTCCAATGAAACTTCATTTTTAAAGTAAACTTTATATACTGTACCATTGAATGGGTACAAGGGTATCAAGGAGATTCTCAAGGTGGTTTTAAATATAAGCCAAAAATGTTGGAGTCTAGAGCTAGTAAGATATTGTCTTGTTCACAAAGCACTGGTAAGGCCTCATTTGGAATATGTGAAGTTTTGGAATATTAACAGGGCATATTTGAAATGAGAAGGGCAACTAAATTAATAAGGGAAATGGAAGGGTTTGACTATGCAGAAAGATTAGACAAGTTAGGACTTTTTACCCTGGAGTTTCTGATATATTGTTCACCGATATATCATTTTAGAGGACACACAAGCATCCTTTAAAATTAGAAGAAAAGATGTTTCAGAAGATGTTTCAGCTTCAGGTAAGAATTAACAGCAGATGTGAAGGACATATTGTGGTAATGGGAAGTTCATTGGATAGTTTCAAGAGTGGGCTGGGTAAGTTTTTACATTTCCTAAAATATTGAAAATGACTGATGTTAATAAATGTATTTCTTGTTGATCCAGGAACTGGTTTTTTGAGTTTGCAATGACCGGGCTACAGTTACTTTGTTCTTTACACAAGTGTTAACACAACATTCTTTCCAGGATATCTCTTGTATTTGGTTATTTTAACTGTCCAGTTTACCCTAACTCCATTTGTGTCAGGCCAATCAGAAGACAAGCTCCACAAGAAGTGTGTGTGCTAATTTCCTGGTTCAGCATTGGGTTGGAGCTAGACCCAATGACAGTTTGCTGGTGTCCTCCAGTTTCAGTTAGACTTTTGCTATGATCATGACCCTGTTTAAAGAGAAAACATTTTGCAAATTCCTCTATTAATCCAGTTCACCCCTTCTGTCCATGGCCTCATGTGACCTTTTAGCAAGGGTCTAACTACCAGGGAATCCGACCCTGTGACCACAAAGGGGGCCCCATCACCTTATATCCCCTATGCAGGAAACTTACTGTAGATTCTTCAATCTATCTACAGTGTTAAAACAGAATTGTTTATCTGCCAACAGGATGGAGAATAAAAAAAAACATCCAAAGCATTAATCCTACAGAGCATAAAATGTGAGGTGATAACACTTCCCATAGTGGATTCTCTATGGTACACTCATACTATTTCCTATTATAATTGGCAAAAGTAAGAGAGCTGCTTCTCTGAGCTATGTAATGCAATGTAATGTAGCAAGGCGTAGCACACACACTGCTGACCTGTGCAGAGCTGCGCTCTTATTGACCCGACGCCCACGGAGATTATAGGAGCACATTAGTTCCCTGCTCAGCTCTTTCACCTCTCCCCACGAATGTTTCTCCCAGACGCACAAAATTTCATAGAAAAAGGCTTCCATCCAATCTGGGTTGCAGGCCTATTTCGTAACATTAATTCTCTCCCTCGCTGACTGCCACATCAATTCAGTATTTTATAAACTATTTCAGGGATCCGATTTATCAGGCCTGACAGAGCTTCACACTGAAATAAACAGCGTCGCCGAATCTGATCTCACTCGGTGCTTTCTATTTATCATTATTTAATTCAAGCCCTAAAATTCTCTGACATTATTAATAGTAAGATGAATCACGGGGGGGGGGGAGCAGAATCTGTGACCAACGAGGCTGAAATAATCCATTTTGGTGAAAGTGTCTACGTTGAATTGCATTCCCTGATGGGTAAGTCTCTCTGTCATTAGCCACTCCATATGCATGGCTGCTGAGGAACCAAACCATTTAGTCCCCAAATAGTAGGGGGAGATTTGCAATTCCCTATCGTACAGTTAACACACCAAAGCAAAGGTGACTAGACACATCCATAACGCCGCCGTCAGTTGAATTTAAATGTGCTAATTTAAACCTTTTGTACTTGATTAACTTTAAGGTGGCCGAGGTTGACATTTTGTTCTGTGCCGACAAGGAAATCGGATTGGTTCACTGTAAGGGCAAACTTACTTAGCATCAGTAATAAGAGATAATCGAGAACCTGGTAGGGACAAGAACGCCTAATAGCAGGATTTTGTAACCTCATTAGCTGCGTTTCGCATCTCATTTCCCTCCTTACAAGCAGAACAAACCATGGAACTACTTATCGTTACAGTGACGTAGCCCTGAAAGAGTAAATTGGCGGAATAGGGCTGGAATTGATAGGGTAAATGTTCCTGTGCTAAGCGTACATAAAAGGTAATAAAGTTATTCATTTCCCTCCATGCTTTAGATTATAAGGACCCCACAGAAGGAAAAACACAATTTACAATCCATCAAAAACAGTGCAGTGTCATCACCACCACCATACGCACACACACACACACACACACCTCAACTGGAAATTAGGGTCATTCTGCCTGATCAACCTATAGATGAGACAGCTTGACAGGAGCAATCGGCAGCACAGCAACATAAAATATAATTACAGAAGAACTGACTTGCACAAGTCTTAACGTCTTCCCCCAGCACAGTGAATCATCTTTATCACTCGGTTCTCAGCAAAACAGACAGAATGATCTGCTGCCATTGTGACAGATTTTTTTTATTGCTAATTAAAGGGATGGAGGGCCTACCTACAGGCACACAACACATGTTCTGATCAAGAACTGCACAGAAAGAGAAAATGTTGCTTATACCCTTGAAATGTAAAATTTTATGTTATCACCCCCAACCCGAAAACTGACATTGTTTGAAGGCTAACAGATGTAGGACTAACTGACAAAATGTTCTTCCTCCATTCTCTGCCACTCAAAAAGGTTCCGTCTGCACAATTTTTCTGAGCTTGTTACGAGCTTGCACGTGCCTAAAGGAGGCAGCTAGTTAAATAAATAGCATTCAATCATTGGCTGTGGTGTCTACTCTTCTTCCTTATGTATCTGCCATGTGTTAATCCCCATCACGATCAGATGCTCCCGTTAACAAACCTTTCCACTAATGTCTGCTCCATCTCTACAATGTAATCTAAATCGTCATCCAATAAAACTCCAATACGCAGAGATGAGCAAAGTGACCTTGCAAAGAATATAGATAAGCCAGGTAGCTGAAAGGACTTCCAGGAATTTCCACTATGGAAATGGATTTTGGGGTTTTCAGTTTAATTGAAGAAAGGGGGGTAAATAGTATAGTATAGTATAGTATTTGAGGTTGAATAGAGACATACGTCCATCCAGTCCAACCCATCTAGCAATATCCTCATTTCCTGCCTAACTGTTGATCCAGAGGAAGGCAAAAAAACCCCACCAAATTTATGAAGGGGGAAAAAATTCCTTCCTGACTCCAAGTGGCAATCGGAAATTTCCCTGGATCAACTCTACTTTATGTATCAATACCAGTAACTTGCAACATTCCTTGTTTGCAGAAACTCATCCAGCTTTTTTTTGAAACTGACCAATGAACCTGCCATTACAACGTCCACTGGAAGACAGTTCCATAGCCTTACCGTTCTCACAGTGAAAAACCCTTTCCGAGCTTGAAGCCTAAACCTTTTTTCTTCAAGTCTTAAGGGATGTCCTCGTGTCCTTTGACATGTTCTATTGGTGAACAATGCCCCAGATAGTTTATTGTATGGCCCGTTAATGTATTTATACACAGTAATCATATCCCCACGCAAGCGCCTTTTCTCCAGCGTACATAATTGTAACTTTTCCAGTCTCTCTTCATATTCAAGCTCCCCCAATCCCCTTATTAATTTAGTTGCCCTTCTCTGAACCCTTTCCATTTCAAACATGTCCTTTTTGTACACAGGATTCCAAAATTGCACTGCATATTCCAAATGAGGCCTTACCAATGCTTTGTAAAGAGGGAGAATTACATTTTCCTCCCTTGAATCCATACCTCGCTTTATACAAGACAATACCATGCTGGCTCTGGCTGTTGCCGCCTGGCACTGCTTGCTACCTTTAAGTTTCTTATCCACCAAAACTCCAAGATCCCTTTCCAACAGGGATTCACTTAACACAGAGCCATTTATAGTATAAGTAGCACAAGTATTTTTAAGTCCAAAATGCATCACCTTACATTTATCAACATTGAATTTCATCTGCCACTTAGCAGCCCAATGTGATAATCTATCTAGATCCCCTTGCAACGATTGCACATCCTCTGAAGTTTTTAATGGTCGACAAAGTTTTGTGTCGTCAGCAAACACAGAAACCTTGCTGACAATACCCACTTCCAAATCATTAATAAATAGATTAAATAGAAGCGGCCCCAACACAGAACCCTGTGGCACCCCACTTAGCACTTTAGTCCATAATGATGAAGCCCCATTAACAAGTACTCTCTGCATCCTATTCTTTAACCAATTTTCTATCCATGTACAAATGTGACTCCCCAGACCAACAGACCTTAGCTTATTCATTGAGCATTCTCCCTATGAACTTCATAAGGAGAACGCTCGGGACTGTGTGTTTCCATCAGCCGCGCTAGACTCCTCTATAGGGAGTCTAGCACGGCCGATGGAAATTTTCGGCCTTTCCCGAACGAGCGTACGGCCGAACCGATCGTTTGGCGGCCGCGCGCTCGTTCGGGAAACGAGCGTACACACATAACGATAAAGCCCCGATACCGTCGGATCCGACGGTATCGGGGCTTTATCGTTAGTGTGTGTACCCAGCTTTACTGAGATGGTGTTCTTACATCTGGTAAGCATACCAAGACAATAGGTAATAGGATACGTTAAGAAGGTGTAAAGTTGTTGGGTGTAGTGCATCCTGCGATCTCAGCCAAGTGTTGAAACTATTTCACATAACCCAATTGGGTGAGACTCCATCCTATATGAACAAGTAAGACTGCATTATTTACAAATGACAGCAACAAAATAACAAGAGAAAAAGAAGACTAAGCGTAAGCGAGAGATATAAAGGTGAGTGAAATAAATTATGTCTTGCAGCCTTGGGGACCAGGTTTCCTTATGTTAAGCTCCAGACCTTTCGGGATAGATTTATAAATATAGGTTGTGGAATCAGTTTGTCCGTGCTATTAATTTGCAGCAACCAATCAGATGTTAGCTTGTAAATGGGTTAAAGCAGGGTTAACATGGGTTAATCGAAACTATATGTTCCTTCATTAATCTTCAGTCTATCCAAAATTACAACAGTATATAGGGGGGAGCATGCCCACTGCTGGGACAGAGCATCTTCATCAGCTTCATCATAAGCTCCACCCCTAAATGTCTAACTCATTTTTAAAGCTAGCCAGCTTTTAAAGTCTGAAAAGAAAACTTTTGTCTTTCTTTTTTAAGTTGCCCATAGGTAGATGAAAGGATAGAGAATGGTTGCAGGTTTGTACATAGCTTCTGAAATGATAGATTTTGGGGGGTGGGGCTTCTTACACAGAACATCATGTGTCTGTCACAGAGACTCAGACAGAGGGGACAGACCAGGAACTGTAAATTTACAAGCCTATAACTTAAGATCCAGAGAAGCTAAATACATCATTCTAGGCTTGTTCAAAGGTACTAAAGAGCTATGTTATATAGAGACCACAGTTACCCTTTAAACTTAAATAGATTCCTCTCCTAGACTAATAACCCACTCTCTGGATGTCAGTTCAACATAGCAAAAAGTGGACAGGTAGTAAAATGTTTTAGAATGACACTGTCCGTATTATACACGTTTATTGTACTGCATATCATATGCAGTCATACACTGTATAGAGACTGCATACACTGTATAGAGATATCAGTTGTGAGCCACACAATTATGAGGTGAATGGTAAATAGCACCACAGTTACAGAGTAATTCCGTACCAATGATTAAGGAGCACAATAACAATATAGCAATAATCCTTTATAATTGTGTCCCAGAGTAATAGACATACTTCAAATACCCAAGTGTGCAATTGTTGTGTGGCTGCTGCAGAACCTTTAAGACTGTTGGGAAACAACCCTGCTAATTGATAAATTGTTCTCTTTTGGAGGATCTGTGCAATAGATGTCCTATCATCTGGTGGTGGACCTCCTCTCACACACCCCATTATACTGTGTGTGCCCTGTGTAGGTTGGTGCCATATTTTGTAGAACTTTTCTCTACTTCTCTAATAGGATCATGGGCACAAGCCTGTGATTCATCTGAGGGAGAGGCTAGCAAAGAGGGGGTAGGGCCTATTTAAAATATTTGGGGGCTCCTGGGCAAAAGATCACAACCCTCAACCATTCAAAGACTATTGTTTGGGGCCCTACTTAGGAATTAGGGCTCTGAGCACCAATTTTTAAATTGTCCCTCATTCAACTGAGGTATCTGCTCTGCACAGAACACCTTTTACTACATCATTTAATATTTCAGGGACTGTTCTCGATTGCACTGTGCAAAATACCGACCAATACCATCTGTTATTTTGCCACTGAGCTGTATCGGACATAGAATATAACAGCGCCCTTTAATGCCATAAAATAATGGTATCGGACAAATCTGTAATCAATTTATTTTTGGTGGGGAAAAAAATCCTTTCTGCCCTATATATATGCAATACAGCAGTGCACTAGGTCTTCTTTTAAAGTGCTTTATACACACACACACACACACACACACACACACTGTGCACTGCTAGAAGAGTGGGTCTAGATGGGAGCTGATGGGCTGCAACTGCTGTATGTGTTATGGACGAGTTTTGTGTCTTTGATAAATGAAAATGGGGGTTGGTTTTGGTACTTTTAATTTCTATTTAAACTGACTGCCAAACCTTGTGCCAAAATACATATTAGAACACATGCACAATAATATTTTTTTTTTTAAAAATGCTTTAGAAACCTTTCCATTTATACAGATCCCATTGATCATACTGTAACAGCAAGAAGATATAAAGGTTAACAATCTCATTTTAGCCACCATGTGCCACTTGTTCCCAGTTAACAAAGCTTTGAAATTATCTTTAAATACCAACATGATTCATACATACACATGACACTGCATGCCATAAAAATACCAGAATGTCTTCAAATTGGTTTCCCAGTAAGCTTTGCATACTGCCAAAGGCCATTAATATAAAATCAAGAGAAACTTTTCTTTTTAGAGACGGACTATCTCCTCCAAGGTTAGGGAATTGCCATTTGGTCATGTATAAAACAGGTCTAACATAAAACTCAGAGACCAATCTAGTGAAAAAACCAGGGGGGCAAGATCATGTAGCGTAGATTTAGTTTTTTTTGGTAGCATGGCAAGCATGACAGATTGGTTTACTGTTGGTGGCTTCCTGACTCACTTTGCTCTAGCCAAACCCTCTCTAGCCAACATGAAATGTCTGGCTTCTTCTGGTAACACCTCAATTCCACATCTAATTAGTTCTCTCAATCCATTGGTGGACCACACGGTAGATTTTAGCCTGTTGACCCTCTCTGGGGGATTCTTTACATATTAGGCAAGGTTTGTATTATTTTTTATTTTCATAAAGAACATAAACTTCTTCAATTATTTAAAATCAAGGAAATCCCTCCAAATAAACAAATTCAGTTTTATAAATATGCCTTTACATGTCATGTTCCTGTCTAAGCTATAAGTCGGCCATTCTTTTAAGACGTACATGCTCCCAATGAATGACTATAATGGAAGAATATCATTATTATAAGTGGCGCTGCCCTTCTAGAATCCATGCAAATGCCATGCATCCCACGAAGTGCACTGAAGTAGTATCTAATTAATCAACATTTGAGTTCTGGGGGCTACGTTGAAACATCCTATTGCAGTCCCACTCATCATCTTAGATGATTATCAGGAAAATATTATAGAACATTTCAAAATAAAAAATGGCACATCAGCATGTGTCAACCATAGATAGGTTTGGCTTGACCGCGTACTGTAATTGCTGACAAAAATGTCCATTATACCGGTAACCCAATCGGCACTAATTATCTTGATGTTCCTCTAGGCTTATTATTAATCCGCTGGTGGTAAGTAGTACGGCTCTCTCTAACATTTTGTACCATATGTTTTACTTTGATACAAACCCCTGTGATAAATCTGCCAAGTCTTTCGGGGTGGAGAGAAAAAAAAACAGACATTAGCATGAGCTGTACCCATTATAACTGGCTTTATTAAATCCGTTTTTCACCTGTCATGCAAAACCTTTCTCTGGATCAGAGGTGATTAGCAATGTGTGACAAGCATAATTAGTTGTTTTTTCTCTGTCTTTTTTTCTTCTTCTCCTTCACATATGAGAGGTGCTCACCCTACGAAAACAAATATCTCAATCTACTTCTTACTGACAGTGGTGGGGGGGTTCTCATTAAAGTCCATACATGTTAAAATTAATAAAAGAAATTAAATAAAAAAAAAGATTATTTGAACCTAGAAGAATATGGTATTTTTAATTTAATTTTATTCATTCTAAATAATTCTTACTCTTGCCTCTTTCTTTCAGCTGATCCCTGTGATTACTTGCTGTGAGGTTCTGATTGATGTCCAGTCAAGTTTAGCTTATTAAAGAAGACGGCAGCGCTTAAAAGAAAAGCAATAACCATTTCTTTGATAGAATTTAAACACCTAAATGTTCGGAATATATTCTGCATCCTGATTGTTATGGAAAGACTGTTTTCTGTCCTTAGAAACATTAGCTCCCATTTAGTTGGTATGATGGAGCTAAAATGTTCTTTTGATCCAATTCCCTTATTATTGCACGTTGACTGTACAGACAGGGGTGTAACTGTAGGATGGTCCTCTCCATCACAAAGCCAAAACCCAAGTTACATCTGCGCTTACAGATGTTTGCAGGAAGTAAACATATGTGCAAGTAGAAGAATATTCCTACATCCTGTTTTCTGCACTGCAATAGGTGCAGCGAGCTGTCAAAGAGCCATTATTGCAGTGGCTGACAGCTCCCTCTCGCCCCTAAGTCTACCCTGCCTTTTTCTCTAACTTAAAGGCTAGGTATACTGGATTTTTTAAATTGCTGCTAACTAGAAACTATCATTCTTCACTGTACTGTACTGTTTTTTTTGTTGATCTGTCTCCTATTTCTTTAGAAATCACATTGGAATCGTTCCTTCAAGTGCCTTATTATCATAAACTCTTCTGCTCTGTGCAAGCACTGGATTTTGCTGTAACTGTAAGGGTCGCAGTATGTGTGATTTGGAAGATGGGAAATTACCCCTCTCAGTGCTGGATGATAGTCATTACTGAGCATTCTCAGTTTAAAAAAAAGTCAGGTCAGAGTTGGTTAAAAGAGGGAGGAGATATTGAGGCTGAGCAAAACAAGTACTGAATTGAAGGTATGCAGCAACATACACACATCAGAGTAAGGGCTACTTTTATGTTTTTAATCATAGATTAAGATGAGGCAAAGTTATATTTTCAGTATAAGTACCTTTTAAGAAAGAAAGATTATTTTTTCTTTATCCCTGTGATGACATACAACATTGGCTATCTTGTATACATATAATATCATTATATAGCGCATCACTTTTTGTGTACTCCAGACTCTATAAATCATCACGCAGAACTGTTATAATTGAATACAGCAAATGGAGAGCAGGACGACATAAATGCAATCACTGGCTGTCAATTCACAGCACATTTCTGTACACACAGAATGGGGGAAAGATTGTCTCAGTGATTACCTTCTGGGGGATGGGGCTCATTTCTAACTCAAATATTGATGGAAATAATATCACTTTGCCAATAACTGCCATGTGGATTTCTTGCGTGTGTCAATTTATTTCCTCGAATGTTGCAGTTTCTCTGCTGACCTAAAGCGGTAATATGTCTTCCAATGATGGGCAGTTTTCTAAGATACTGTATATCATGTGGATGGAATAAAGTCCACTTATAAAGTCTTCAAAGAGGAATTTACAAATATAAATCAATTTTATCCTCAAAGCCTTTGGAAATTTATCGTCTTATTTAATGGTAATACACATTTAATTAAATAGTCTAAGGCCAATAGAAGGCACAATTTTTTTTGACTTTTCATAGAAAAGAGTGAATAGATCATCTTAGACTGGAATCCATATAGATTACATGTACACATCATGGTATTATCAAAAATCTTGGCAGGGTATAAAAAAATGTGACATATATCAAAAGGCAGCACACTTTAACATATCAGCAGTAATCTGTACCTCATCTAGCACATGCTAGGACATTTCCCTTAAAGGATAAGTGCTCTGTAAAATCAAGTTATGTTCATTTGGAAGCTGCAGCTTTAAAAATACCGTTGCCATATTATTTTTTTACCTATGCCCCTCCAGAGCCTAGCTTTGTGCCTTGGAAGTTGCTGACATCTTGTTACTGGTTTGCTGAATGTTAAGCTCCGCCCCTCTGAGATTTCCTCTGCTTTCTCCTGCTTGAACCTCAAACAGTAATGCTTGTGAGTTCCGTGCACTCTCCTGCTTGAGCCTCAAACAGTAATGCCTGTGAGTTCCGTGCACATGCACGTGCACGGAACTCACAGGCATTACTGTTTGAGGCTCAAGCAGGAGAGTGCACGGAACTCACAAGCATTACTGTTTGAGGTTCAAGCAGGAGAAAGCAGAGGAAATCTCAGAGGGGCGGAGCTTAAAATTCAGCAAACCAGTGACAAGATGTCAGCAACTTCCAAGGCACAAAGCTAGGCTCTGGAGGGACATAGGGAAAAAATATGGCAACGATATTTTTAAAGCTGCATCTTACAAATGAACATAACTTGATTTTACAGTGCACTTACCCTTTAATTACATGAGGTTTATTTCCCAGCATTCCACTATCACCCAGTTTGGCCACTGACCAATATGTTCATCACACATGCCCAATGCTAAAATACATCAGGAATTTGTTACAAAAGACCACACCCACTAATAGTCTATAGCCAACCCTGTCACAGATTAGGCCAGATTAGCAAGTGACAGAGGTCAAGAGTAGATATGTTCGAAGCTTTGTTCCATTTTAGGGTTTACGGATCTCTGAAATAATCTGAATATCCGGAAATCTGAAAACAGAACATAATTTTGAGGGTTCTGAACGTATTTTTGGGGGTTACCGAAAGTACAGGGTTATTTTTGGTAATCCTTGAAAATAACCTTGTACGTACGATAACCCTCAGGAAACTGCTTTCGAGTTTCCCTTCGTATTTTCGAGGGTTACCAAAAATAACCACCTAGTTTCTGTATCCATTAAAAGTAAGTTTGGAAGTTCCTGAAATCCAAATGGTCCGCTCGGTTCTGGTGCAATATTTGGATTTCGGAATCGATTAAAAGAGGTGTGGCCTAACAGCATGCAATCACAAGGTTTCTGTTCTTCAGGATGTTTCATTTAATTTCATGCTGTTTAATGATTTGGTATATTAAAGTTAACTGAAGTTTTCTTTGGGGGGGGGGGATGCTTTTCGGTTGTTAAAGTATGAAATATTATTTTGTCTCACTTGTGTTTGTTATTGCAATATAGACCATTTTTACCAACAGTAACACATTTCCTTGTGTATTTAAGAGTTAGAGGAAAGTGCTGTGAGAGGCTGTTTTTTTTTTAGACGAGCCACAGAGAAATATCAATATAACTGGTAGAGTATGATGGGTGAGAAGGTGATTAAAACTGTATACAGTTGGTTTTGCACTAGGAACTTCAGGCTTAGTTGGAATAATAAGGTTTCTCCCCACCACCCTCTGGCTGGATCCAATGCTAAGAGCTCTACATTTGACATCCTTAAGAAATAATTAAATAACATATTCAACTGGGAAGATTGTAAACTTACAGCGTTTGTCAAGTAAATATCTTAAATAAAACATAAATTACAGACGAAAAGGCTTCTCTCTGTAGAATGTAAAGTTTGTACAAAATGCAAAACCTAGGGAATCAAACAAGACTTTATAAATATAAAAAACCCTATTCTATTGACGTGTAATATCCTGCATGCGGGGAAATGTAAATGTGGAATATACAGTGAGAACTCAATAGGAAAAATAGAGAAATTTGCAGCATAAAAAGATGGAGATTTGATGAGATTCCACTGACTTGCACCTTTTAACCCTTTTAAAGGGCAACTATGCTCTAAAATTAACTTCCAATATCATTTCGTTGAGGAGCTATAGCACAAGAAGATTTTATTTGCCAGGTTAGTCCTGGACATTCCTGTATTAAATATAGTCCTGAAGCACTAATGAAGCCTGGTAGAAGCAGGAGGTAGGACTGATCAATCCTACCCCCCTTTAGATTTTTTTAAAACTGTTTTTTAACACACTATAGCTCTGCTTTAACTGCTGACATGAATGGTAATAATTTGTGATGAACTTGATGGCAATTCGGAAAAGCCAGTTTCCAAAATTCCCATATTCAACAGATTTTATTTTTACAATTTTCAAAAATTTGGAAAACTTAATATTTGGAAAATCAAATTATAATAATATTAATATATAATAATATTATAATGCTAAATATTATATTGAAAAGTGAAAATTCCTATCGACAATTGTGATTAAGCATTCAAAATCTGATTCATTAGGGTTCAAATCTGATAGGTTCCATCCTTCTGTTGCAGAGAACTGTACTAGTAATAATATGACAAGGCTATCTTGTTTTTATTCCACAGTTCCCCTTTAAAAGAGGAAGGATGGTTAAAAAAATAAATATTACAAGTTGCACCTACCAATTGCCAACCAACTAACTGATTTCTGGCCATACACTAGGAACTTAACCTCTGAAGTTCCCCCAATTCCCTAAGGATGTCACAAGAACTGCCTGGCTCTATTTTTTTGCAGTAGACTTCATATTGCAAAATGAATGGGCCAGGTGGGGAACAATGCGGGAACGTCGAACTACAAGCAGTTTAAGTTCATCTTTATACATAAGAAAACCACGACAGATATATCTAGTCCCTCACAACAGTACTCCTGAGCAGAGTCTCCCAACTCAGGTATAACCCTAAAAGGGGGTAAACCAGAATGGGTAAACACCCAAGGGAAAAAACGAAAACAAACAATAATACAGATATATGTATATTACGATATATTTTATTATCATCTTTATACATTTAATAGAACTGACGATTGCATGTCAAATTAGTGTACAACCTACCTATTAATCTGTCCAGCCTCGCTGTAAAACATTCCCTCATAATATTTCCAGAAAGTGTCAAGTGTTTCCAAGGCCTAATAACCAACAACCACAAACTGTTAACTGTATCCATATTTATTGGCCTATCACATTAATAGTCAATATTTTATTTATTTTCCAATAGGCTTTTTTCCCTTATAATTTCAGACAGACTGGGACCTCAGATTCTCCAATAATAAATTCTACTGTAACATTCAAACAAACAAAAAACCAAATGTATAAAAATAGGTCCGAGTAACAGAATTGCTTTACGTCATTTAACATTTAGTAAGAAACAACGGGGAGAGACATTTATATTTCCCTGTTATGCATTTGTTGACGCAGCATTAAGTACTGGTTCCTGCTTCTGAAAACGGACCAGCTGTCAGGGAAGATGAAAAATGGCCCCCACTTCCAGCTGTAAATATGCACAGTGCGCGCAGGAGATAATGCACATTCAGGGAAACATTTCAATGCAGGTCCTGCGAGGAATGGCAAAAAAAACCCAGCAATTCTATCATTAATTTTATCATTGTGTGCATTTAACTTTATACAGCACATATCTGAGCAGTAAGGACAGTATCTATCTAAAAAAAATACTTGGAGATATTTAACATGCTGGGGGTTATTGTTCTTTGCTAGCTTGAGGGCATGTGACAAGTCCCCCGACCTTACCAAGTCCGATTCATATCTAGCACGGAGCATAACCCCCAAATCCCGAAGACTGCAATGCTTTTCCCAATGACCCTGAACTGAGATATTCCTCTTGATTCTCGCCAGCCCCCATAAAGAAGGTTGCAAATATTCTACAAGCTTTGGCGGCCTCAGAAAAGGCAGCTCTGGAAGCAAACATAGATTATTGGCTGTGATGTCATCAACAAACCTGTGATTGATGGCTGCTACCTGGATGGACTGGGAATGAGATAACTGGAGCCAGCGAGGATCTGTTCAGGGAAGTCAGGGAAAGATTTAAGTATTACAGAATTGTGGTGTAGGGGAGTCCTGCTGATAAATATGTAAGGGACAATAGGGGGGCTGACTTGCATTTTAAAAATTGTACCCATGTCACAGATCCATGCTGCTCGATAACTGTCTACCTTTAGCCAAACCATACTCATTTTGGGACCTTTTGGGTCATGTCCACCCCCAATATCAAATCTTGTATTTAGGCAGAACAACCCCCAAAATGTGGGAACTGTCATACTTAAACATACTCAAAATGGCTTCCACATTAGCAAATAGTTTATACATTCAACATTTCTTGATTCTTGTGTAGGTTATCTGGCGGCACTTCAGGTTCCCCTAAAATCATAAAGACATGGTAGTAAGTTGTGATAAAGTATTTGTCTGTAAGCTTTTCAGGGCATACTGTCAACATACTGTAACACATGGTAGTAACATATGGGAGTATTCAGAACTGATGGCCTGTGTCAGACTGATGGCCCACTGGGAAATCTAAGGCAAGGGGCCCACCAACCATATGAGCAAGCTTAAGAATGACTTGCGCAAATGGTTATTTGTATCTTCCCAGTCCAGACAACCGTACACAGACTGTAAGGCATTTTATGTACCATGTAATCTAGTAAGTACAGCGCTAGTACCTATAAATATTAGCCCACTACAGGCAGGTACACTGATTGCTAAATCTCTGCCATTTTACATTAAGTCAAAAGCAGTAAGTACATAGTTGTTGCAAAGATCAGTATACTGGCTGACTAATTATATTAAACTTCATCCCCATTTTCCTTCCTACCAATAGGTGGACCAGGCTGCCCCCCCCCCCCCAAGGCTTATTGTAATGCAACCACTTAAAACAAGTAATGTGCAAATGCCTCACTTGATTGGATGGTTGTTCCATATGCAAACTTGTTGACTTATAGTTTTGTCTAAAATATGTTTTCATGTGCTTTATAAGAAATGAAGATGTGTTGCACTGTACCTGCAGGTGACCTGCAACCAAGGAATGCTGGGAGTTGTCGTTTTCAAATAAATCTAGAGCAATCGCACATTCCCCATTAAAGCTTTGAGCAATATATCCGCATGCTGTTGAATCTTGAGAAGGTTAAATTTCTTTTCCTACTTGAAAAACAACAATTTTTTTTTGCTCCCCTGCCATGACGCTCTCTCAATTCAGTTACGATGCCATTAGGGTCAGTGGCATAGATGATATTGAGAGGCGGGGTGCTGAGAAAATGCATGAGCGACAGACACAGCACAGCGAGTGTGAGCGGTATAAAGGCCCCAGGGCAGATAACACAAATGTGAGAATTCCTAGTAAATGGCAAAAAAAAAAGCAAGCGCATAATAAATTGATTCCATTAAAAAGTCATCTGAACTTTAATAAAACTTCTGATTTGATTACATGGAAATAAAAACCTAAAGGAAGAAAATGAGAAAAGAGAGATTGAATAGATACAAGGCAGAACAAGCAAAGATGGGGGAAGATGGATGGGCAAAAGAGGAAATAAAGTTAATGGCAGAAAAAAGAAATGACATAGAAATAAAATAAATACGGTGGACGGTGTCAGTACCAGCTGTGCCCCTAAATAAACCACAGAGACATCATTTTGGAAGTTAAATTGGCCACAGCTTTACTGCTATATTTATCACTAATACAAATAATGCCAGCTGTTGCCCAAAATGAAATAAATCTGGACATATTAGAAGCTTCCAGCCATGTGAAGGCGAAACTGAAGCCATTTTGTACAGGCTATCCTGCATACAGTGTAGTCATCAATATACTCTCAGAGTAACCTGGTCAGTGCACAGTTCCCTTTGGGAAGGTCTGCAAATTTGTATGCACTCATACCTGACACACATCTTAGAGCAGAGCTGCACCATCAAACCTAGGGGCCACGATGTAAAATGTGGTCCACATATATAAATGTACAACTGTATGGTAGACCATTAATAATATCCCATCATGCCTTTACTTACATATTACTAACATTATTACCAATGCACCCTGAGCTGTTCCACCATCACAAGAAATGGAGAGTCTTACAGATCAGAACATTTATTGAATTCATCGTTTGCTTTTCTCGGTGATCTTATTATAAAAATACAGGATTAAAAACTATATCATATTCCCAGAAGACAAAGCTCCTGGTGTCTACCCTCTTCTTTTAGTTAAGTATATTTATCACTATTTCATACAACCCAATACTAGTGAGCCTGGTGTCTGGGGAGAGTACTGTTAAAGTACTCAGCACCAGGCCCCTAGACTGTCCAGCCATGCCCTGCCAGCATGCCCATGTCCCCTGACACCCACAGGACAAAGCTTGTCCCTTGGGATTGACATTTTAGATTGGATCTGTCCTAGTTAAACAAGGAAGTATGGTTTTGTTATTGCATTCTGGTCCCTTGTACACATCACACAGAATATGGGCACATGGGCACATCTCTTGGCTCTAGATGTGTATCCAGATGTGTATCCTTCAGCTGCCATTTTACCAGTTATTTCCAAAGAACAAATGTTTAGTTTCTTCTCAAACACTGGAAATCCTATTTAATGTTACAAGCTATATAGCCAGTATGTTCACAGGCAGCAATAAGTGAAATAAGCCCAGCAGGTAACAGTAAAGTCTGCAGGTGGCTTTCACATAATAATTGCCTAGTCCTATGCTTTGTGTAGATTTGTTAATATCCCCTTAAAAAAAAGCATGACAAAGGCATTAAAAAGGCAACTGCGTTCTGAATTCAGTCGCGTTTAGCCCAAACTGCGCCTTGTCTCATATCAACCTGCAATAGAACTTTCATGAAATCATTTTTATCATTTGTATTCCAGTCCACTGTTCATTAACTTGTGCACTGTTTAATCAGAAAGGGTACAGATGCTGAATAGCTTGTAACACTCACTCATGTGGGTTAAAATGCTGACACCTGTGATTGCTCTCAGCAGGATGAATGTTCTGCTCTGGAGATGATGCACATTCTTGCTTGATCACTGGCCACCAGCAATAAAAAAACACAGCCAGAAGGGTTTGCTGTAGAATGGCATCTGGATAAGGAAAAGAGTAACCACTACGTGACCAAAAGACCCCTTGTTTACCGGCCTATGGTGTTGGGGATGAGATAACGCTACTAACACTGGTCATACAGGGTATAGAAATGGGTAAATAAAGGACTATTACTCTACATAGTGTATACCAACCAACCAATGTCTCCTCTAATATCATCTGTGCAAATTGGAATTTCATACACTACATAAGGCATTAGGTATAACCTGCCAGTTTTTTGTGTGCACAGATTTACATGCACTCACGCATGGCACACATACTAAAGCAGTGGTGTAGCGACATATCTAAGGCTAAAATCTCATCAATGTTTTGTGTTTGTTATTCCAGCATTTTATTGGCATTTCCAGATGTTTTCCCATTAGGAAATGTTTTACTCGGCGGCAACACTAAAATGCTGGAAAAAGGAAAACAAGCCATTCATGTGAACCTGACTCGAGTTCAGATGTAAATTTGGTCCTCATCCATCCCAAGCATCAGGGTGACTTAAGGTCCCCCCAACTCGCCTACTCTGCAATATTCCCTACACTTAGAGCCAAATACTAAAAATGAGTCCGTTTGATAACACTTGGAGCATTCATCATATGGGGCAGAATGAATAAACAAACTCATCAGGGAAGTAACTAGGGTGACAACCCCCCCCTGCTCTTGGCTCATGTGTGGTTGCCTCCCCTGCTCCTCTGATAGCTTCCCATTACTTCACATGACTGGGATAGGCCCGATTCATACCATACATGATTACCCCCCCCCTTCCACTTTCCCCATAAATAATGAACAGGACACCTGATTCCGAAAAGGGAAAGGAATATTGGCCACTTTATTGTGACATCAATATAACAAGTATAACATTTATCACCATCATTAAACATTATTAACCGCAATTCCAAATTCCAATATCTGCCAATGCTACCACCTTCCCATCATCTGACATCCAAAACCGCCCCTGCCACTTTTCCCCTCCAGGCCAGGGGGCGGCCTTGTAAACTCTGTTCCAGTCTCCCCTAAGGTCCCTCTACCACCCCAAAGAGGTTTCCAACTGTATTGTGGGAACTTTACCAATTATCTAGTCCTCCTTTAGGGCTAATTTCCTTTTTCTAGCATTACCAGGGATGTCCAATCCATATGTCCCACCTCATTGTACCACATAAAGGGATGGCGGGCAGGCAACTTCCCAACCTCCTTGTGAATGGTGCTTAACCTATTCACTTCCTGTCGTAAATGCCCGACCCTACTCCCTCCGCCCCTCTTCCAACAAACCTGTCTCCGGTCCAGCCCCTGTCATGGGCTCCCTGGCTGCATATTACCAGCCCGTCCCCCTTCTTCACTGCGACTTCAAGTATTGTATACTGTAACCCCCATTTAAATCCAGGAAATGCTTTTATCTAAAACCAGATTATGTAGTTTAAAGACAAGAAACAATATGTTTCTTCAATAATTATCAATAATTAATATGACAATAGTCAAATAATACATATTTAAATAAGTAAATTATGAACGAAATGTATCACATTTGCTCTGTATACAGGATGACTGAATACACAGAACTTAATAGAGATAATGTGGATGGAAATATGAAAACTGTTTACTTTGTCCATACCGGCTAATTACCATGTTTACTATGTCCGTACCAGCTAATTACCATGTTTACTATGTCCGTACCAGCTAATTACCATGTTTACTATGTCCGTACCAGCTAATTACCATGTTTACTATGTCCGTACCGGCTAATTACCATGTTTACTATGTCCGTACTGGCTAATTACCATGTTTACTATGTACGTACCGGCTAATTACCATGTTTACTATGTCCGTACCGGCTAATTACCATGTTTACTATGTCCGTACCGGCTACACCAGGTGCGCATCCAGATCAGGGGATGGACAGGGAATGACCCGCAGTGTAGAGAGACAGCTAGCAAAGACCTAAATTACTACGCAAGTTAGAGGAACAATGTATGCACTGGAGAACAGAAGTTATGTACAGACGGTGGTCGGAATTCACCGGCTGACCACAGGAAAATATGCAGACAAGATGGTATAGGTACACAAGTAAAACAGTAGGTAAATACTGGCAGGAGGTAAATGGGGGGGTACACAGGTTGATCTGAGTATATGCAGGATGGGTGGTACCGATACACCAACTGGACAGTAGGTAGTTGCAGATTGGAAGGTATGGAGGTTTAAAGGCTAAAAACCGGAAATATACAGGTTTGCTGGTATGGGGTGCAACAAGCTGGACTGTATTAATATGCAGGCTTGATAATATGGAGTGTTAGAGGTAAACGGAAGTAACATGCAGACTGGGAAACTCAGGCGGAATGTACTAATATGCAGGCTGAAATGTGGAGTAAGAGACTGAGCATGTGGAACAATATGCAGAAGTGGGAGAATATGGAGTGCAGAGACTGAACTGGAAGAATTGAAGCGTCTTAGGATAGGAGTACAAGAGAATGAACTGGAACAATATGAGGCTTGAGGATATGGAGTGCAGAGCCTGAGCTGGAACAATATGCAGGCTTGAGGATATGGAGTACAGAGACGAACTGGAACAATATTGCAGCTTGCGGATATGGAAGCAGAGACTGAACTGGAACAATATGCAGAAGGCTTGAGGATATGGAGCACAGAGACTGAAACTGGAACCAATATGACAGGCTGAGGATATGGAGTACAGAGACTGAACTGGACAATATGCAGGCTTGAGGATATGAGAGTACAGAGACTGAACTGGAACAATACGTGAGCTGAGGATATGGAGTGCAGAGACTGAGCTTGGACCCCTATGCCAACGTGAGAATATGGAGTGCAGAGAATGAATGGAACAAATGCAGGCTGGAGGATATGGATGAGTACAAGAGACTGAACTGAACAATATGCAGCTTGAGGATATGGAGTCAGGAATGAACTGAAAACAATCTGTAGGCTTGAGGATATGGAGGGACAGAGACTGAACTGGAACAATATGCAGGTTGAGGATACGGAGTTGACAGGACTGAACAGGAGTAATTGAGGCGGAAAAATAATAACAGGAGCGAAAGAACAGAATACAGGATCGCAAACTGTAACTGGCAGCAAGGAATATCAAACACGTGGAAAGGCTTGATGAGGCCCCTCCAGTCATTCGCCGCGACCGGGGACTATCCGTGCGCTCTGTGTGAGCGCCCGGCACACTCCTCACTCGCGTCGCCACGGACAAGCGAGCCACGGAGCACGATGCGCACGCCCCTCGGCAGCGCGGACCGCGGCAAGAGGTGTGAGTACAGGAGTTTTACAGGGTACTTAGATAAATGCCCTCTTGCGTCATTCTCTATATTTGCCCTTTGCACTATTTAAACCTGTAGTAAATGGGAATATAAATGATTTTCATCACCCAAGATACAAGAATAAGAGAAAACTTTGACGAAGCCAAGATCCTTTATGTATGGTTAAATGTAAATAGGATATCATGTTCTAATACATACTACTCTAAACAGTTTTGAACCTAACCATAGTGATGTTACGTTAATCCAGAGGGGAGGCAAAAAAACACCCAAATAAAGGGGGGAAATTCCTTCCTGAATCCAAATGGGGCCCCCCCCCAATAGGAAAAATCCCTGGCTCAACTAGCACTATATTTAACAGTCAACGGTCAATCCCAAAACTATCCCAAGGAACTTGCCCCTTACCAACACCCCCTCTAGCGGAAGACAGTTCCACAAAACAAACACCCTTTCTTGACCTTTTACTCCAGAGCAGATCGGAACCAGTTTGTATCAGGAGCAGAGCTCTTACAATGAGGGGTCACGGTTCTGAAAGTGTCATTCCTCATGTGGCGTAGTGAGGATGAAGGAAAAGGATTTAAAACACCTGGGGTTTTGGTTTGGAGGGAGGTTAGATTAATATTCAGAAGATTGTTCTTATACAAAATACCCACTACTTAAACCAAACTACACTCATTAACAATGAAACTGTATCTGTTCTACACTAATACCAGGACACAGAAATATGTAAAATCGACTTTAAAAATAAAGAAAGGAATTACCTGAATTAGCCTTTAACTTCTGAAAATTGCTGACTGATCCCAGCTAAATGAATTAATAAAAAGCAAACATAAAATTACGAATGATTAGAGAGTGCTAGAAGCAAAATTAGATTACCTAAAAAATTTGTTACATCACATTTGATGCAATTAAAATTATTCTCAGTAATTTTTAAAGACATATTTATATATATATTCACAATTATACATAGAAATATGCCACAGGAAAAAAATGCGGAGTGTATACAAATATTCAGTTCAATCGTACCTGCAGCTAATCTCTGAACACTTTCAAACTTCTCATTACGATTTCTTCTAATTAACTGCCATGAAAAAACATTATCTCAGATATGTATGATATAACATAATAACACAACATAATTACATATCAGCCATAATAATAATGTATTTCCGTTCTGCCAAACAAAGATTAAATACATTGGCTTTTCCTTTCTAGCCTATATCTTCATTTGCGAGTATATTCATAGTAAAAATTAATTACCTGTACTTTGAAAATCGCAGGTAAAGATAATCAGTAGGAAAAAAATAACCCAATTTTTTTCTGTCACTCTCCATGGGGGTCAGATTGTGAATGATGAAATGTAAGATAAATTCAGCGTCATCACACAAGGCACTGTGATGTAACTGGGATGTCACAAATTATGCTGTCAATGGTAACAAAAATATCCTAAAAATCTTTGCTTTTCATGCGCGTGCTTTGGAAAATGCATTTAAATTACGTTGATGATGAAGCATATTTCTGTAGACCATGAAAGAACGCGAATTCACACAATAAGTGAAGTAATAAGAAATCAAGTTATTTTTTTTTTCTGAAAAGACATGTAAACGCAAATGCTCTAATTGTTTATATTCCGATCTAGCATAAACATGTGTTCTGCAACATACAGTAAGAGAGGATATAAAACAGGTCAAAAAAATTCAGGTCTGGAGGGGGTAGGGGGTACAAGAGAGTAATTTTATTATCAAGCACGTGATGTGATAAAGATCGTGAATTTTTTCCCTGAATCAACCATATTGCTTTTTTAAACTTTTGGAGTTTGTTGTAATTATCTGGTCCGGCCGTACAGAGAGAATTGTGCCATATGTCACGGTCTGGCCTTATAGCGATACCGTGCCTTTAACACGTTTTAACATGATCGTTAATTTCTGACGCTATTGTAAATCTCCGATAGTATTCAGAATATGTCTGGTAAAAGAGCGTAATCTAAACTACGATGAATATTTACAATCCCCAATGGAATACCATTGTATTATACGACCGAATTTTCTTTAATTACATGAACATTTGCTGTAATTGTATGAGGCACACGTTACCATTACATCCACAGTAGTATATTAGCGATAATGCAGGGTGGTATTACTAACTGCAATATTTATATTTTAAATAGCCCTTGGATCCTGGAGTGATCGATGATTGGAGATTGTGGTGTAATAAACATTTCTGTGGCTATTACATGATTTACAATCATGTCTGTGTGGCAACAGGATTGCACCCAGAGTTGAGGTACTGTTGGGCACATGCAAATTTATCAAGGCAGGTGCCATGGGGCACACTGTGAGTTAAAAGGGCTTATGTCGTCTCTCCCTCAGGTTTGTCCCCAGCAATATATGCATATATCACTATTTTGAAAATCATCCATGGATGTACCAACATTAAAATGGGGATAGCAGCGTTTGACCCATTGTCCAAATACCTCTAGAGTAGGAGATGCCAACTTAACGTTTGGTCCGTTTTCGAACTTCTTACTGTAGTAAAAGTTCAAACTGTTTTAAATCGAACCCATTAAAGTCAATGGGGTTGATAGTTCGAAAAAGTTCCAGTGATTACAGCTAAACTAACATGGTAAACTTACTGTAACAAATGGCTGTGGCACCTGGGAAATGGTCTGGGGAACATGGTCACTATCACTAAAAACTGTTTAAACACTCTTAACACAAGCGGGTAATGTCGGGTTTTGCGCAAGTACATTCGAGGGTTAGTGGGCCAATTCGAGGTTACCGAACGATACTTTGAGGGTTATAGCGAAAATAGGACCATAATTCAAGGTTACCGAAATACAACTTCGAGTATATATCTAAAATGAAACGATACTTTGAGGGTTAGCGAATGATCGATTCTCAAGGGTAACGTGAAAACGATCCATACATTCGAGGTGGTACCGGAAAAAAACAATAATTTCATAGGGCTACGAAAATCGAAGGCTACATCTGAGGGCTTGCGAATGATCAATTCTAGGGTAGCCGAAAAACAATCCTACATTCAATGGTTACCGAAAATGAACGATACATTCTAGCGTTAGCGAATGAACATTCTGATGTTTACGAACGGCCCGTCCATTCGTAATATCGAATTTATGATAATATCGAAAAATGTGACGGCGTCCCGAAAGTCTGAGTAAATCCGGGTTTCAAGGATTGTTTGAATAGTCGAGTCCGCGGACTTGTTAAGTTCGATGGAACTCGGGGTCGAGGGTTCTAGTCCATCTCTCTAATACAGAGCTTGATTTATTATTATTTCCCACAAACATATACTTTACTGATACTCTGTAAAGTGGGCAAATCATTTGGGTAGCCACACATGATGGATATTTAGTCTTCTGCTGCTTTAGTAGGAAGTCACAATGATAGTAATTAAATTTCTGTATGATAGTAACATTTTCCTGAGACCAAAAGAAAAAGACGTTGGGAAGTAACACAGTAGGTATACTGCACTTGCTAAACTTAGAAATATCCAAGTGCATTGTGATGCCAGGATGACAATATTTTTTGTGAATCCCTATTGAGTTCATGAAGCAACATGGACTGAAGTGAAGATAAAAATTGAAGAGAAGGAGCTAGATTTATGTCACTAACAGATGCCACCTCCATCTGTTTTCCTAGTATCGGGAACTGCATGCAGGTGAATAATTTGCAAAGGAGCAGTATTTTTCAGGGATAATTTCTGGAACCCAGTGGGTTAACATCAATCAAAATGCTCTGAGGAGATGAACGGAGGCAGAGAGCAAGTGGGAGGAGAGAGGGAGAATTACAGGGAGAGAGGAGGCGCAAACACAGAGCCCCTTACGTGTTCTTCAACCTAATTAATCCCGTTGGAATACAATTAATGAGCTTTTCTGCTGGCAAGCATCACTAAGGCAAACAGCCTAAACTAACCATGCATTGTTTGAGAGCGGAAGATATAAATATTTAGCTTTCCCAGCGGGTAAATCGGCCCTTCAACCCTATTCTAATTTTCCTATGAAAATGGAAAAGGCGGAACTAGCATTGTACAGAGGGACCAATGCTGCGTACCTGGTCTTAGCCACACACTATGTTCCTCTTTAGTCAACTATCTCTGTAAGATCTCAATGCTCTGCTTACACACACTTGAGGAGGGCCAAAACCTATCAATGTTGTATGCAATGAGACACATTTAAATAGGAAACCCTAATTGCCATTTTTACCACTGTCTGAGAGAGGAACACAAAGCAATTCAACAAGGCAGGGTGCCCAACCTCGAAATCACCAACGTTCTTTTACGTTGCTGTTTGCAATTTCCAGAACCCTCTAAAAAACAAAAATAACATGGGTGGTGAAGTAGATTTTATGTGCAAAAAAAGATCTATTTTGTGCAGCTTTTCAAACGTGCACAAGTGTGTTAGTAAGATTATTTGGTCAAGCCATGAATTAGAATGAGGTTGTTTAAAAGCCCCAGTGCACATTGCAATGCCACTTAAATTTACTGTAGTGGTTTGCCCCCCCCCCCCCCCCCCCCCCCCCCTCCCCCCCCCCCCAAATCCTTCCTTTTATGTTTGCCTGTCCCTTCACCTCCCCTGCCACAGATACAAGACACTCCCAGCAATAAAAAAATGTTTTACTTCTTTTTAAAAATTCTGTTCTTCTTGAATACCACTTTGTGATGGGGACACCTGACCGTGATGTCAGCTTGTGTCTGTCGACCTATTATCAATATGAATATCAAGTTAGTGTACATTCCCAGTTGTGTGAATATTGCAGTTGGAGATTTTGGGTGGTTGATTAACCGTGCACAAACATTGAATATGACATGCCAATTACGTAAAACATGAATTATATTATAAGGAGACCAGGGAACCCCCCAATGGTTCACACTGTAAATTGTTAAAATCTAGGACAGAAGTAAATGAAGTTAGGGATGTTAAGGATCCAGGAAGATGAGAGAAGGGGGCCCCTGGTAGTTAGTGGGCCCCCCCTGGTCTTAGAATTTCCTCATAGCCCAAAACAGTCAGAATGCTGCAGACCTGATTGCGTGGTCCACCCATTATTCTATACTGCACTCCCCCGACAATGCCCTTTAGTGTTGTACTTTGTCATTAGTAGCTTCAGGGATACAATATTTTTCAGCAATGTTGAAAATGGCTATTAATTTCCTTTTGCTGTTATGACATGCCTTAAATATCTTCGCTTCCCAGGCTAAGCTTGATTCTATCTCAGAGGGATTTCTGTAAGGCCCATCGAACAGAACACCTTCTGATATATTATTCCTTCCTGGCATTCTGGATACAGTGGTGCCTCGGTGACAGTGGAAAAGCTAACACATTCCCGTGTAATATTCCGTTCTACCTTATTCAATCTAACTCCATCATATTCTCTGTGCTATCCTGACTGTTCATACAACAGTGAACTTGCAGGTTGGTTCCACGATGTGCGTTAGGCTTTGGTGGGATAGTGGGGCGTCCCCCCCCACTTGACATTTATTGGAATAATGGCAACAATACTGCAGGATCGTTTGGAGAAAAGGAAATCATGTATTATTATCAGTTACTCATTCTTGGACTTTTTTTTAAAGAGTGGTTCCTGGCCATGTTGATAGTATGAATCAACCCTAATATTATTTAAAGGGCATGTCCAGCCTAAAATAAACTTTGCTTAGAATGTTTCCCAACCCCCAACCTAGGTTTCACTTTATCCGTAAGACTCCAAAGATTGCCCTTGAAGTGACTTACCGGACCGGGTCCCTCACCACCTGGTGCCGACATTGACTTACTGACCTGGTCCCTCACCCCCGGGCGCCGTCCCTGACCTCCTGTTTTGAGCTAAAAAAAAGGCGCAGAAGGCTTCTGCTCTACTTAAGAGTAACAGCTGGCAGGCGATTGGCGTGATATGAAGTTGCTCCTTAACTGATAGGCAAACCAGAGCAGAGGGAGAGGGCGAGGGACGGGTAAGGTTAAACACTCAGGGCATATGGAACTTCATGGATAATGTGAAACCTAGGTTTGGGGGTTGGTAAACATTTCTAAGCAAAGTTTATTTTAGGCTGGTCCACCTGGCATTGGGGGAAGTGGCTGGTTTCTTGTTGATCCCTTGAATGTATGCCCTATGGTGAGTAGGTAAATATGTGTCACAATGCGACCTGCCAGCGAAATGTCATGGCAAAAGATAGCCGATGGCCGGCAGTTACCGTAGGGTCGTGTGGTCCATAGTAGACCGCACATCTCTGTGGTTTTGAAAGTCCATTGACCAGTTCCAATGCAATTTTTTCTGGGCAAAATCAACCAATACACATCAGTTATTGGGCAATGGATAATAGCTTGGTGGTACACGCCTTGTGTGCATCTGTAATATAAACAAATAAGTTTGAAAACAAATGACTTCTTGTACAGGGCAAGGGCAGAATACAGCCCCCCCCCAGCAGGATTGGAGGCTGGGCCCCCTGAACACACCTTCCCCCTCCCGAGAAGATCCACGATCACTTGAGCTGGTGTATGAAGTACGTATGAAACCGCAATCCGTGATAAAAAAGACATAAACAAACTTATGGTTAGGTATCTTTACTTCATATGGGTGATCAGGTGGGAAGGAGAAATCAGTACAGAGTGGGCATCAATCCGTGGGTGGATCTGTGATGGTTTCATTTTAGAGGATGTGTATGGCTTTATTAGAACAAGTTTAGTTATTCCTGAATCACTGCAGTTGGCCCCCAGACCTATATAAAATTTGACAGAGAGAAATCAGATCTGAGCCTTTTATAGGGATACCTGTAGTCTACAGATAACATCCCGATTGGTGGCAGCAAAATAGCAAAGGCTGCCCCTCTATTACCATTAGCAGCTGTGAATCTATTCTTTTATTTTCGTTTATTTAACCCACTCTGTTTGTAATTAGTCCACACCACAGAGGGCAATATTAGCTTGTGCGGAAACAATACTCTAGACAAAGCATCATAAACAAATGGAATCAAGTAAGAATGTGAATTATAATGTCTAAATGTGAAATTACATTATCAAAGTCAGACATGTAGAAGAGCAACGGTGAGTTAAAATTTGTTGATCTCCAATTGTCTTTATGTATAGTCGCAAAAACCAACAATTCTTTTATAATCAATGTGCTACAACAGGATGTTGTGTCTATAATCAGGATTACTTTAAGCAATATATATGCTTTAATTATGGAAACACAACACTGTGGTGTGTAAATGCGCAACAAGGTATTCATCCAAATACAACGCTCAGATAGGAGGAACCATCTTGTGCACAGTTTCTTTTTTTTTCAATAAAGAGATCCACTGTCCTCCTTGTTTGTATTCTACCCTCCCATCCATCAGTATTGTTCCAGGAAAAAATCAGCTTTGACAAACAGGGAATTTGTACTGTGGAAAACAAACCATTAACTATCAGGGTCATTTAGCTATTCGGCACTGCTCATTGACTTCGGCAGAGTAGGATAATACAAATACTGACATTCAAGGCTTTGAACACATCTCCGCCATCCTTAGGATCTTGACTGTGAATTCAGTTGTTAAGCGCGGTCACTGCACCACCTAGTGATGGAAGACGGCGGGGGATTGGACTTTCTTTCATGACCTTGCTCGGCTTCCCGCTTGTGACTGACAACAAAGTCAACTGTGCTCTAGAAGTTCTTCGTTGAGCTTGCGTTTCCATAGGGGATACCCTGCAATACAGCGAGGGTTGCCAAGGGCCACCCTCAGGCTCGAAAACGAAGACAGTACCACATCCATACATGTCAAACTTACGTTAGTTTACCTTTCAATATTGCCTCCTGTTTTAGGCTGGAATCGATGTTGTGAATGAGTCTGTTAGGCAATTAACGCAGGGGGGTGGTCGTTGCACCACGCCCCTGTGAATTGATGGAATCTTTTAAAAACGTTGACTCTGTAAGCGACCCTTATCGTCTTCAGCTGCAATTGTGAAGCCTGCAGTCATGCCCCTGCTACTTCGCTGCCTTTGCCGATGCATCCGGTTTTCCCCGGCCAATGGTACGATCGCGCCTTCAGTAAATGAATACATCTTTATCAACCCTTCAAGACTGCAACGCAGTGTTATATCCAATAAAATACTCACTTTAACAATAAACAATTGCAGATATTTTAGGACTTGCTCTTGAGTGCTGCCTGAACTTACAACACTCTAATGTACTTCTACTTTCTAGTTCACTCTTTATATTACAGAGGAACAATGCACGTGAAAACATGTGCCTTTGTCTGTATGGCGTCCTAAATGACAATAACAGACAGAAATGATGTGATTTTTAAAACACACAAAACAGAAACGTGAATCTTACGTCAAGCTAGCTTCTCCGCTCTTCCTGGCGCTCTCTCCTTCCCGTGCCAATGGCACCCTAGCCCATCAAACGGGACACAAGAATGAAGTCAGAAGAAAGTGGACGGGACCAACCAACCTTTACAGGCGTTTGCTCTGCTGCACAATAAAGTTGGACAAACAAGTTTCACGATACTGTCATGTTTTAACACCTGCAAGTTTTTGTCATCCAGAGTGGGCTGCACACACAACACGTTCTCATATATTATGGGTGTTAATAAAAGGTTGCAAAAGGTTGTTATGTATATCAATAACAAGGAAACCAAACAATGTTATTCGATGTCTCAACTGTAGTAAAACAGTTTAAAAAGGTCCAATATCTTGATTGGGTGCTAAAGATTAAGGGTGCATGGTAATAACAGTACGAGTTTCAAAAAGATTTTTTTTAATATGACTAATAAAGTAGGGCAAACCATGAAAGACTTTACTTCTCCTTCCTGACACGAAAACAGAACATAAAACTTATGTTGTAGCCCAACAAACCAACCTTAAAAAAAAAAGCTAGACGGTCGTATTAAATGCCCTAAACTGTACATACCTCCCAGTATCCATGGCCCTAGTAGTGAGGACAGGGGATAATTAGGTTAAAGAAATCTTAGAAAAAAAGTGCTCCGGAAAGTAATATTAAGTCAAGGGATAAACAGCATTTCGATCCCGTAAGCTGATATTTCACTAAGCCTTAATATTGTCTCCTGAGATGAGGTAGTTGTGTGACAACGGAGCCATACTGTACGTGGTTCAGTAAAGAACGACCTCTCAGAAACCCAGAACAATAACCTTACATAGTTAATGCCAGGCTGCTGAGTCAAATTATTGCTTTCTTTCCTACCAATACAAACTAAGCAACATAGCGCACGTCAAAGCATGGATATGCCTGAAGGTTTTACACAGATAGGCCGCCACTAGATCTCTAGATAAAGAAGGAAGCTTTATTTCTTTAGTTCCTGCCTATATTGTTAACACTTACCCGACTGATGATGTTAATAAGAAGCTTGGATTCTCGACAATTTTATCAAGACCTATCATATATGATTTATAGGCCAGGTTTGGAATGAGAAAGAGGCTCAGCCCGCAGCCCCATTTTTTTGTTTTTTCCTGTTAGGCTCCCCGCCCTTGAACTCATTAGTTCCTTGTAGGAAAACAAAAAAACAGACTCACCAATTTCTTAGCTTTTCATTCTAAATCATTTTTTCTATTGTAAGCTCACATATACGATACTGGTTGTATGGAACAGAACATCATCCCTTTCTCCTTTGTGAGCATCATTTGCCACTGTTGCATTGCCATTCCCTACGGCCCCTGTAAACCATCCGAAGGCTGGGAACGCTGGACAGTTATTGCCTCATAAACTGACAGCCCTGACTTGCCAGGGTGCTGTTTTATTGGAAGTCAGGAGGTGGGCAGGGAAAACTCAAAAATTCAACTCTCAGTCAGGTGCCAGTCCCATCTTGAACTATATAGAAGCGCTTGCCAATGAAGCGAAAGAACAAAAGCAAACAACATTTTTTAAGTTTAAAACCACCATTAAACACAGTCATTTAATAACAGAAATACTTCCAATATGGGGCATTTAATTACAATCACATTATACAACGAGGATCAAGGGAAATGCCAACGTATCTCTGTAACCACACCAGTAAAGATTGTGCATTGACTGAGCACATGCTGTGGGCACTAGTAAACTACCATTGGTATATGGTCGCCAGGACGGTAGTGTGATTCAAAGGATCCTGGGAGAAAATACACTAGTTTTTTCGGTCCCCATAAACATTAGGGATAGCATTCAACATCTTAGGGCTACACACAAGAAGATATTTTAGACTTCACGGCACTTCCATTCGGCGGTAGTCCCCGAAATATCTCCTGGTGTAGGCCCGCACCCTATGGGACCGCAACAGCTCCGATCGTTCGGCAAATGACAACTTCGCAGTCCACTGGGGACCCTATTGTCCCGGCACACTACGCCCACACATTGGTTGGGACCAATAGTCCCTCAATGGTACCCCAGCTTATGTGAAACTTTCATAATAGTAATTAGTTGTCGTTCTACTAAGAGAGTTTGTGAAAGGCACACAACTAGCCCAACCCGTTTCAACGGTACATAATGATTAAAAAAACTCTAATTGCATTATGTGACAACATTTTAAACAGGTAAATGTATTTTTGTTTGATATATATTGTAGGTATTTGTATTATTATTCTTATTATCATTAGTACTTGGTTATATCTATGCCTTACAGTCCCTATCACCATTTTACCAGAATTTGTCCCTACGGTTAGAATTTTGCCCCACCAGCAGGCGGGAAATTTGTTCAACTTTGGCAGGGAGGCAATCTGTGTGGGGTCGCGGTTCTTCTTTTCTGGATCTGTCCCCTCCAGCTTGTCAAAATAGTAATGTGCCATACCACACACCTACACCCCTGGCCTATCGTTGTTTTGTTTTTTAACAGAAACGTGTAGCTAACTTGTTTGTTTACATGGATGGAGCACACGGCACAGGAACAAATCTCACCAGCGGTCCATTTCCTACTCAAGGCACCGGACCCTGCGCACACAGGACCTAATTTAATTCAAGCCCCTTATCCCCTGAGTTTGCACTTCGATTGGCCAGAAACACCTGGCAAGACAGGTTTGACCCAAAAAAAAAAACACCCTTTGTTTCACATTGGCACGGCACCAGACAACCTATCGGGAAGGTGATTTAACAGTGTGATCACAAAAGCAAACCGCACAATTCGCTCATGGGGCCCAGAGACACCAAGACCCAGAGGCCGCCTCCAATACACCAAACATTCCAATCTACCACAATTGTATCCAGCAAATTCATAATAATCTATTTCCATCCATGACAAACCCTTCACAATATCACATTATATAGCAAATTACACCGTGAAGAGCAACAGGGAGGATCAATGAAGATGAACATGATTTAGCACCAGCTCGTGCAATGCATCTTCGCCAATAGCTAACCTATATCTCAAGGCAGATTATCATAGCTATTTATAACGCTCGCATATCGCACTTTTAATCGGCCAATCACCACTAATCCTCCGTTTATATTTTGGCTAAACTGCTCACCTCCACCGATCATCGTATTGGGTTTTTGTCACAGATAGTTAAAGGTTCGTACCACAACTCAATCCTGTAAGCCGAGGAATGACACCGCGAAGGCCTGAGCGCCACCACACGACAATCACGATGTTGTTTGACCAAAGATGTCCATGTTCTACGTATTCCGTCCGGCGGATCACCACTCCACAAAAAGTAATAACGGGAATGTAATGCAGACCCGGGAAATGGATGACCGATGCTAGGGACACTAGAACAATTCCGAAAATTTACAAAAAAACAACAAGGGGGGGACCACGGTACAGAGGTGGAAGGGTTAGCAACTTGTGTAACGTTAGCAAGGGCAAACATGCTATAAAGAAGGGAAAAGGCAGGGGAAAGAAGCCACAGCCGGATCTTCCCAACATCCCTGCCCCTTTTTGTGCCTTTCTTTCATTCTCAATATCTGCCAGGTTCCATATAAGCTTTCGATGGCACAGCTAGTGGTCCAGACGTGAGCAACCATAGCACAGGGTGTCCCTAGGGTTTCTTCTGGCCACCTGAAAAAACTTTGAATGCCGCACCTCGGACTGAGCGGGCGCGACGGGGGGGCGGGAAAGTGGGCGTGGCTCTAGCGTGATGGGCGGTGCTTGGCATGTGGGTGTGGCGTGTCCAATGGGCGTGCGCAAATTTCAATTATTTTGTTTGAAAATGGTTATTTATACGCTTCTATATTTTAGAAAACACCTACAACGTGTTGTGCACACTGGTACATTACATTTTAGGAAACGCCTACACCCCCATGACTTGTAGCAATTCGGCCAAAAGATTGTAAGCCGGCTAACCACGTCAAGGTAGACTCTGTCAGCAGGGCACTAACTATTATCTAGCACTTATATTTACCTGCTAGATTATACTAGATTATTTATCTAGTTCTCTGTATCTATCTATCCAATAGTATGTATCTATCTCTTCTGTCTATCTATCTTATTTGATATTATCTATCTAATTATCTATGACTATTATACTATCTCTGCTATCTATCTATCTCTGCTCATATGCTATTCATGCTACGCTATCTATCTCGCTATATATCTATCTCTGCTATCTATCTATCTCTGCTAGATATACCTGCTATACTCTCTACTTGCTATCATCTATCTTGCTATCTATATCTATAGATCTCTGCTATCTCACATCTATCTATCAATCTATTATCTATGCTATCTATCTATCTTATATATCTATCTACTTATCTCTGCTATACATCTTATTCTCTGCTATCTATCTATCTACTCATATCTATCTATCATATCTATCTACTATCTACTATCTATCTATCTATCTAGCTATCGATCGTTTCTATCATCGCATCTCTGCTCTCTATCCATATCCTATCTCTGCTATCTGTCTATTATCTATTGTCCTCTCTGTCTATATATCTACTTGCTATCTATCTATCTATCTATCTATTGATATATCTAATTCTATATCTATCGATCTATTATCTATCTCTACTATACTATCATATCTCTGCTTAATACCTATCTTCTATGTCTGTCTGTCTATCTCTGTCTAATCTATCTATTCTGCCTATCCTCTATCTATCTCTGTCTATCTATCTATCATCTATCTATTATATCTATCTATTATCTATCAGTATCATATCTATGTCTCTGCTTGCTATCTATCTATCTCTGTATCTCATCTATAGTATCTATGCTATCACTTCTATCTATCTATCTATATCTATCTATCTAACTATTGATCTATCTGTCTATCTATCTGTCTATCTATCTGCTATCTATATCTCTGCTATCTTATATCCTATCCTGCTATTTCTCTATCGTATCTATCTATCTATTATCTATATCTATCTATCTATCTCATCTACATCCTACATCAATCTATGCTATCTACCCTGTCTGTCGAGTCCATCTAATATATCGTCCGTCTATCTCTCTCTCTTCTTTCTATCTATCTATCTAATCTCTCTATCTATCTCTGTCATTATCTACCTCTGTCTATCCTATACGAATCTCTGTCTATCTATCATATCTATCTCTATCTAATCAGCTATGTATCTATCTCTGCATCATCTCTATCTATCTATCTGCTATGTTCTAATCCATCTATAATCTCTGTCGATCTACTATATCTATCTATCTATATATATATCCATATTCTTCTATCGATTATCTAATCTATCACTATCTTCTAATCTATCTAAGCCTCTATCTACTATCTATCTCTTCTATAATCTCTGTCTATCTATCTATCTCTGTCACTATTACTCTTACATCTATCACTGCATGTTATCTATCTATCTATGCTATTTATCTATCGTCTCTGCTCTCTAGTTAATCTGTGTCTATCATATCTATCTTCTGCTATCCTATCTCATCTATCTATATCGACTTCTATCTAATCTATCTATCTATCTATCTATCTACTCTAATCTACTCTATCTAGCTATCTACTCTATCTATCTATCTATCTATCTATCTACTACTATCTAATATATGCCTTCCGATAAATAAAAATATTTTGATACCCAGACAATCATATGATATGCTCTTAACAATACATTATCCATTTCCCTTATGGATAATTACAGCTGCAGCTTTAGAGCTCCCTTTATGTTATAATATGGGCATCTATTGTTATTCCCATAATTATCTGCTATCATACAAGTTATTGCATTGTAAACATATCACAGAAGATGGAGCATTGCCAGGAGGCAGGAGCCTTGCAAAAGCCTCTGGACAGAAGCATCCATGCCCCCTGAAAAGGAATTGCACAGTAAGTTTGGGCCTCTTTTCTTGTAAAACTCAGCACTTGCAGGACACAGCTAGTGGCAGGACAAATTATAGTCGCCGCACTTTACAACACCACTCCAGCCACGCAAGCAGAAGTCCACAAGCTTGTGCTCAGCTGCCTCCTGCCTGCAGGCATGGTGCAAGGGGCTAACATCTTGCTGTTCTGGAATCTCTGGGTCAGCACACGGCTTTAGCAGGAAATGGCAAACTTCCAAAAGTGCCCCTCGGCTCTTCTTTTGCTACACAGTGCCACGCCACTCATGCAGCCTCGCACACACCACATCACCACAAACGCTCACACACACACACACACACGCCAAACACACGCACACATAATAAGACACACACCAAGCACACACACAGACGCACACACACACGCACACCGCACGCGCTGCGACACACACACCACGCAAGCGGCAGCGGTACACACCACCTCACACAAACAACTCACAGCACGCCTCGACGCACACACACATACTTCAACACACACCCACACCTCCACACACACACACACACACACACAGACACACCACACACACACACACACACACTTATTATACAGTCTAATACACACACCACACTCTCATACACACACCTACTCACACACACTCACCCCCACTCTTTCTTAACCCACACACCACACCACACCACACTCCACTCTTCTCTTACACAACCACACACAAAACACACTCACAGTCGCTCGCTCTCTCTCATCGCTACACACACCGCTCTGCTCCACACACACAAACATCTCTCCAGGGTCAGTACGGGATACGTCCGGACAACCAGACCTGCAGGCTGCAGCAACAGAAGAAGCCCATGATGGTTCCTCACAGGTGACAGTCGACAGCTTCTTCTTCATGTAAATTCTTGCTCACTTGCTGCTGACCGATAGCTAATCCCTTTACTTACTTTTTGGCGCTGGCGGGCAGAAGAGAAGTAGCGTGTGTAGCAGTGGATTGTCCCGCTGATTGGTGATGATAGCTTCAGATTGCTTCATGGTAGGAGCGGCAGCTGACCATAGCCGGTATCCGTTAGGCGGGTGGGTCACTGGAAGCCGACTGGCAAAGATGGAGTTAGCCCACGGGGTGGCAACTCCCGTATTATCTGTGGATAGGTCCACGTGTTATGTTATGGACAATAGGGGTGGCGCTTAAGCTGGGTACACACAGTCCAGATTTCTGCCATCTTTCAAAGATCGAGCATACACACAGTCCGGAGCATTTCTCCCTATGAACTTCATAAGGAGAACGTGGGACTGTGTGTTTCCATCAGCCGCGCTAGACTCTCTTAGGGAGTCTAGCACGGCCGATGGAAATTTTCGGGCCTTCTCCCGACCACGAGCGTACGGCCGAACCCGATGTTTGGCGGCCGCGCGCTCGTTCGGGAAACGAGCGTACCACACATAACGATAAAGCCCGATACGACCGGATCGACGGTATCGGGGCTTTATCGTTAGTGTGTGTACCCAGCTTTACTGGAGATGGTGTTCTTAATCTGGTAAGCATACCAAGACAATAGGTCAAAGGATACCGTAAGAAGGTGTAAAGTTGTTGGGTGTAGTGCATCCTGCGATCTCAGCCAAGGTTGATTTTGAAACTATTCACATAACCAATGGTGAGAATCATCATATGAACAATAAAAGACTGATTATTTACACAATGACAGCAACAAAATAACAAGAGAAAAAGAAGACTAAGCCGTAAGCGAGAGATAAAAGGTGAGTGAAATAAAATATGCTTTGCAGACTGGGGACCAGGTTCCTTATGTTAAGCTCCAGACCTTTCGGGATAATCATTATAAATATAGGTTGTGGAATCAGTTTGTCCGTGCTATTAATTTGCAGCAACCAATCAGATGTTAGCTTGTAAATGGGTTAAAGCAGGGTAACATGGGTAATCGAAACTATATGTTCCTTTTCATTATCTCAGTCTATCCAAAATTACAACAGTATATAGGGGGGAGCATGCCCACTGCTGGGACAGGCATCTACATCAGACTTCATCATAAGCTCCACCCCTAAATGGTCCTAACTCATTTTTAAAGCTAGCCAGCTTTTAAAGTATGAAAAGAAAACTTTGTCTTTCTTTTTTAAGTTGCCATAGGTAGATGAAAGGATAGAGAATGTTGCAGGTAGGTTTGTACATAGCTTCGGAATGATAGATTTTGGGGGGTGGGGCTTCTTACACCGAACATCATGGGTCTGTCACAGAGACCTCAGACCAGAGGGGACAGACCAGGAACTGTAAATTACAAGCCATAACTTAAGATCCAGAGAAGCTAATACATCATTTCAGGCTGTTCAAAGGTACTAAAGAGATATGTTATATGAGACCACAGTTACCCTTAAAATTAAATAGATTCCCTCTCCTAGACTATAAACCCACTTCTGGATGTCAGTTCAACATAGCAAAAAGTGGACAGGTAGTAAAATGTTTTAGAATGACACTGTCCGTATATATCAAGTTATTGTACTGCATATATATGCAGTCATACACTGTATAGAGACTGCATAAACTGTATAGAGATATCAGTTGTGAGCCACACAATTATATGAGGTGAATGGTAAATAGCACCACAGTTACAGGATATCCGTACCCAATGATTAAGGAGCACAAATAACAATTATAGCAATAATCCTTTATAATTGTGTCCCAGAGTAATAGAACAGACTCAAATACCCAAGTGTGCAAGTGTGTTGTGGCTGCTGCAGAACCTTTAAGACTGTTGGGAAACAACACCTGTAATTGATAAATTGTTCTCTTTTGGAGGATCTGTGCAATAGATGTCCTATCATCTGGTGGTGGACCTCCTCTCACACACCCCATTATACTGTGTGTGCCCTGTGGAGGTTGGTGCCCATTTTGAGAACTTTTCTCTATCTTATAGGATCATGGGCAAAAGCCTGTGATTCATCTGAGGGAGAGGCTAGCAAAGAGGGGGTAGGGCCTATTATTTAAATATTTGGGGGCTCCTGGGCAAAAGATCACAACCCTCAACCATTCAAAGACTATTGTTGGGCCCACTTAGAATTAGGGCTCTGAGCACCAATTTTTAAATTGTCCCCATTCAACTGAGGTATCTGCTCTGCACAGAACACCTTTTACTACACACTTTAATATTTCAGGGACTGTTCTCGATTGCACTGTGCAAAATACCGACCAAACCATCTGTTATTTTGCCACTGAGCTGGATCGGACATAGAAATAACAGCGCCTTTAATGCCATAAAATAATGGTATCGGACAAATCTGTAATCAATTTATTTTGGTGGGGAAAAAAATCCTTCTGCCCTATATATATGCAATACAGCAGTGCACTAGGCTCTCTTTAAAGTGCTTTATACACACACACACACACACACACACACACTGTGCACTGCTGAAGAGTGGGTCTAGATGGGAGCTGATGGGCTGCAACTGCTGTATGTGTTATGGACGAGTTTTGTGTCTTGATAAATGAAAATGGGGGTTGGTTTTGGTACTTTTAATTTCTATTTAAACTGACTGCAACCTTGTGCCAAAACATATTAGAACACATGCACAATAATATTTTTTTTTAAAAAAGCTTTTAGAAAACCTTTCATTTATACAGATCCCTTGATCATACTGTAACAGCAAGAAGATATAAAGGTTAACAATCTCATTTAGCCACCATGTCCACTTGTTCCAGTTAACAAAGCTTTGAAATTATCTTTAAATACCAACATGATTCATACATACACATGACACTGCATGCCATAAAAATACCAGAATGTCTTCCAATTGGTTTTCCCAGTAAGCTTGCACTACTGCCAAAGGCCATTAATATAAAATCAAGAGAAACTTTCTTTTTAGAGACGGACTATTCCTCCAAGGTTAGGGAATTGCCATTTGGTCAGTATAAAACAGGTCTAACATAAAACTCAGAGACCAAACTAGTGAAAAACCAGGGGGGCAAGATCATGTAGGTAGATTTAGTTTTTTTTGGTAGCATGGCAAGCATGACAGATTGGTTTACTGTGTGGTGGGTTCCTGACTCACTTTGCTCTAGCCAAACCTCTCTAGCCAACATGAAATGTCTGGCTTCTTCTGGTAACACCCTCAATTCCACATCTAATTAGTTCTCTCAATCATTGGTGACCACACGGTAGATTTTAGGCCTGTGACCCTCTCTGGGGATTCTTTACATATTAGGCAAGGTTTGTATATTTTTATTTTCATAAAGAACATAACTTCTTCAATTATTTAAAATACAGGAAATCCCTCCAATAAACAAATCAGTTTATAAATATGCCTTTACATGTCATGTTCCTGTCTAAGCTATAAGTCGGCCATTCTTTTAAGACGTAATGCTCCCAATGAGACTATAATGGAAGAATATCATTATTATAAGTGGCGCTGCCTCTAGAATCCATGCAAATGCCATGCATCCCACGAAGTGCACTGAAGATTAATACTATTAATAACATTTGAGTTCTGGGGCTACGTTGAAACATCCTATTGCAGTCCCACTCATCATCTTAGATGTTATCAGGAAAATATTATAGAACATTTCAAAATAAAAAATGGCACATCACGATGTGTCAACCATAGATAGGTTGGCTTGACGCTACTGTAATGTGACAAAAATGTCCATTATACCGGTAACCCAATCGGCACCTAATTATCTTGAGTGTTTCTCTAGGCTTATTATTAATCCGCTGGTGGTAAGTAGTACGGCTCTCTCTAACATTTTGTACCATATGTTTTACTTTGATACAAACCCCTGTGATAAATCTGCCAAGTCTTTCGGCGGTGGAGAGAAAAAAAAACAGACATTAGCATGAGCTGTACCCATTATAACTGCTTTATTAAATCCGCTTTTCCACTTGATGCAAAACCTTTCTCTGGATCAGAGGTGATTAGCAATGTGTGACAAGCATAATTGTTGTTTTTCTCTGTCTTTTTTCTTCTTCTCCTTCACAATGAGAGGTGCTCACCCTACGAAAACAAATATCTCAATCTAATTCTTACTGACAGTGGTGGGGGGGGGTTCTCATTAAAGTCCATACATGTTAAAATTAATAAAAAGAAATTAAATAAAAAAAAGATTATTTGAACCTAGAAGAATATGGTATTTTAATTTAATTTTATTCATTCTAAATAATCTTACTTGCCTCTTTCTTTCAGCTGATCCCTGTGATTACTTGCTGTGAGGTTCTGATTGATGTCCAGTCAAGTTTAGCTTATTAAAGAAGACCGGCAGCGCTAAAAGAAAAGCAATAACCATTTCTTTGATAGAATTTAAACACCAATGTTCGGAATATATCTGCCTCCTGTTGTTATGGAAAGACTGTTTTTGTCTTAGAAACATTAGCTCCCATTTAGTTGGTATGATGGAGCTAAAATGTTCTTTTGATCCAATTCCTTATTATGCACGTTGACTGTACAGACAGGGGTGTAACTGTAGGATGGTCCTCTCCATCACAAAGCCAAACCCAAGTACATCTGGCTTACAGATGTTTGCAGGAGTAAACATTTGTGCAAGTAGAAGAATATTCCTACATCCTGTTTTCTGCACTGCCATAGGTGCAGCGAGCTGTCAAAGAGCCATTATGCAGTGGCTGACAGCTCCACTCGCGCCCTAAGTCTACCCTGCCTTTCTCTAACTTAAAGGCTAGGTATACTGGATTTTTAAATTGCTGCTAAACTAGAAACTATCATTCTTACATGTACTGTACTGTTTTTTTTGTTGATCTGTCTCCCTATTTCTTTAGAAATCACATGGAATCGTTCCTTCAAGTGCCTTATTATCATTAACTCTTCTGCTCTGTGCAAGACTGGATTTTGCTGTAACTGTAAGGGTGCAGTATGTGTGATTTGGAAGATGGGAAAATTACCCCTCTCAGTGTGGATGTGTAGTCATTACTGAGCATTCTCAGTTAAAAAAAGTCAGGTCAGAGTTGGTTAAAAGAGGGAGGAGATATTGAGGTGAGCAAAAAACAAGTACTGAATTGGAAGGTATGCAGCAACATACACACATCAGAGAAGTAAGGGCTACTTTTATGTTTTTAATCATAGATTAAGATGAGGCAAAGTTATATTTCAGTATAAGTACCTTTTAAGAAAGAAAGATTATTTTTCTTTATCCCTGTGATGACATTAAACATGGGCTATGCTTGTATACATATAATATCATTATATAGCGCATCACTTGTGTACTCCAGACTCTATAAATCATCACGCAGAAATGTTTATAATTGAATACAGCAAATGGAGAGCAGGACGACATAATGCAATCATGGCTGTCAATTCACAGCACATTTCTGTACACACAGAATGGGGGAAAGATTGTTCAGTGATTACCTTCTGGGGATGGAGCTCATTTCTAACTAAATATTGATGGAAATAATATACTTTGCCAATAACTGCCATGTGGATTTCTTGCGTGTGTCAATTTATTTCCCGAATGTTGCAGTTTCTCTGCCTGAACCTAACAGCGTAATTGTCTTCAATGATGGGAGTTTTCTAGTACTGTATATTGTGGATGGAATAAAGTCTCACTTATAAAGTCTTCAAAGAGGAATTTACAATATAAATCAATTTTATCCTCCAAAGCCTTTGGAAATTTATCGTCTTATTTAATGGTAATACACATTTAATTAATATCTAAGGCCAATAGAAGCACAATTTTTTTTGACTTTATAGAAAAAAGTGAATAGATCATCTTAGACTGGAATCAATAGATTACATGTACACATCATGGTATTTCAAAATCTTGGCAGGGTATAAAAAAATGTGACATATCAAAAGGCAGCACACTTTAACATATCAGCAGAATTGTACCTCATCTAGCACATGCTAGGACATTTCCCTTAAAGGATAATGTCACTCGTAAAATCAATATGTTCATTTGGAAGCTGCAGCTTTAAAAATACGTGCCATATTATTTTTTTACCTATGCCCCAGAGCCTAGCTTTGTGCCTTGGAAGTTGCTGAATCTTGTTACTGGTGTCTGAATGTTAAGCTCCGCCCCTCTGAGATTTTTCTCTCTTCTCCGCTTGAGCCTCAAACAGTAATGCCTGTGAGTTCCGTGCACATGCACGTGCACGGAACTCACAGCGATTACTGTTTGAGGCTCAGAGAGATGCACGGACTCAAAGCATTACTGTTTGAGGTTCAAGCAGAGGAAAGCAGAGAAATCTCGAGGGGCGGGCTTAAATCACAAACCAGTGACAAGATGTCAGCAACTCCAGGCACAAAGACTAGGCTCTGGAGGAGGGACTAGGGAACAAATATGCACGATATTTTTAAAGCTGCATTACAAATGAACATAACTTGATTTACAGTGCACTTACCCTTTTATTACATGAGGTTTATTTCCCAGCAATTCCACTATCCACCAGTTTGGCCACTGACAAATATGTTCATCACACAGCCCAATGCTTAAAATACATCAGGAATTTGTTACCAAAAGACCACCCCACTAAATAGTCTATAGCCAACCCTGTACAGATTAGGCCAGATTAGCAAGTGACAGAGGTCAAGAGTAGATATGTTCGAAGCTTTGTTCCATTTTAGGGTTTACGATCTCTGAAATAATCTGAATATCCGGAAATTGAAAACAGACATAATTTTGAGGGTTCTGAACGTATTTTTGGGGGTTACCGAAAGTACAGGGTTATTTTGGTAATCCTTGAATAATCCTTTGTAAGTTACGAAACCCCAGGAAACTGCTTTCGAGTTTCCTTCGTATTTTCGAGGGTTACCAAAAATAACCACCTAGTTTCTGTATCCATAAAGGAAGTTTGGAAGTTCCTGAAATCCAAATGGTCCCCGTCGCGCTCGGGTTCTGGTGCAATATTGGATTCAGGAATCCGATTAAAAGAGGTGTGGCCTACGCATGCAATCACAAGGTTTCGTTATTCGGATGTTTCATTAATCATGCTGTTTAATGATTTGTGATATATTAAGTTAACTGAAGTTTTCTTTGGGGGGGGGAGATGCTTTCAGATGATAAAGTATGAAATATTATTTTGGTCTACTTGTGTTTGTATTGCAATATAGACCCTTTCACCAACAGTAACAATTTCCTGTGTATTAAGAGTTAGAGGAAAGTGCTGTGAGAGGTGTTTTTTTTTAGACGAGCACAGAGAAATATCAATATAACTGGTAGAGTATGATGGGTGAGAAGGTGATTAAAACTGTATACAGTTGGTTTTCAACTAGGAACTTCAGCTTAGTTGGATAATAAGGTTCTCCCACCACCCTCTGGCTGGATCCAATGCTAAGAGATCTAAAATTGACATCCTTAAGAAATAATTAAATAACTATTCAACTGGGAGATTGAACTTACAGCGGTTGTCAAGTAAATATCTAAATAAAACATAAATTACAGACGAAAGGCTTCTCTGTAGAATGTAAAGTTTGTACAAAATGCAAACCTAGGGAATCAAACAAGACTTTATAAATATAAAAAACCCTATTCTATTGACGTGTAATATCCTGCACGCGGGGAAATGTAAATGTGGAATATACAGTGAGAACTCAATAGGAAAAATAGAGAAATTTGCAGCATAAAAAGATGGAGATTTGATGAGATTCCACGACTTGCACCTTTTAACACCTTTTAAAGGGCAACTATGCTCTAAAAATAACTTCCAATAACATTTCGTTGAGGAGCTAAGCACAAGAGATTTTATTTGCCAGGTTAGTCCTGGACATTCCTGTATTAATATAGTCCTGAAGCACTAATGAAGCCTGGTAGACAGGAGGTAGGACTGATCAATCCTACCCCCTTTAGATTTTTTAAAACTGTTTTTAACACATATAGCTCTGCTTTTAACTGCTGACATGAATGGTAATAATTTGTGATGAACTTGATGGCAATCGGAAAAGCCAGTTCCAAAATTCCCATATTCAAAAAGATTTATTTTACAATTTCAAAAATTTGGAAAAACTTAATATTGGAAATCAAATTATAATAAATTATATATAATAATATTATAATGCTAAATATTATATTTGAAAAGTGAAAATTCCTATCGACAATTGTGATTAAGCATTCAAAATCTGATTCATTAGGGTTCAAATCTGATAGGTTCCATCCTTCTGTTGCACGAGAACTGTACTCAGTAATATATGACAAGGCTATCTTGTTTTTATTCCACAGTTCCCCTTTAAAAGAGGAAGGATGGTTAAAAAAATAATATTACAAGTTGCAACTAGCAATGCCAACCAAATAACTGATTTCTTGGCCATACACTAGGAACTTACCTCTGAAGTTTCCACCCCATTCCAAGGATGTCACAAGAAACTGCCTGGCTCTATTTTTTTGCAGTAGACTTCATATTGCAAAATGAATGGCCAGGTGGGGAACACATGCGGGAAGTCGAACTACAAGCAGTTTAAGTTATCTTATCATAGAAAACCACGACAGATATATCTAGTCCCTCACAACAGTACTCCTGCGCAGAGTCTCCCCAACTCAGGTATAACCCTAAAAGGGGGTAACCAGAATGGGTAAACCACCCAAGGGAAAAAACGAAAACAAACAAAATACAGATATACGGTATGTATATACGATATATTTTATTATCATCTTTATACATTTAAGAACTGCGATTGCAGTCAAATTAGTGTAACACCTACCTATTAATCTGTCCAGCCTCGCTGTAAAAACATCCCTCATAATATTTCCAGAAAGTGTCAAGTGTTTCCAAGGCCTAATAACCAACAACCAAACTGTTAACTGCAGCCAATTATTGGCCTATCACATTAATAGTCAATATTTTATTATTTTCCAATAGGCTTTTTCCTTATAATTTCAGACAGACTGGGACCTCACGATTCTCCAATAATGAATTCTACTGTAACATTCAAACAAACAAAAAACCAAATGTATAAACAATAGGTCCGAGTAACAGAAGAATTGCTTTACGTCATTTAACATTGTAAGAAACAACGGGGAGAGACATTATATTTCCTGTTATCGATTTGTTGACGCAGCATTAAGTACTGGTTCCTGCTTCTGAAAACGGACAGCTGTCAGGGAAGATGAAAATGGCCCCCACTTCCAGCTGTAAATATGCACAGTGCGCGCAGGAGATAATGCACATTAGGGAAACATTTCAATGCAGGTCCTCGACGCAGAATGGCAAAAAAACCCAGCAATTCTATCATTAATTTTATCATGTGTGGCATTTACTTTATACAGCACATATCTGAGCAGTAAGGACAGTATCTATCTAAAAAAATCTTGGAGATATTTAACATGCTGGGGGTTATTGTTCTTTGCTAGCTTGAGGGCAGTGACAAGTCCCCCCGACCTTACCAAGTCCGATTCATATCTAGCACGGAGCAAACCCCGAACCCGAAGACTGCAATGCTTTTCCCAATGACCCTGAACTGAGAATTTCCTCTTGATTCTCGCCAGCCCCCCATAAAGAAGGTTGCAATTATTCTACAAGTTTGGCGGCTCAGAAAAGGAGTCTGGAAGCAAACATAGATTATTGGGCTGTGATGTCATCAACAAACCTGTGATTGATGGCTGCTACCGGATGGACTGGGAATGAGTAATCGGAGCCAGCGAGGATCGTTCAGGGAAGTGCAGGGAAAGATTTAAGTATTACACGAAGATGTGGTTAGGGAGTCCTGCTGATAAATAGTAAGGGACAATAGGGGGGCTGACTTGCATTTTAAAAATTGTACCCATGTCACAGATCCATGTGCTCGATAACTGTTACCTTAGCCAAACCTACTCATTTTGGGACCTTTTGGGTCATGCCACCCCCAATATCAAATCTTGTATTTAGGCAGAACAACCCCCAAAATGTGGGAACTGTCATATTAAACATACTCAAAATGGCTTCCACATTAGCAAATGTGTTATACATTCAACATTTCTTGATTTGTGTAGGTATCTGGCGGCACTTCAGGTTCCCCTAAAATCATAAAGACATGGTGTAAGTGTGTGATAAAGTATGTCTGTAAGCTTTGCGGCATACTGTCAACATACGTAACACATCGGTAGTAACATATGGAGAGTATTCAGAACTGATGGCCTGTGTCAGACTGATGGCCCACTGGGAAATCTAAGGCAAGGGCCCACCAACCATATGAGCAAGCTTAAGAATGACTTGCGCAAATGGTTATTTTGTACTTCTTAGTCCATCCAGAACAACCGTACACAGACTGTAAGGCATTATGTACATTGTAATCTAGTAAGTACACGTAGTACCGATAGATATTAGCCCACTACAGGCAGGTTACACTGATTGCTAAATCTCTGCCATTTTACATTAAGTAAAAGCAGAGTAAATAGTTGTTGCAAAGATCAGTATACTGGCTGACTAATTATATTAAACTATCCCCATTTTCCTCCTACCATAGGTGGACCAGGCTGCCCCCCCCCCCCCCAAGGCTTATTGTATGCACCACTTCAACAAGTAAAGTGCAAATGCCTCACTTGATTGGATGGTTGTTCCATATGCAACTTGTGACTTATAGTTTTGTCTAAAATATGTTTTCATGTGCGTTATAAGAAATGAAGATGTGTTGCCATGTACCTGCAGGGACCTGCACACAAGGAATGCTGGGAGTTGTCGTTTTCAAATTCAAGATTGATCCTATACTGAAGTGTGAAAATCTAGAGCATCGCACATTCCCCATTAAAAGCTTGAGCATATATCCGCATGCTGTTGAATCTTGAGAAGGTTAAATTTCTTTTCCTACTTGAAAAAACAACAAATTTTTTGCTCCCTGCCATGACGCTCTCTCCATTCAGTTACGATGCCATTAGGGTCAGTGGCATAGATGATATGAGAGGCGGCGGGGTGTGAGAAAATGCATGAGCGACAGACACAGCACAGCGAGTGTGAGCGGTATAAAGGCCCCAGGGCAGATAACACAAATGTGAGAATCCTAGTAAATGGCAAAAAAAAAAACAAGCAAGCATAATAAATTGATTCCATTAAAAAGTCATCTGATTATAAAACTTCTGATTTGATACATGGAAATAAAAAACCTAAGGAAGAAAATGAGAAAAGAGAGATTGAATAGATACAAGGCAGAACAAGCAAAGATGGGGGAAGATGGATGGGCAAAAGAGGAAATAAAGTTATGGCAGAAAAAAGAAATGACATAGAAATAAAATAAAATACGGTGGACGGTGTCAGTACCAGCTGTGCCCCTAAATAAACACAGAGACATCATTTTGGAAGTTAAATTGGCCACAGCTTTACTGCTATATATATCATAAACAAATAATGCCAGCGGTGCCCAAATGAAATAATAAATCTGGACATATTAGTAGCTTCCAGCCATGTGAAGGCGAAACTGAAGCCTTTGTCAGGCTATCCTGATACAGTGTAGTCATCAATATACTCTCAGAGTAACTGGTCAGTGCACAGTTCTTTGGAAGGTCTGCAATTTGTATGCACTCATACCCAACACACATCTAGAGCAGAGAGCTGCACCATCAAACCTAGGGGCCACGATGTATAAATGTGGTCCACATATAAAGTACAACTGTATGGTAGACCATTAAATATCCCATCATGCCTTTTTACTTACATATTACTAACATTATTACCAAGCACCCTGAGCTGTTCCACCATCACAAGAAATGGAGGTCTTACAGATCAGACATTATTGATCATCGTTTGCTTTTCCGTGATTCTTATTATAAAATACAGGAATAAAACTATATCATTTCCCAGAAGAAAGATCCTGGTGTCTACTTTCTTTTACTTTAGTTAGTATAGTATATTTATCACTAATTCATCTACCCCAATACTAGTGAGCCTGGTGTCTGGGGAGAGTACTGTTAAAGTACTCAGCACCAGGCCCCTAGACTGCCAGCCATGCCCTGCCAGCTGCCCATGTCCCCTGACACCCACAGGACACAAGCTTGTCCCTTGGGATTGACATTTAGATTGGATCTGTCCTAGTTACAAGGAAGTATGGTTTGTTATTGCATTCTGGTCCTTGTACACATCACACAGAATAGGGCACATGGGACATCTCTTGGCTCTAGATGTGTATCCAGATGGTATCTTCAGCTGCCATTTTACCAGTTATTTCCAAAGAACAAATGTTTAGTTTTCTTAACACACTGGGAATCCTATTTAATGTTCAAGCTATTGCCAGTATGTCATGGCAGCAATAAGTTGAAATAAGCCCAGCAGGTAACAGTAAAGTCGCAGGTGGCTTTCAAAAATAATTGCCTAGCCTATGCTTTGTGTAGATTTTTTAATATCCCCCTTAAAAAAAAGCATGACAAGGCGATTAAAAAGGCAACTGCGTTCTGAATTCAGTGCGTTTAGCCCAAACTGCGCCTTGTCTCATATCAACCTGCAATAGAACTTTCATTGAATCATTTTTATCATTTTGATTCCAGTCCACTGTCTTAACTTGTGCACTGTTTAATCAGAAAGGGTACAGATGCTGAATAGTTGTAACACTCACTCAGGGGTTAAAATGCTGACACCTGTGATTGTTCTAGCAGGATGAATGTTCTGCTTGGAGATGATGAAATTCTTGCTTGATCACATGGCCACAGCAATAAAAAAACACAGCCAGAAGGGTTTGCGTAGAATGGCATCTGGATAACCATACGTGACCAAAGACCCTTGTTTACCGGCTATGGTGTTGGGGATGAGATAACGCTACAACACTGGTCATACAGGGTATAGAAATGGGTAAATAAAGAAATTACTATCACATAGTGTATACCAACCAACCAATGTCTCCTCTAATATCTCTGTGCAAATTGGAATATTCATACAACTACATAAGGCATTAGTATAACCTGCCAGTTTTTTGTGTGCACAGAGATTCAATGCACTCACGCATGGCACACATACTAAAGCAGTGGTGTAGCGACATATCTAAGCTAAAATCTCATCAATGTTGTGTTTGGTTATTCCAGCATTTATTGGCATTTCCAGATGTTTTCCCATTAGGAAATGTTTTACTCGGCCGGCAACACTAAAATGCTGGGAAAAAGGAAAACAAGCCATTCATGTGAACCTGACTCGAGTTCAGATGTAAATTTGGTCCTCATCCACTCCAAGCATCAGAGGTGGACTTTGGCCCCCACAACTCGCCTACTCTGCAATATTCCTACACTTAGAGCCAAATACTAAAAATAGTCCGTTTGATAAACACTTGGAGCATTCATCATATGGGGCAGAATGAATAAACAAACTCATCAGGGAAGGAACTAGGGTGACAAACCCCCCCACCTTCTTGGCTCATGTGTGTTGCCTCCCTGCTCCTCTGATAGCTTCCCATTATTCACATGATGGGATAGGCCGATTCATACCATACATGATACCCCCCCCCCCTCTCCACTTTCCCCATAAATAATGAACAGGACACCTGATTCCGAAAAAGGGAAAGGAATATGGCCACTTTATTGTGACATCAATATAACAAGTATAAAATTATCACCATCATTAAACATTATAAACGCAATTCCAATTCCAATATCTGCCAATGCTACCCCTTTCCCATCATCTGACATCCAAAACCGCCCCGCCACTTTTCCCCTCCAGGCCAGGGGGCGGCCTTGTAAACTCTGTTCCAGTCTCCCCTAAGGTCCTCTACCACCCCAAGAGGTTTCCACTGTATTGTGGGAAACTTTACCAAATCTAGTCCTCCTTAGGGCTAATTTCCTTTTTCTAGCATTACCAGGGATGTCCAATCCATATGTCCCACCTCATGTACCACATAAAGGGATGCGGGCAGGCAACTTCCCAACCTCCTTGTGAATGGCTTAACCTATTCACTTCCTGTCGTAAAATGCCCGACCCTACTCCCTCCCGCCCCTCTTCCAACAACCTGTCTCCGGTCCAGCCCCTGTCATGGGCTCCCGGCTGCATATACCAGCCCTCCCCTTTTACATGCGACTTCAAGTATTGTATACTGTAACCCCCATTTAAATCCAGGAAATGCTTTTATCTAAAACCAGATTATGTAGTTTAAAGACAGAAAACAATATGTTTCTTCAATAATTATCAATATATAATATGACAATAGTCAAATAATACAATTTAAATAAGTAAATTATGAAACGAACATGATCACTTTGCTCTGTATACACCAGAGATGACTGAATACAAGAATATAGAGTATGTGGATGGAAAATTGAAAAATGTTTACTTTGTCATCACCGGCTAATTACCATGTTTACTATGTCGTACCAGCTAATTACCATGTTATATATGTTCGTACCAGCTAATTACCATGTGTTACTTATTCCGTACCACAACTTACCCTCGTTTACTATGTCAGTACCACTAATAACCATGTTTACTATATCCGGACCAGCTAATTACCATGTTATACTGTCCGTACCGGTAATTTACCATGTTTACTAGTCGACTGGCTAATTACCATGTTTAGTATGTACGTACCGGCTAATACCATGTTTATGTGCACCGTAACCGGCTAATACCATGTTTACTGTCGTACGGCTCTAATGTACCATGTTTATATGTGTACCGGCTAATTACCATGTGTACTAATGTCCGTACCGGCAATTTACCATGTTTACCATGGCCGTACCGGCTAATTACCATGTTTACCTATGTCCGTAGGCGCTATTACCATGTGTACTTATGTCCGTACTGGCTATATTACCATGTGTTACTATGTCCCGTACGGGCTAATTGCTAATTGTTTACTGTCCGTTTCACGGCTAATTACCATGTTTACTATGTCCGTACCAGCTAATTACCATGTTTACTATGTCCGTACCAGCTAATTACCATGTTTACTATGTCCGTACCAGCTAATTACCATGTTTACTATGTCCGTACCGGCTAATTACCATGTTTACTATGTCCGTATCGGCTAATTACCATGTTTACTATGTCCTTACCAGCTAATTACCATGTGTTATTATATCAGTAACAGCTATTACCATGTTTACTTATTGGGTCCGTACCAGCTAATTACCATGTTTACATATCCGTACCAGCTAATTACCATGTTATATATTCCGTACCAGCTAATACCATTGTTTACTATGTCCGTACGGCTAATTACCATGTTATCTATGTACCAACGGCTAATACCATTTTACTATGTCGTACCGGCTAATTACCAGGTTTACTATTCCGTACCGGCTAATTACCATGTTTACTATGTCCGTACCGGCTAATTACCATGTTTACTATGTCTGTACCGGCTAATTACCATGGTTACATGTCCGTACCGACTAGCTAATTACATGTTTACTATGTCCCATTACCGGCTAATTACCATGTTTACTATGTCCGTACGCGCTAATTACCATGTGTATATGTCCGTACTGGCTATTAGTAATTACCATGTTTACATGTTACCGCGTACCGGCTAATTTACCATGTGTACTTGTCCGTACCAGCTAATTACCATTGTTTACTATGTGTCGTACCAAGATAATTTACCATGTTTACTATGTCCGTACCAGCTAATTAGTAATTACCATGTTTACTATGTACTGTACCAAGCTAATTACCATGTTTACTATGTCCGTAATAGCTAATTACCATGTTTACTATGTCGTACCGGCAAAATTACCCATGTTTACTATGTACGTACCAGCTAATTACCATGTTTACTTTGTCCAGTACCAGGCTATACCATGTTACTTTGTCCATACCAGCTAATTACCAGTTTAATATGTTGTACCGCTAATTACCATGTTTACTATGTCCTGTACCAGCTAATACATGTTTATGTCCGACCAGCTAATACCATGTTTACTAGTCCGTAAGCGAATTACCATGTTTACTATGTCAGTACAGCTAATTACCATGTTTACTGTCCATACTGACTAATTACCATGTTTACTATGTCCGTACCAGCTAATTACCATGTTACTATGTCCATACCGGCTAATTACCATGTTATATGTTCAGTTACCAGCTAATTACCATGTTTACTATGTCCTGTACCACAGCTAATTACCATGTTTACTATGTCCGTACCGATACTTACCATGTACTATGTCCGTACCAGCTAATTAGTAATTACATGTTTACATGTCCGTACCAGCTAATTACCATGTTTACTTGTCCAACTAGCAATACCATGTTTACTATGTCGTAACCAGCTAATTACCATGTACTATGTACGTACCAGCTAATTACCATGTTACTTGTCTTTAACGCTAATATACCATGTTACTATGTCCGTACAGCTAAGATTACCATGTTTACTATGTCCGTACCGGTAATTACCATGTTTACTAGTCCTTACAGCTATTACCATGTTACTATGTACGTACCAGCTAATTACCATGTTTAATATGTCGTACCGGCTAATACCATGTTTCTATGTCCGTACCGGCTAATACCATGTTTCTATGTCCGTGACGAGCTAATTACCATGTTTACTATGTCCTTACAGCTAATTACATGTTACTATGTCCGTACCAGCTAATTACCAGGTTTAATATGTCCCGTACCAGCTATTACCAGTTTATACTAGTCCGCTACCAGCTAATTACCATGTTTAATATGTCCGTACCAGCTAATTACCATGTACTATGTCCGTACCGGCTATCACATGTTACTATGTCCGCTACCGGACTAATTACCATGTTTACTATGTCCGTAACGGCTAATTACCATGTGTACTAGTCCGTACGGCTAATACCATGTTTACTATGTCCGTACCAGCTAATTACCAGTTTATATGTCTGTACAGTAATTACCTGTTTACTATGTCGACCAGCTAATACCATGTTACTATGTCTGTACCAGCTATTAGTAATTACAATGTTTACTATGTCCGTACCAGCTATTACCATGTTTACTATGTCCGTCCGTAATACCATGTTACTGCTCGTACCGGCTAATTACCATGTTTTATATGTGACGTACGGCTAATTAACCATTTTACTATGTCCGTACGCTATTACAGCGTACTTGCCGTACCAGCAATTACCATGTTACTATGTCCGTACCAGCTAATTACCATGTTTACTATGTCCTTGTACCAGCTAATTACCATGTTTACTATGGCTGCAGTCCGTACCAGTAATTACCATGTTTACTATGTCCTGTACCCGCTAATACATGTTTACTATGTCCGTACAGCTAATTACCAGTTTTACTATGTCCGTACCCGGTAATTACCATGTTATACTATCGTCCGTAACAGCTAATTACATGTTACTATGTCAGTACCAGATACCAGGTGTGACGATGTCCCGTACCAGCTTAATTACCATGTTTAATCTATGTCCGTAACCAGTAATACCATGCTTACTATGTCTTCCGTACCAGCTAATTACCATGTTTACTATGAGTACCGGCTATTATACATGTTTACTATGTAATTTACCAGTAATTACCATGTTTCTACCTATGTCCGTTACTCGGTAACATTACATGTTTACTATGTCTACCAGCTAATTACCATGTGTACTTAATGTCTAACGGCCATTACATATAGTCCGTACGGCTAATTACATGTTACTGTCCGTACCAGCTAATTACCATGTTTACTAGTCCTTACCGATCTAATTACATGTTTAATATGTCCATACCGCTAATTACCATGTACTATGTTCCGTACCAGCTAATTACCATGTTTACTATGTCCGTAAAGCTAATTACCATGTTTACTATGTCCGTACCGGATAATTACCATGTTTTACTATGTCCGTACCAGCTAATTGTAATTACCATGTTTACTAGGTCCGTACCAGCTAATTACCATGTGGTTACTATGTCCGTGACCAGCTAATTCCATGTTTACTATGTCGTACCAGCTAATTACAATGTTTTACTATGTCCGTACGGTAATTACCTGTTTACTATGTGTCGTACGGCTAATACCATGTTTATAGTCCGTACCCTTAAACAACCTGCCTTTAATTACCTGTTACTATGTCCGTACCGGCTAATTACCATGTTTACTATGTGTCCTTACCGTAATTACCATGTTTCTATGGCCGTACCAGCTAACGATACCATGTTAATATGTCAGTACGCTAAATCCATGTTTACTATGTCCGTACCGGCTAATTACATGGTTACCTGTCCGTACCGGCTAATTACCATGTTTACTATGTCGCTACCAGCTAATTACCATGTTTACTATGTCCGTACCACTAATACCATGTTTAATATGTCCCGTACAGCTATTACCATGTTTACTATGGTCCGTACCAGTCTAATTACCAGGTTAATATGTCCTACCAGCTAATTACCATGTTTACTATGTCCGTACCGGCTATAATTACATGTTTACATGTCCTACCGCTAATTACCATGTTTACTATGTCCGTACCGGCTAATTACCATGTTTTACTATGTCTCGTAACCGCTAATTACCATGTTTACTATGTCCGTACCGGCTAATTACATGTCTAATGTCCCCGTACCGGCTATTACCATGTTTACTGTCCGTACCAGTTAATGTACATTGTTTACTATGTCCGTACCAGCTAATTACCATGTTTACTATGTCGGTACCAGCTAATTACCATGTTTACTATGTCTGTACCAGCTAATTACCATGTTTACTATGTCCGTACCGGCTAATTACCATGTTTACTATGTCCTTACCAGCTAATTACCATGTGGTTAATAAATAAAGTTAGATAGTATCACTCCGGTACTAAAAAATAATAAATGATATCACCACTGTGAATAAATAAAGTTCAATAGTATCACTCCGGTACTAAAAAATATTAAATGCTATCACCACGGTGAATAAATAAAGTTCAATAGTATCACTCCGATACTAAAAAATAATAAGTGCTAACACCACGGTGAATAAATAAAGTTCAATAGTATCACTCCGGTACTAAAAAATAAAAAATGCTAACACCACGGTGAATAAATAAAGTTCAATAGTATCACTCCGGTACTATATAAAAAAATAAACCATGGTAACAAAACCAGGAGCAAATCTAACAACATATCACTCCTGTAACAGTAACAAAACAGGAGAGAAAACTGGAAAAACAAACTAAACAAAACCAATTATTGGTTCTCTGGTATGGCCTGGAAGGTGCTGGAAAAAGGTATGCTTAGCTCACTTCTGGAATCAGTAGAGGCCTGGCTAGGAGCCTGCCACTGTGTGGTTTGTCCAAATTCAGGAAAATGTCTGGAATGGAACAGAGCATGATTATGCATTCCTGGATATTCTCTCTGTTGGGGCTGCATTGGTTGGCACAGTGGCTGCGAATGTGTGCCAACCATCTGCCTATATTGCATCCTTCCATTGGTGGTTGAGGTGGATTATAGGGCATTGGGCCCTGAGATGCACCCATAGGTGGCTGCATTGTATTATAGGGCATTGGGCCCTGAGATGCACCCATAGATGCTTGAGTTGGATTAAAGGGCATTGGGCACTGAGATGCACCCATAGGTTGCTGCATTAGAATATAGGCCATTGGGCCTTGAGATACTGCCATTGGTATTTGCAGTGGATTGTAGGACATTGGGCCTGGAGGAAATCCAGTTGGTGCTTGCAGTGGCTGAGTCTGTGGAACACTCATGTTGGCTCGCAATATGTCCGTGATGGCAAAGGTCACAGGGAACCACCTGTCTTCTGGTATTTTTTGTAGAAAGGGAATCTGGCCACTCTTCTTCCCCTTGGTTGCCTGTCGTTGACTAACAGACAATCCATGCTGGGAGGTGACAGATGCGCTGGGTGGCAATGTGGTCACAGCAGGTGTGGTGTCAGTGCTGCATGATGCCACTAGATCTTGTTGGCTATGGGGGTCAGCCTTTTCCCCAGAATGTAGTGTCTGTGTTGCAGACAACTGCCTATCGTCCTCCTCCTCTTCTTCCTCAGAAATATTATCCTCGGTGCTACAATGTCAAAAAATGAAAATTAATGTTACTTAATACATGATCATCCTTTCTACTAAGTCAAAGGAAAATAATACTTACGGGGATAATGCCATAGAAGGCCGAAGAAAATCCATTTATCTGTACCTGGACCTCCTACTAGCAGCAGAGCCACTGAGGATTTCCTCTTGTTCCGCATTCAATTCTCTCTTAAAATTGTCCTTTACAGAATGCCACCATGTCTACATATCATGCAATGTAAAAACATCCACATATAGCCAAAGCATAGTAACATACACAATAGTATGATAAGTGAACAAAATTAAGCAAAATATAGATATATTTCATCACATGTACCTTTTCTGTCTTTCTGCTTATCCGTGAAGGTGGCCCTTGATTCTCCATAGATCTCCTTAGCAATCTCAAGCCACACCTGCCTTGTCCTGTTGTTGTCCTTATACAGGTCATGGACCTTATCATAGAGCTCAGGGTACTGTTGCACCTTAGTAATGAGCTCCTCAGTAGAAAAGGTTTTCTTGAGGCGAGCCATACCTCCACAAAATACAAAACACACACCGCACCCAAAACCCACCAACCCACAAACCCACCACAACCCACACCCAACACAAGCTGCAACGCAGCCAAAAGCAACACACCAAATTCAAACTAACACTTACAACACACCACAAACTCACCACACCCAAGCTGAACCACACCCAAAATTACTCATCACACCAAACACACTCAAATACACCTACAACACACTGCTCCAAACGCTACAAACTTAACACACCCAAGCTGAACCACACTCAAACTCACCACACCACAAACACACTCAAATACACCAACAACACACAGCTCAAAACACACCACAATGCTCTCTCAACACACTCTTGCAAACACACCACACTACACAAACAATACACACCTCAACAGCACAATATTCAAAATTCTAACTTCATTTCTCCTTTCTCTCACCTAAATACACCCTCAAAAGAAACAGGACGTGACATCACAGGATATGCTGAAAAACGCTCCAAGGTCCGTTTGTGTCTGCTTTTTTAGCACATCCATTGACTTGCATTGGCATGCGATTTGAGAAAAAGTGGATAAAAAATGGTGATCGCATCAGTTACGAAATCGCAATCGCAGTGCACAAAATGTCGTTGACATTGCGAATCGTAAATCTCGATTGCAAACACATAAAAATGTGCAAGTGTGGCCTAGCCCTTACTCTCTCTCATTAAGGTTTAATTATTATTTATGTCACTTTGACATCTGCATGACATTATAGTTTTGGGCCAATTTTAATTTTGTACCTAAAAAGCATTGCGCTTTGTGCAACTTATTAATCTATATCATTCAATATTGTTCAAATGTGTAGAGGTTTAGTTTTTAGTGATGTCTCTACCATATCAGCATGATATCTTAATTTTGCAGTGGTTTGTATTTTGACCCTGAAAAACATCTCTTTACATTAAATACTCTCCATATTTGTCAGGGTTCAATTATAATTTATGTCACAATAACATCAGCATGACATCATAGTTTTGTACCAGTTTTAATTTTGACCCTTAAAAGCATTGCACTTGTGGTTTACCGAAAGTAGCCTTCAATATCCATGTGAAAACTAGAAAGTAATTTCCGTATTTTTGAGGGTCACCGGAAATACGGAAATGTAAAAGCTCCGATTGGTTCTGATTTGAGGTTAGTGTTACATTGTTCAGCTTTCTAACTATTGCAGTTTTGGGGTCTGGGGGGATGATTTCATTATAAACAATGTCTCATTTGAGGGGTAATCTTGCCCTTTAAAAATAAAATGTAGGTTAATGTAAAATGCATTTTTTTCCTCATTAACCAGCAGATTTTGAAATTTTGTTGCTAACTTCACTGTAATCTCCCACTGAGTAATTTCATATTGTCCAATATGTTTATTGGCAACATATCCCAGGTAAATAAAAGAATCAAAGTTTTATCAGAGTTCCATTTTTTGTTATTTTAAGAGGAGGTGTTAAAAAAACACCATCCATGACATGTGTAGGGGGCATATTTATAAATGAGCCAAATGCAGTGTTAAGTTTTCTCATTTCCAATTTTTTTGCCGAAATTCACATTAACACAATTTATTAAGTGTCAAATCAAAAACAGTGAAAAGAGATTGCGAAGCATATCGCCACACATACAGTGGTAAAACATGCAGAAAGCTACAGCTATATATTTTTTTTAAATGCAATTGGGTGAAAAGGTGAATTTTTGGCATTAATATGTGAAAATCAAATCCGCCAAAATCATTGTTTTGAGGTTTTGAGGGAGATTCAATTAAATTTCCTATTGTTTAAAATGTTGCTAACTTTGCCCCAACCAATCAGATCTTTTTTAACATTTGAAAGCTAACATCTGATTGATTGGGGCAAAATTAGCACCATTTTTAAGAACTTTTATTGAATTTCCCTGTTTATGTGTTAATTGCATCTTTTAAAATTTCATGTTAGTGCTCCTTTAAAGGGTCAAACAAACCTTTATCCATTCATATTAGTGCCTTATTATTTGGTTTAATATATGTATATAGGTATTCACATTTAGAATATTGATTCATGTCAATTTTGCCAAATTGACCAATGAGAAATAAAAGTACATACTTGAACACAAAATCACAGGATAAATGCTGCTGGCTGTACCGTAGCTCACGGTGTAAGCACTGCACATGCTCACCTACTGTAGCTGTGTCTCAGATTCTATGAAGGGCTGAGCCTAGAGAGGGGGGTACTAGAGAGGGGCATACTAACTAGAATGCGGCTAACAGGACATGAGGAGATGTTTTGAATAGGAACGCTATGAACAAAAATCAATTAAATTCCTGTCAGCTCTGAAAAAGACAGAAAATTATAAAGACAAGCACTTTTTTCTGCTTTGACATCTCTTTAAATATAGTTTTACCTTTGTTTCTTCTTTAATCTACCTCTATCTATTAGAATTAAAAATTGGATGTTTTTATTATGAATTCCATGCATTAGATTCATTTAAAGGCCAGTGTTATCCGAATATATCTAGTATTGAAATGACATGTAATTCATGAGGTTAATATGAATAGTGGTTAATAATGTAAGGTCACAAGGCACAGATTGCAGAATATCCCAGTTATTCTAATCCCTATCGCATAGACTGGGCAACATGAAATGAAGCTGTAAACATAACTGCGGTGCTTACTGTACTTTATTACCCATCATCCAGCCATCTTTGTTTTATAGTTCCCCAAAGTTTTGTTTAAATATGTGCCATATATTTTAAGCAGACAAGCAGCAGCATATGGCTGTTCAACACAGTGGGAACACTGGCAGGCACAGCAATCTCAGTTGCCATTGCACAGTAATAGTTTTACCAGGACCAAAATATAATACATGTACATTGGTTAATTGGAAAAGGGGGTTGGTTTTACCATTTAGTGTAACTTTAATAAAGTCATGCTTAAACTGCTACAAAAGCAATATTAAATTACTTGTGGTGCTGTGGGGTGACTTTTGTGTTACCCACACAGCTGTCGCAATTCTGTATTTAAAGTTGTGCACTATAGTGTTGCTTGGTTGTTTTGAAATCTTCCCATGCATAAGATTGAATACTTAAAAAACTAAAAAAAAACTAATTGGATTCCTCTTTATAACCAACAACGAGACCAAGAGATGTGCCTAGTATGGTGGCACTCCCAAGGGATTATGGTCCACTGGCATTCAACTCCCTGCAGTGCCTGCATTCAGAATGACAGATTACTGGTAGTATAAACTTGTAAGAGTTTTATCCCATTTCTTATCCTTTTCTGCCTGTTTGAGGCTCCTTTGATCTTTCACATTGACTAGATTACGAAAGAAGGATTAAAAATGGGAGACAGGAAAGTCCTTACATAATATATTTCACATTTATTAGGTATGATTAACCCCTTTCAATACTGAATTAACTTAATTTATCCTTATGCTTGGGTAGGAAAGGTCTTATTTTATTTTTATTATTATTACTAGCAAAATACCCGCGCTTCGCAGCGGAGATGTATTGAAATAACGTTTTTAGCAAGAAAGCAATAATGTATCAAGATTGCTGTAATCATTCGGCACTTGATATATTAAAGAAAGACAATTCAATAAGCTTTACGATAATGCAACACTCATTAACTTTAATTTAATATTATATTTTTTATTCAATTATGAAGTTTTGGTGAAAATAACCCCCACCACCCCTCTCCGTCCGCCCCCAATACCCCCCACTATTCCTCTCTGTCCACCCTCCAAACCCTTCCACTTACACCTCAGCCAGTCCCCGCACACACCCTGAATTTTTGGTAAAAATCGTTCCAGCCGTTAGTGTGCAGGAGTTCAAAATTCTATTCCCCCCCCATTCACCCCCACCCTAAAAAAAATATTTTGTTAACCTTTTACTGGTAAAGGAGTATATGCATATCAAATTTGGTTGAAATCGGACCAACCAGTCTGTGCAATGTCAGATACTCACCGTTACAGGTGCAATGTCAGATACTCACCATTACAGGTGGAATTTCGAAACGAAACCTGCTTAACTTTTGTAAGTAAGGTGCAATGAATGAGCCTGCCAAATTTAAGCCACGTGCCTCCACGGCAAGTTGGAGAATTAGTGATGAGTGAGTGAGTGAGTGAGGGCTTTGCCTTTTCAAAACGAAACCTGCTTAACTTTTGTAAGTAAGGTGCAATGAATGAGCCTGCCAAATTTAAGCCGTCTGCCTCCATGGCAAGTTGGAGAATTAGTGGTGAGTGAGTGAGTGAGTGAGGGCTTTGCCTTTTCGAAACAAAACATGCTTAACTTTGTAGGTAAGTGCAATGAATGAGCCTGCCAAATTTAAGCCGTCTGCCTCCACGGCAAGTTGGAGAATTAGTGATGAGTGAGGCAAGTTGGAAATTAGTGATAGTGAGTGAGTGAGTGAGGGCTTTGCCTTTTCGAAATGAAACCTGCTTAACTTTGTAAGTAGGTGCAATGAATGAGCCTGCCAAATTTAAGCCGTCTGCCTCCACGGCAAGTTGGAAATTAGTGGTGAGTGAGTGTAGATGAGTGAGTGGCCTTTATATTTTTGAAAGAAACCTGCTAAACTTTTGTAAGTAAGGTGCATGAATGAGCCTGCCAAATTTAAGCCATCTGCCTCCATGGCAAGTTGGAGAATTAGTGATGAGTTAGTGATGACTGAGTGAGTGAGTGAGTGAGGGCTTTACCTTTTTGAAATGAAACCTGCTTAACTTTTGTAAGTAAGGTGCACTGAATGAGCCTGCCAAATTTAAGCCGTCTGCCTCCACGGCAAGTTGGAGAATTAGTAATGAGTGAGGGCTTTGCCTTTTATTAGTATAGATTATTATGTCTCCTATCTACACAGAGCTTATGTTATGAGAAATGTAAAGGGGTCACTCACTGAAAATCATTATTGCAAAAGTTAAAGGAAAAATAAACCCAATTTTTTACACTCCAGAATCTGAACATATCCCCTCTAAAAACACAGATAACCTGTAAAAGAGCAATACAGTAAATAGCATTAAAGTAAATGTTACAACTGGATGAAATAATTGTATGTACAGTGACTGATCACACCTCTGACCTATCACACGCTCCCCTGCCTATTCTGTACTGTAAAAGGATTGGCTAAAGGCTACTAGTGGGTGTGACCAACTGTAACAAGTTCCTGCAGTGTCTAAAGACTGAGCATGTGTAAAGAACATAATGGTCAGTGACCACACTGTGCGATACTTGAACCCTGGGAAATAAGATACAAACCTCATGTTAAATTTCTCTACAACCATATTAAAATGAGAGGTGGGACACTGTTTACTGTTTTTATAACTAGGAGATCTGCCTTCTAAATGAATGTTGTTCTGAGGCTTTAGGCTTTAGGCTGCTTAGCCCTGAAAACTGCATTCACCAAAGGCTTTGTGGCCGATATTCAATATGGTTTCATTTTTGTGTTATCACACTGGTCATTTAATGAAGTACTAGGTAAACTTACATTTATTTAACCCTAATGAGAAACCTTTTCTCCCCAGAACACTAACTGTACACATTGTAAGTAATGTATAATAAGTTTATTCTGTGAATAAGAAGGTTTCCATGTTGTTGCCAGTATAACTTACAGCCCATGTGGTTTTCAAAAAGAGCATGTGCAGCAAATGGCCACGCTCCCTGACCCTATCTATTCACTGTCTCTGTGCACAGAGCATTTTCTATATAGGTGTCTCCACACCAATGTGGAAGTCCCACTGTGCTTGTTACCCTGCATTTTATTTTCCAACCAGTATGCATTGCTGACAGTCTTCCATGAATAATACAAAATAGTAGTCATCTTATTTTAACTGTTGTTTATGTTTGTTTGCTTTTATTGCTTGTGTGTCTGTATTCTTTGTACATCAAATAGTATGTTTTGAAAAAACACATAGCCCATGAGGTTACAGGTTGAAATCCTCAGGCTTATTTATAAACAATACAAAATATTCAGCAGATTTTACTGCCTTTTTTGGTATGTGCATTTGCTTCCTCTATGTTCCTAGGAAAAGTTAAAGTTTCTACATGTATGAATATTCTACTTATAAGCTCTGTTGGGATTGTGGTATTAAGCTCTGCTTAAGTAGCTGATTGTGTGGTCCCCTATGGACATATCAGCCGCAATTTTCCGACATGTGCGATCATAAAATGTATGTAATTTTACGATTATTAAAGGCATGGTGTCACAAAATAGTGATACTGAGCCATTATAAATACAGTATGTGTCCTACAGGTAGGTTATATATGTTTTAGGTTTTTTTTCTCTTTTTAACTAACATTGTGAAGCACTGACTCTCACAAGAAAAGATTATTAGTAAATTGATTAAAAAAAACAAGAAAATGTACATTGTGTGTTTTTTGTGTGTTTTTACCCCTTTAAAAAAGTTACCACCGCCGACATGGCGATTTTAAATGGCTGAACACAACACTAGGACACGCTTTTATAAATATGATTAAAGGACAACTAAAGCCGCAGAACAACACTGAACCAGAATGCAGAACACCTTGATAAAAAAAAAAAACAGAAATCTGTGTCTTACCTCTCATTTTGATACAGGTGCTAGGAAATTTATGTAAATAACATATGGTTTGTGCTTTACTTCACAGCATTGGTCAACGACCATTATGTTCTGCACATGCTCAGTCTTTAGCTATGGCAGAAACTTGTTACAGTTGGTCACACCCATTAATAATCTCTAGCCAATCATTTTACAGAACAGATAAAGCAAGGAAGCATGTGACTGAGGTCAGGAGGTGTGGTCTGACACTGCACATACACACAGATACTTCATCCAGTTCTTAACAGGCTTACATTTACTTTAATACAATTTACTGAAGTGGGATTTTATAGCTTATTTGTGTATTTAGGGGGGTTGTTTTCAGATTTTGGAGTATAAAAAAATTGAGTTTAGTTCTCCTTTAAGCAGTTTCCACAAATGGTGACCCCTGGCACTAATGATTTTTTGTTATTGTATTACCGCTTTAAAAAGCTTTTTAAAAATTTGTGTTAAGTATGAATTTGTCAATAATGATGGCAAAAAGTTAACAAAGCTTTATAAATATGCCCCCTAGTTAAGTAATAATTTAAATCATTTTTAATATATGAACGTGGGTTGTCTTAAAAGTACAATTGCGCCAATTGTTCGTTTGTACAATACCATGTGGTAGTGAAATACCGTACTGGTATTGTATGGACGTTCGCAAATCTCTGATCGCGGTCATAGATTTACAATTGCGGCACCGCCAGTTAAAGACCTGGTATCTCAAGTTAATGATACTGCGCCTTTATAAATCAGGCCCTTAGTCTAATTCTTTGGGTATTTGTAGGCAGTAGAATTTAAGCTGGAAGCCAATTAATACATTTTATTTCAAGACTAAAGCATTAAGGCTGGGTATAAACGGGCAAATTTCTCATCCCAACCGACCATTCACGACAAGCGAGGGGTCTCCTGGGCCAAATCACTGTCGGTTGCAGTGATCACCACACGATTGGCTGGGATTTACCAACATGTCTGATCAGGCATTGATTGCCGGCGTTACTACGATTACTGGCAATTTTTGGGCCCGACTGACCGATATACAAAAATACCAGTCAGTTTGCCCCCAAAAAAGCCTCATGTATACCCAGCCTTACTTTACAACACATTATTGTTGTATTATTTTTCACACATTATTTCACAATGCTTTCAAAATATGATAATAAATAATAGGAATAAAAAATACTACTTTTCTTTCAGGCAGATTCAATAAAAGTTCTTATGGTTAAAAATGGTGCTAATTTTACCCTAACCAATCAGATGTTAGCTTTCAAATGTAAGCTAACATCTGATTGGTTAGGGCAAAATTAGGACCATTTTTAACCATAAGAACTTTTATTGAATCTCCCTGTTTATCTCTTCTCTTTATAGAGAAACGAATGGTTCTAAAATTAAAACAACACAGATTGCTGTCTTGCCACATAACATTTGTTATATAGTCTGGTTGTGGTGGGGGCTTGTTTAAATTCATAATAGTACAAGCTCCAAATGTCTATGTTGCAAAAAAACCCAAAAACAATAATATTTAAGCACTTGGATAAACATATGGTAGAAATCAATTTTGGCACAGTTTTCCCCTTAATTGATTTAGTTGTTGTTGACAGAATTCCGTGATATTTAGCCCCTTCCTCAATGACCCTAATTGTGTTAAGTTGCTCTCTTCTGAATAACATTTTTGTATCTGAATTCTGAGTCATCCAGTGGACCTAGTGATATAAGGCGAGAGTCTTGGGTAGCTAATTTGAACCTGTGTATATATACTTGATGTATAACTTTGTTTGCAGTTCATATAAAACACCTGGGATCGGAGCCAGCTTTGCAGTGGCTTGGTAATACAGAACGTGATTGCTTTGGGGGAGAGTGCGCACCTCAGCTGCCTATTATGCACCTGTTATGTGTATAAATACAGGGTTTTGACAGAATACAGAATGGATACTTGTTTAGAGAGGAAGGCGATTGGGTGCATTGGCCAAAAGAATGATACTTTATCTTGTGCGAACTTTGTCCTTGAGCTGAGATTCATAATCTTGATAGATAGTAAACTGGTCTCCTTTATTTTCTTCTCTTCTTTTATTAATAAGGGTCCTCACACACTAACCAGTGTAGGCCAATGTAAAAAAGGTTAAAGGATGGTTCATTATGGGCTAGAGGGTTTGTTTTAACTGGGCTTGTGAACTTTAGAGGGCCTTTTGAACAGAAAAAAAATATAATTATAAAAACTGTAAGTTTGCCACAATTCTAGGGCAGCTAGTAGGGTTATAGGTTAGATATAACAATATATATTCTCCTCCTTTAAAGAACAACTGTAGTATTGCTGCTCCACGCCCTTTCTGGCCCAGGGCCTAACCAATGAGAAGACATTCTTTGCAAGAAGTGTTTTTTTCTCATTGGATAGATCTCAAAATGAGGGAGGCAGAGCTTGGACAGTAGATTTGTCCTTTAAGCTTCAGTCTCCAAACATTTTGCATTACCTACTGTACAACCAATGAGAGCTCAAATCACAACAAGCTGCAACTAAATTAACACTCAACAATTGTTAACCTCCTTTCCTTTGTAACTAGTGGAAATATTGTATGCTAACATTTTAGCAGAGGGAGGAGCTTTCCCTACCTCCCAAACGTGCTTGCAGGTTCTACTTTAATTTTTGTCTTGTTAACATATCATCCTCTCCTGTTCCACAAGCCATACAGCTCATAAATAATGTTCCCCACCACACAATGACACGGGCAACCTCATTTGCTCATAATATTGTCATGGACATGTCAGGGTGGATTGGCCCGGGGCTACACCCACCACAGCCTGGTCACTGCATGGGGGGCCGCTGGCAGGGTACCGCTGCTCTAAGTAGTTGCAGCATTAGTTAATACAGAAGTCCATGCAGCAGAAACAGGGAATTCAACCACGGTCCACAAAGATGTAATTTCATAAAGAAATTTCCATACTCAATGCAATGTCTCCCTATTACTATTAATATACTAAGATATAAGAATTTATTTTATTCAGATTGTCAGGTAAAATACAAAGAAATAACTACTTTGAGATTCCTCATTCTTCATTAGATCTTGTGGCTTATTAATTAATTGGGTGCAGCAGAGATGATTAAGGGAAAGACATGGTTCCTTGATTTATTTGTGAGCTAAGTTAATAAAGATTGCTCCTGATCAGGCCCAGTGTAGAAATCTAATCACGGAATGCCTCGGGAAGACCTATACATTTTGCCTGCATGGAAGCAAGCAGTAATTACAGGGTTCTGGTCGCTTCATTCATCCAAGAGGAGACTTGTTTTTATTCTGATATATAAGACACAAAGTCAGTGAGGCAAGGATTCCTGCCAGGGAACACTTCTCAGAACACATGCAATGCAAGGCATGACTGACATACAGGGAGTACCACTCAGTATGTGGGAAAATAAACAACATCCTGGGCACATAAAATAAATGTAGCAAGCTATACTACATTAATAAATAAGCTTCCTTATAGGTTCGGAGAACTGACAAATTGATGCAGCACTGTGCAAGGAATTATTTTCCTGCACAGGCGGTGTTTCGCATTAAGCTAATGCCATAAAATCTTCCATTTGGCTCAAGAGAACAGCATCAACATCCTGATTGGTGCTCAGCAATGTAATGATAGAACCAGTTATTCTCTGCAAAAGTTCACGTTGACTTGTGTACAGACTACTACACATTATTATTTACATTTGGCTGTTAAATCAGACCATAGCATAATAACACAGCAATCCTAATATTGCTTTATTTATTATTGTTGGACAATTTTATCAATGGCTATCACAAGAGATAAACGAAACTGTTGAGTTCTGCAGAGCCAATTGAAGTTCCAAAGTTCTGATTCCATCCCAATGGAATCAGAATATTTCTACATTTTTATTTGCAACTTTTGAGTATTCCACAGCAATTTTCGAATTTTAGAATTTTTGATTTTCAGAAGGAATTTAATTTTCTGAAACTCAAATTTTATTTTTTTTGTTTAAAAGTTCAGAGTTTTGAAAATTTCTTATTATCTCAGTATGTATTGCCATTAATTGTTATCAGAATCTCCTACAGTGCAGTACCGTACAGTGGTTCATACCTAGTACTTCTCATTTTTTGATTTCTACAGTTCTAATATCAATAGGTGGGCAAATATATTGATATATAGATATCCATATAGATAGATAATACACATTTTGCAGCAAGTGGATATCCCAAACAAATACAGGCAGAAAGAAAAAAATATCTCATTTATACTATAACCTATACCAATGAAGTCCAGTTTTCCATCAATGAATTACCATCTGAAAAACAGCCAATATTTTCTCTATATAATGCAGCAATATCCTTGTAATACTGTCTGGCAAAATTTACAATATCAATGAAATACCATATTGAATCATTAGATATATATGTATTTTTTTGGATGAAAAACACAGCTTAGAGATCTTTTACGGGAGCTCAGAAACACACTTAAGTAAATAAAGAGTAGTGGCAAGTTGTTTTCCAAAAGCAGTTTCGCGATACCTATTAAGGTTCAAAAATCCATTTGAAACCCAATTGAATCAGAATTAAAGTGTATGTATACTAATAAAATTACTTTGCATCATTTAAATCAATAAATAAATATGTGTAAGTACATAGCACTTACTCTGAGGTGTGTGTGTTGCTGCATGTCTTCAATACAGTACTTGTTTTGCTCAGGCTCTGACTATATTAAAAAAATTATATCTCACAATTTTTCAATCTTGTTTTAAAATTTATGAACAAAAATGGTGAAATTTTTCGAATTTCTAAAATTCCATTAGATCTGAAGAGGATTTTTTTGAAACGCGTATACAGCAGTACAAGGCTCGCATTCCCCAGAATCCAGAAAAAAACCCATCCATATTCCTCGATGTACACATTAAAAAGTACATATGTAACACCTCAGGCTTTATTTAATAAAGTTACTTTTTATTGTGTACATTGAGGAGTATAGATGTGTGTCTTTCTGGATTACGATGAGTGTGAGCGTCGTACTGTTATATACTTCTGAATGGAAGCAGGTTCGTTTTGAGCAGCCATGATCCCTTTAAAGCATGCACAGCCATAACAATATAGGGAAATTTTTTTTTATATGTTATTGAATCTGTTCACACTAGGCAATATGCTGTGAATATACAAACACGTTTAAAAACAATCAAAACACCCAAGCAGACATGGTCTAATTAGTAACACCATGAATTCCTATTATATTTGCACAGAAATAGTAAATAAATATGCAATTATGTTATAGATTCAATAGAGTACCAGTATTTGTTTTTTTACCTACCGTATATTGAGATGTGGCTGCTCTGTCTTCATATATGGTTTAAGGAATGCGGTGTGCCCTAATGTGAATGTATAGAAATACTCATGCGTGAACCCTTTACTTTAAAACTAGTCAACTTCACTATCAATTAAGTTTGGCAGATGGCGAATTTATCAACAGAAATATAAAAGTTTTAAAATCTACAAAGGAGTTTCGCTAGTAGACTCTTCCCCTGTTAGAAACTCATTCCTTATGCTTATATATTAGCCCATGCTATGGAATAGTCAGTCCTAGTAAAGTGAATGGGCTGCTTTTCTTGGGCTGGTTGATGGAATTTTTAACACCATGTTTTAAGGGAACTGCTGCATAGAAAACCTCACATGGGGCATTAACCGAAAGCATAAAGGTTTTGAGGAACTTCACATCAAAATTGTAAAATATGCAACTCTTTGATTTTAGCACATCCTCTTTTTTATGTGTGTAACAATCATAAAGTGCCCATACATTAGTAACTAACCTGCAATATTCCCCGTACCCTATCCACTTTATGACTAATGTTACAGCTACCTAAAGCGCTAGGTATTATTGACCTATATTTCTTTATATATCCAACCAGAACTATCTTACATTTCAGCTGTCAATCAAGTGCCTTATTATCATAAACTCTTCTGCTGTGTGCTGTGACAGTTGGTCCAATGCTGCCTCATAGTGATTACTGAGTATGCTTGTCCTCATAGAAAGACTGGTCAGATGGAAGGAAGTGTTGATTAAGAGAGGGAGGGGGATACTTAGCCTGAGCAAATCAAGTACTAATTTAAAGGACCTGTAAACTCCGCTAAAGCCCCCAAAATAAGTATGTGCCATTCTTTCTATTATTCACAGAGAGGTGAGAACGCTTATTCTCACCTCCCTGTGAATAATACGACGCTCGGGGGACCTGGAACTTACCTTACCCGCCGCTCCACTCGCAGCCGCTCACTGACAGCCGCTTCTGTCGCGCGACCGTCCCGACCCGCGCCCCTATCTTAGGCGCATGGCGCCAATACAAAAGATAGGGTGCGCAATCGGGACAGAACAGCTGTTCCTGCAGGAGCGGTGCGGTGGAGAGGCGGGTTTAAGGTAAGTCCAGGTCCCCCGAGCGTCCTATTATTCACAGGGAGGTGAGAATAAGCGTTCTCACCTCCCTGTGAATAATAGAAACGAATAGAACATACTTATTTTTGGGGGTTTAGTGTTCCTTTAAAGGCATGCAGCAGCAACAAACACACCTCTGAGTAAGGGCTACTTACATGTAGTAATTTAAAGATTAAGATAAGGTAAAGTAGCCGTTTTTATACAGTTGCCATTTTAATGCATGTGTAATTGTGCTGAACGTCCACATCACACCAGAGCATTTTACGTGGCATGTGCCTAGCTATCATTTTAACTGGCCTCAACATAAGAAGTAGTTACATGGTCAATAAGTACTTCTTACACAGGTAAACACAAACATTGCTACTGTGCCAAGGCATCAGGTTGGTTACTTTCAAATACACAAGGGCACTGAAGTATGCCCAAGTAATGCCACTGGACAAGAAAGAGTAAAACCTAATAAAAAAAATAATCCTTTCTATGGGACGCATAAAAGCTCTTTGAAATGCACAAGTAAGCAGAATTCTTTGCCTCCGAAAGTGACAGTAATATACAATATTTAATTATAAAGCTATTGATTTTGTTCTGTGGGAACCCAGAAAGTTTACACAATATTTATTTTTTGTTGTAAAGAAGTATTGACATTACAGTTGAAGTTATTTTTTTTCCAGTGTGTTATTTTCCTTTTATTTACTTATTTGGTTGCTCAAAAAAGTTCCTTTCTTCTACAACAACACAGGGGGTTTGGGAAAAATGGGGAACAAATCCTTACAGCATTAAGCAGTCGGCAATCTAAGATATTTCTCTTATTAAAGCAAATAGAAAATTTTAGATCAGAATGTTTATTGCAAAGTCCCCCGGAGAGGGATAAAGCCGATTTCTATAAAGAATTTCAGATAAGGACATTCTGTTTAATAACATTTTTAGACACAGTATAAATCCCTATGCATTTTTAGTTTTCTTATCATTAGAACTTCTACTGGGTATAACATAACTGATAAACAATATATTCTAGATCATTTATAGTTTACAGAACTTCTAGAAGTCTAAAGGGCTACTTCTGGACATTAAAGATACATTTTCCCAACTAATACTATCTTGAGCATTGTAATAGCAAGTGAAATTCAGTGGGACCAAATAAAATCGATTCGTTTTCGGACTTCAGTAAAAGTTAGGAAACTAACCTATTAAAGTCAATGGAAGGAAAAAGTTTTAAAAGTTTGGATAAATTACAGATAAAATAGCAATGGTAACTTACTGTAAATAACTGTGGCACCTGGTAAATGGTCTGGGGAAAATGTCCATATCACCAAAACTCGTTTAAAGGTATATTTCACTTGAAAAGTGAACTATTCCTTTAATGTATTGATTTAAGACCAGGAGTTTAAGGAGCTATGCCTTATCTCCCATTCTTCAATCAATTGACCAGGAGCAACAGATGAGGAAAGAAGATATTTACTTTTCACACAATCATCTGCTGTTACACTGACAGGTCCCGACTGCTTCCTGGTTCTAAGTTACTATGGCGGACATTCACGATAATGCGCGCTATAGTTACTCTGAGCAGGAAGCGGGCGGGACCTGTCAGTGTGACAGCAGAGGATTGCGTGAAAGGTAAATATCTTCTTTCCTCGTCTGTTGCTCCTGGTCGATTGATTAAAAAGCTGCAGTGGTGGATTGCATGGAGAAAAAAAAAAACACTGAAATTTATCCCATGCATGCTCAGTGTAAGGTGAACATCGGACCTTTCTAATGTCCCATGCATGCTCAGTGTAATGTGAAACATTGGATGGATCGCATGGAGAAAAAAAAAAAAAAAAACACTGAAATTTAAAGAGCATGTCTACCCCCAAAATAAATTTTCTTTAAGATGTGGAGCACCCCACCAAAGCCATAAACCATGATACTCAAACTGATCAGAAGTGCTGCTAGAATGAGTTCTGCCCAATGATGACATTGACAAGATCCCCTGGCCCTTTCAGGATGAGGTCATGGCCAATGACTAGACAGTATACCAAGAGATTCCTCAACTGAGCGCAGTTGAACATTTAACTTCACCCTGTATGTCCCCTTGGAGTTTACTGACCTGTTTAAAGGTACTTGTCATCCCATGCATGCTCAGTGTAAGGTGAACATCGGACCTTTCTAATGTCCCATGCATGCTCAGTGTAATGTGAAACATTGGATGGATCGCATGGAGAAAAAAAAACACTGAAATTTAAAGAGCATGTTTACCCCCAAAATAAATTTCCTTTAAGATGTGGAGCACCCCACCAAAGCCATAAACCATGATACTCAAACTGATCAGAAGTGCTGATAGAATGAGTTCTGCCCAATGATGACATTGACAAGATCCCCTGGCCCTTTCAGGTTGAGGTCATGGCCAATGACTAGACAGTATACCAAGAGATTCCTCAACTGAGCGCAGTTGAACATTTAACATCACCCTGTATGTCCCCTTGGAGTTTACTGACCTGTTTAAAGGTACTTGTCAGGAGGTAAAGCCACCGTACTTTATAGATATTAGATCGATTGAGTGATTGAACATCGGACCTTCCTAATATCTCATGCATGCTCAGTGTAAGGTGATCACCGGACCTTCCACGTGAAAGACCAATACAAAGTGATGTACACATGAGAAGTGGAATGAAAATCATACATGATTCCAAACATTTTTAACAAATCAATAACTGCAAAGTGGTGTGTGCGTAATTATTCAGACCCCTGAGTCAATACTTTGTAGAACCACCTTTTGCTGCAATTACAGCTGCCAGTCTTTTAGGGTATGTCTCTACCAGCTTTGCAGATCTAGAGATCGAAATCCTTGCCCATTCTTCTTTGCAAAACAGCTCCAGCTCAGTCAGATTAGATGGACAGTGTTTGTGAACAGCAGTTTTCAGATCTTGCTACAGATTCTCGATTGGATTTAGATCTGGACTTTGACTGGGCCATTCTAACACATGGATATGTTTGTTTTAAACCATTCCATTGTTGCCCTGGCTTTATGTTTAGGGTCTTTGTGCTGGAAGGTGAACCTCCGCCCCAGTCTCAAGTCTTTTGCTGACTCCAAGAGGTTTTCTTCCAAGATTGCCCTGTATTTGGCTCCATCCATCTTCCCATCAACTCTGACCAGCTTCCCTGTCCCTGCTGAAGAGAAGCACCCCCAGAGAAAGATACTGCCATCACCATATTTGACAATGGGGATGGTGTGTTCTGAGTGATGTGCAGTGTTAGTTTTTCACCACACATAGCGTTTTGCATTTTGGTCTCATCTGACCAGAGCACCTTCTTCCACATGTTTGCTGTGTCCCCCACATGGCTTGTGGCAAACTGCAAACGGGACTTCTTATGCTTTTCTGTTAACAATGGCTTTCTTCTTGCCACTTTTCCATAAAGGGCAACTTTGTGCAGTGCATGACTAATAGTTGTCCTATGGACAGATTCCCCCACCTGAGCTGTAGATCTCTGCAGCTCGTCCAGAGTCACCATGGGCCTCTTGACTGTATTTCTGATCAGCGCTCTTCTTGTTTGGTCTGTGAGTTTAGGTGGACGGCCTTGTCTTGGTAGGTTTACAGTTGTGCCATACTCCTTCCATTTCTGAATGATCACTTGAACAGTGCTCCGTGGGATGTTCAAGGCTTTGGAAATCTTTTTGTAGCCTAAGCCTGCTATAAATTTCTCAATAACTTTATCCCTGACCTGTCTGGTGTGTTCTTTAGACTTCATGGTGTTGTTTCTAACAAGATTCTCTGAGGCCGTCACAGAGCAGCTGTATTTGTACTGATTACACACGGGTGCACTCTATTTAGTCATTAGCACTCATCAGGCAATGTCTATGGGCAACTGACTGCACTCAGACCAAAGGGGGCTGAATAATTACGCACACCCGACTTTGCAGTTATTGATTTGTTAAAAATGTTTGGAATCATGTATGATTTTCTGTTTCACTTCTCACGTGTACACCACTTTGTATTGGTCTTTCACGTGGAATTCCAATAAAATTGATTCATGTTTGTTGCAGTAATGCAACAAAATGTAGAAAACTTCAAGGGGGCCGAATACTTTTGCCAACCACTGTATCTCATATATGCTCAGTGCAAGGTGAACATCGGATCTTTCTAATATCTCATACATGCTCAGTATAAGGTGAACATCAGACCATTGTAATATCTAATTTATGCATGCTCAGTGTAAGGTGAACATCGGACCTTTCTAATGTCCCATGCATGCTCAGTGTAATGTGAAACATTGGACCTTTCTAATATCCCATTCATGTTCAGTGTAAGGTGAACATTGGACCGTTCTAATATCTCATGCATGCTCAGTGTAAGGTGAACATCAGACCGTTGTAATATCTAATTCATGTAATGTGAACATCGGACCATTCTAATATCCCATGCATGCTCAGTGTAAGGTGAACATCGGACATTTCTAATATCCCATGCATGCTCAGTGTAAGGTGAACATCGGACCTTTCTAATATCCCATGCATGCTCAGTGTAAGGTGAACATCGGACCTTTCTGATATCCCATGCATGCTCAGTGTGAGGTGAACATCGGACCTTTCTAATGCATGCTCAGTGTAAGGTGAACATTGGACCTTTCTAATATCTCATGCATGCTCAGTGTAAGGTGAACATCGGACCTTTCTAATATCCCATGCATGCTCAGTTTAAGGGGAGGCTTATTCCTCACATATGCACGCATATAGTTGGCATGCCAACAAATATCCTGATTTGAATCTGTAACAAACAGAATGAACAACAGTTTCCAACACTAATGTGTCTCTTAACTCTGGAAATGTAATTTAGCGAGATATTTAAACGTGTCACTTGCAGAGAACACGTAGATTCATTAAAAATAGAAATGCAAATGTCAAAACTGCTGTTTTTTCTTCTTCCTGAAATCACATTGGGTTTCTGTGGATCAGATGATAGCACAGTGATCACCTGCTGAACCATCTGGGAAGTATGACACAGGAACACATGACAAGGTCCAATGGGTGACACTTGTTGGAACGCTACAATGCAAAGGTTCCAATAAGAATTTGTTTCTAATATATTGATCTAATATTGGTTTACAAATATTAAAAAAAAATATTTATACATGAACATGTCAATGTAAGAGACTGTACAGATAAATGAACTGGAATTCTCTGGCTTAAAAAAAAACAAAACAACTGTGCTGAGAATAGGAGGTAGGACTGAGTGGGTTGGCAGTATTTCTTAGTTACGTCACAGCTGCCAGTTTTCTGTCTGTGCCCCAACTGTCTCTCCTTCTATTGCGGGTGTTGGCATGGATTAACTGACCAATAATAGGTAGGAATATTCCATTACAGAATTATTGGTCTATTCACAGTGAAGAGTATCCCGGGGATATGGATTCAAATTACCGCAGGCCAACATTAGAATGGCTTGAAAATGGTTCATTTGCAGATACTATTAACATTTATGAATGAACTGAACATGCAACACTATGGGGGATATTGACCCAGAGCCGCTATCGCTTTGGGCAAATCACCCTAACCCAGAGCGCACATGGGTAAATCCTCAAATAGCTAAATTAAATCTTAAATTGTGATTGACAGATGCACGGGTGTCTTGCGTAACCCACACATCTGTGTCGCTAATATGTTCGATAGCGAACCAGTTAGCACGACTTTAACTCCATATTATTGCCCAGCCGCTCTGGGCAAATGAGCCACTATGACTGCTAGACTAAAACTAATGTAAAAGAGGGAATATATTTCAATCCTCATTCAAACTGGATAGAGTAGTCCAGCAAAGGCAGGAAAATCAGCCTCATGGACAGCTTAAAAGGCATATCTACACTTAAAACCAAAAAATGGTCACTTGGCAGTTACCTGCCCCCAACCTCAGCTGATATATTTTGCATAACTGCCACAGCCAGCATGGTATTGTCTTGTATAAAGAGAGGTATGGATTCAAGGGAGGAAAATGTAATTCTCCCTCTTTACAAAGCATTGGTAAGGACTCATTTGGAATATGCAGTGCAATTTAGGAATCCTGTGTACAAAAAGAACATTTTTGAAATGGAAAAGGTTCAGAGAAGGGCAACTAAATTAATAAGGGGATTGGGGGAGCTTGAATATAAAAAGACACTGGAAAAGTTACAATTATGTACGCTGGAGAAAAGGCGATTGGGCGGGGATATGATTACTGTGTATAAATACATTAACGAGCCATACAATAAACTATCTGGGGCATTGTTCACCAATAGAACATGTCAGAGGACACGAGGACATCCCTTAAGACTTGAAGAAAAAAGGTTTAGGCTTCAAGTTCGGAAAGGGTTTGTCACTGTGAGAACGGTAAAGCTATGGTACTGTCTTCCAGTGGACGTTGTTATGGCAGGTTCATTGGTCAGTTTAAAAATAAATCTGGATGAGTTTCTGCAAACAAGGAATGTTGCAAGTTACTTGTATTGATACATAAAGTAGAGTTGATCCAGGGAAATTTCCGATTGGCACTTGGAGTCAGGAAGGAATTTTTTCCCCCTTCATAAATTTGGTGGGTTTTTTTTTTTGCCTTCCTCTGGATCAACAGTTAGGCAGGAAATGAAGATATTGCTAGATGGGTTGGACTAGATGGATGTATGTCTTTATTCAACCTCAAATACTCTTGCAGAGTAGCTAGCTCCTCCCTCCATGCAGTCAACCAAGGCTGTGATTGCTGACATCACAGGCAGTAATTGACTGCAGTTTCCTCTGCTGCCTCCTCTGCACATGTTCAAGCTTATAAAAAGCGTATTGAGCAGAGGGGGAGGAAGATACATTTGCCAGAACAGACTTATTGTTAAATATCTGGTTACAAATGCATGTAATAAACTCGTAAAAATATCAATTGGAGTAGTGGGTAGATAGCTGACAAATTCCCAATTAAAAACAAAATCCAACCATACCCCCACCCGACTAAAATTTGCCCCACTGCTGGGCCCAATATGTACTGTTTCTCTTTTGATCCATATGGTTGTCCTGCAGGGCCTGATGAAAATTAAGAGTGGATCTCTTCCTGATCTCTTTTAGTACAGCATCATTAAGGGTGATACCCTACAACTGTTCACTTTTTTGGGGGGTGGGTGGGGTGAAGATACCCTTTTAAGGGTGGGCATGCCTTTAAATGATATTCCATGAGCTGTGGCAGGATCAAGTTCCCGAGCGTGGAAACCATGGAGAGAAATTGAAGGGGTTGCGGCGAAATCAACATATAATATTGCGATGACAGCTCCCCGTGAATTCTCATTCATGTACAGATCTGCTGCAATTGTAGTATTAAAGCACTAGGAGTGGCTGCGTGGGTGACTTTTGAGAAATCTGTGCATCCAATGCTTTTTCCTTCTTAAAGAGACAGTAACCCATTTACAGTCACTTTAAAACAGAAATATACCAGTGTGGCTTTGTATAATCATTCCTTTATTTCTCCTTTAACATGAACAGTTTTAAGATGGAAGGAAGGGTAGATCTTTGATGCTGCAGTTATTACAGGAAAATAAAAAGAGACAATAAGAGACCAAACATTCTAAACATAGGCGTAGGCACAGTATGTGCAGTTGGGGGAGGCAGTCAATGGGATTCCTACACATTTCCACTTCCTGCAGCATTGCAATGGAGAAAATGCAGGCATATTCTATTTTTAATGTGATGTTCTTAAATTAAATTGGAAACCTGGCAACCCTAGTTTGATGCAGACAGAAAAAAAACTGAAATAAATGACCTGGTATTGGCTGAGACTAAAGCAAATGATCTGAAAAAAAAAAAAAAAAAAATAGCCCGATGAATGAAAATAAAATATTTTAAATGCTCAGATCATGGGAGGTAAAGCAGATTAATATTTCAATCTCAGAACTGATCATTCAGCGCATAAAGTTACTGTATAAATGAACCTTGGAGCACACTGTACATTACTAGTACAACCACAGAATTGTTAACAGCTCTGTCATTATTTAAACAGCAATTAGACATTTCTAAGGTTAATGGTATGATCCATCTACATGAACAAGGAGCACCTAAAACATTTCTGGGGTTAATGTTATGGTCCATCTACATCAACAAGGGGCACTCAAAACATTTATGGGGTTAATGGTATGATCCATCTACATGAACAAGGAGAACCTAAAACATTTCTGGGGTTAATGGTATGGTCCATCTACATGAACAAGAAGCACCAAAAACATTTCTTGGGTTAATGGTATGAACCATCTACATCAACAAGTTGCACTCAAAACATTCCTGGGGTTAATGGTATGTTCCATCTACATCAACAAGTGGCACTCAAAACATTTCTGGGGTTAAAGGGCATGTCCACCCCAAAATTTAACTTTTGATATGTGGTAGGGCATGCTCCCCCAGCCCCAACCGCATTAATATAATTGTTAGAAAGTCCCCCGATTCTTACTTACCTGCCCTCTCTCCCCTGCTGCAGTTTTCAGGCCCTCTGCTTGCATGGAATTGAAAGCAGGGGGCGGGACCGGCAGCTGCGTCCGTGATTGGCTGAGAGGCAGGGAGGGCTGCACTGAGCATGCCTCAACCTTGATGAGGTTGAGGAAGTCTCAGGCACAGCATGAGTCACACACTGCTCCTACACAGCAGTTTCCTGGACTTTGGAGGGGCACAGCAGGGGAACTATTTTGAGCAGGAATGTAAGGTAAGGATTGTTTTAAACTACTTGATGTGGCCAGTAAGGGGTTAAATTTTAGTTTTGGGGGTGGACATGCCCTTTAATGGTATGGTCCATCTACATCAACAAGTGGCACTCAAAACATTTCTGGGGTTAATGGTTTGGTCCATCTACATGAACAAGTAGCACCAAACATTTCTGGGGCTAATGGTATGGTCCATCTACATGAACAAGGAGTACCTAAAACATATCTGGGGCTAATGGTATGGCCAATCTACATAAACAAGGAGCACTCAAAACATTCCTAGGTTAATGGTACGGTCCATCTACAACATTCAACAAGGGAACCAAAACATTTCTGGGCTAATGGTATGGCCAATCTACATAAACAGGAGCACTCAAACATTCCTGGAGTTAATGGTATATTACATCTACATCAACAAGTGGCACTCAAAACATTTCTGGGGTTAATGGTATGGTCCATCTACATGAACAAGGAGCACCAAACATTTCTGGGGCTAATGGTATGGTCCATCTACATGAACAAGGAGTACCTAAAACATTCTGGGGCTAATGGTATGGCCAATCTACATAAATAAGGAGCACTCAAAACATTCCTAGGTTAATGGTACGGTCCATCTACATCAACAAGTGGCACTCAAAACATTCCTGGGGTTAATGGTATGATCCATCTACATGAACAAGGAGCACCTAAAACATTTCTGGGGTTAATGGTATGGTCCATCTACATCAACAAGGGGCACTCAAAACATTTCTGAGGTTAATGGTATGATACATCTACATCAAGGACCTCTTAAACATTCTCAGGATAATGGTATGTCCATCTACATCAACAAGAAGCATTCAAACATTTCTGGGGTTAATGAGATGGTCCATCTACAACATTAACAAGGGCATTCAAAACATTTCTGGGGTTAATGGTATGTTCATCTAACATGAACAAGGAGCAGGTCAAAACATTTCTGGGTTAATGGTATGGTCTCATCTATCAACAAGGAGCAGTCAAAACATTTCTGGGGTTAATGGTATGGTCCATCTACATGAACAAGAGGGCACCAAAAACATTCTGGGGTTAATGGTCATGACCATCTACATCAACAAGAGCATCAAAACATTCCTGGGTTAATGGTATGGTCCATCTCACATCAACAAGTGGCACTCAAAACATTTCGGGTTAATGGTTGTACCTATCTACTGAACAAGTAGGCACCAAAACATCTAGGGTTAATGGTATGATGCATCTACATGAACAAGCAGTACCTAAAACATATATGGGGTTAATGGTATGGACAATCTACATAAACAAGGACACTCAAACATTCCTGGTTAATGTATGGTCCATCTACATCAACAAGGAGCACCAAAAACATTTCTGGGTTAATGGTATATTACATCTACATCAACAAGTGACACTCAAATTTCTGGGGTTAATGCTATGGTCCATCTACATCAACAAGTGACTCAAAACATTTCTGGGGTTAATGGTATGGTCCATCTACATGAACAGAGGACACCAAAACATTTCTGGGGCTAATGGTATGGTCCATCTACATGAACAGGAGTACCTAAAACATTTCTGGGCTAATAGTATGGCCAATCTACATAATAAAAGGAGCACTCAAAACATTCCTAGGTTAATGGTACGGTCCATCTACATCAACAAGTGGCACTCAAAACATTCCTGGGGTTAATGGTATGATCCATCTACATGAACAAGGAGCACCTAAACATTTCTGGGGTTAATGGTATGGCTCACTCCATCAACAGGGGCACTCAAAACATTTCTGGGGTTAATGTATGGTCCATCTACATGAAACAGAGAGCACCAAAACATTTCATCTCATTCATCAAGGGGGCTAATGGATATGGTC